>JARQOC010000004.1:178653332-179034496 GCA_033576535.1 Allobates femoralis
GTCACGGGTGGCAGCGCCTGATCCCGTGGCCTGGGTGACACTTCAAAAAGGAATTATTTACAGGGGAACAGAGTTTTTTGTCATGTGACGCCACCCATAGTACCTGGTGATGGGTCACCAGCGCCGCCACAGTCCGACGAAGGTAGATGGGATTGCGGCTGAGTTGACAAAGCCCCCTACAGTTAGGGCTGTTCCTCCGGGGCAGCATTCCTGGAAGGGAACAAGTTGTTGTAGGAAAACACACATAGGCAAAGTCACTTTCTCCCGGGTGCTTTACTGTCAACTTGTAGCAGCATCAGACACAGTTCAGCAAAATGTTATAATAACAGGTAGCTCTACGGGTGGCTGAAAGTGGATCCCAGGTGGTATGGTGGAACCCGTGGTTTACCTTCGTTAACAAACCTGTGTCCTTTCTTCCCCACCTAGGATGGGCCTATACCCAATAGCTTCGTGTAGGTAGTACCTGGGGTCCTCTCCCTCGTGGTGAGGAAGCAGGCAGACTGCTCCATATGGCTGGGTGCTGCGGCTGATAAACAAGCCACAGCAGCCGGTTGCCGACTGCAAAGGTGAACTCTGGCCGGATCCTCGGGCCTGGCGTTCCCGTGGTGGACTGGAGTATCCCCTGGAGTATGTTCGCTCCACTCTGAGGATCTCCCTTTCTCTCTAGGGCCCGTACTTCTCTCATTGGACACCTTCGTTTAGGACCTCCTCAAGGTCCCTTTTTCTTCCCTTCGGTTTGGCTTGAAACCGGGTGAACCTTTCGCCTCGTTCCACTTAGCCGAAGACGACCTTGAACCCTCTCGAGGTGAATATATGCCCTCCCGGGTAACCTCCCACCACTCAACTAATGTGGGAGTGCTGGGAATGGGTCCCACCCACCTTCCTAGGATCCACTTGCAGCTGGCCTGACCATGCGGGGCGCCACAAATGTACACTCTAATTTTCCTGCCAATAATGTGCATTTTTTTATAAGAAAGTATAAACAAATGCTGTTTGTGAACATAGCCTTAGAACTGTGCTTGAATGGATGTATGGCAGTGCTCACAGCCCCCCATGGGAGTGGGCCCCAAACAGTCACCCTTCTGCACCCCTCCTGGTGCCAGCTACACATTGGAATCTAGTATGAATCACATGTAATATACATGGCTGTATTTACATTAGGAACAGAATAGTAGACCTGTGCACTACTTTGTGAAATACTATAAGGCTAGTCTTACTTCTGCCAGAAACATAGGTTCTGTGCTATTTATTTTTTCATTTAGTTTAGTTATATTTTGTATATTACAATTCTAAAATGAAACTCAATATAACATCACGGGAAATATGAAATATAGCACTGAAACATGATATATATATATATATATATGTACTGTATGGTGTATTGTAGATGTACTCCAGATGACATTGCGAGCCTTGGAAGAAATATCATTAGTCATTACCTGCAGCACAGACTGTTTTTAGACTTTACAATCTACTTAGCACTGACTTGTGCATCTGGAGAATAAAGCACTAATACAGCTACATGTATTCCGCTAATTCATAATAAGACAATGTAACGTACCTACATGTTGGTGTACGATCATATAATTGAAACCAGAAGTTTACATACACTATATGAACAGACACATATGCATGTTTTTCTCACTATCTGACATAAAATCAGAATAAACCGTTCCGATTTTAGGTCAATTAGGATTACTATAATTATTCATATTTTCCAAATGCCTGAATAATGAGAGAGAGAATGTTTTAAGGCATTTTATTACTTTCTGCAAAGTCACAGGTTTACATACATTTCATTAGTGCTTGATGCCATTGCCCTTAAACGGTATGACTTGAGTCAATCGATTTGGATATCCTTCCACAAGCTTCTCACAATAGTTGGTAGGAATTTGGGCCCTTTCCTCCTCACAGAACTGGTGTAACTGAGCAATGTTTGTAGGTCGCCTTGCTCACACTTGCCTTTTCCGTCTCATTAATTCAAATATTGCCAATAAATAAAGCTTCCAAACACATAGAATAACCATATGGGCTTTTCCAAATAGTTCAAAGGCAGAGTGGTCTTAGGGTACTGTCACATGCCGCAATCTCGCCTGGAAATCATAAAGACGATATGTCGCCCCGGAGCAATCGCCGTAAAATTGCCTCACGGTTGCAGCGTGTGATATGGGAATTTCACGGCGATAAATGGCCCCTCGGCCGTCGCCTGATTCCTGAACAGTGCTCAGTAATCAGCAGCAATCATTAAGGCTATATTCCCATGTTGTGGCGTGTGACAGGGCGATAATGATGGAAAGAGCATTGCTTATGATTTCCTCGTAGGTGTGCCTCAGCGTGCTGTACTCCACACCCTGTCTGAGATGATTGGTGTGGGCTACTGTGTTCCCATTGGCTGTCAGTTGACACCGCGCCATATTTGAAGAGCTGTCCGTTCAGCACCACACACATCTTCAGCTACACAACCGTACACAAACTCAGTGCAAACTCAGATAGACAATGGCGTCATGTATTAGCCAGCCTCCCAGAGCAGGCTGACCAATCGTAACGCTGTTGTGTTGTCCAATGAGCGTGTATGGGGCGCGATATACACCACTGTGGCATGCCTATCTCCTTGCCGCGCTGAACATGTACGCCCACATTGCCTTTGAGATTGTGGCATGTGAAGCGGCGATGGAATTATGCAGGATTGGTTTCGTTATAGGGGAGGCGATTTCCGGAGTGACACATCGCCTTAGCTTCAGGGCGAAATTGCGGCATGTGATGCCGCAATCGGCGATCTGAGGCGACCATGAAAAAGGTGCAGGGTCACGTTAGATCACCTCATATCGCCAGGTGAGATTGCGGCGTGTGACGGTACCATTAGAGTATGTAAACTTTTGACTTTGCAGAAAGTAATAAAAATGTCTCAAAACATCTCATTATTTTGACATTTGGCAAATAATAATTATACACGAGTAAAAGAGGGACGACACTTCCATGTGCAGGTTTTATTGAAGTTGTGGAATATAGCGGTGCAGTGAGGGGGAGCAGAGGTACCGGACTACGGCTGGCTGTTTTGTGCACTATGCACTTCAACGGGTCCTGTATGGTGTGACGTCACATCCTGTCATTTAACAGGTGAACTTTCCTAAGTCATGGCCCATTTTTACAGAAAATAGTGCTTTAATTAAAAACAGAAAACACAGAAAGCATCAACTATCGAACCGATAGTTTCATGAGAAACAAACCACGATATGAATATGGGTATACTACGTAGTAGAAACTACTAACTAACCACTAAAAAAGGGCTATACATGTAATAGAAAAGAGATCTAGATAAAGAGCCTGGACAAAATACAACTGTTACCTACATCTTTATATAAACCAGAGACATAGGGGTATAAAGATTAGTACACACGAAAAAGAGAAAATTAGAATGAAAAGTACTCATCGTAAAACCATAGTGATGTAATTGTGGTTATAGTTTTATAAAAAAAAAAAATAAACAGCTAAATCTAGCTTATCATTTAAACCAGCGGCACCTTGAGCATTCAGCTCAATAATCCACCGAGCTTCCTTCTGCAATACATAATCTCCGCCTCTTGCAGAAGGAAGATTCTGTTCCAAACCCAAAAACCGTAGTACATCAAGGTTGCCACCATGTTGATCCCTGAAAGGAAAAAACAAAAGGTTGCGCCACGCTGATCCCACACGTAGAATAAGGGTTAATCAGGGATACACTCACCTGGAACTGTTGTGCACCGCACAACAGGGAATGGAATACAGGGTGAGTGTAAGATCGGTCAGTTGTTCTTGAAGCAGCCTTCCACTTGGCTCCGTGCGATAAGGCTTCAAGGTCAGGGCGACCGTGTCCACCGGGCCTGGACACTTAATCCCAAGGGAGACAGCTCTATTGCATGTTCAGCATGGTCTCTCCTCCAGCAGCTCTCATACCACACCCCGAAGGGAGGAGGGTAATAATAAGAAGGAAAAATAGTAATGTAATTCAGTATTGCATTTTGTGCAAGACAAAGTGGGTGGTTTACAGAGTATTCTGCCCTTGCAAGCGTTTTTATGTGGTGATAAGACCCCTTTATATCAGGTTCAGTGAACATTACAATTTGGTATTATCAGGAAAAGGGTATCCCAGGTTGATTAATCATGTCAGGGATCAACATGGTAATAATAAGAAGGAAAAATAGTATGGAAGTGAGCGCTAGAAAAGACCAGGGAACTGAAAATTAAGAGAATTACCTCTAGGTTTATTAAAAAGTGGGTAAAGCGAGCCCTCAGCCACAACGCGTTTCGACAAACGTCTTTCTTAAGATCCACTTGAGAAAGACGTTTGTCGAAACGCGTTGTGGCTGAGGGCTCGCTTTACCCACTTTTTAATAAACCTAGAGGTAATTCTCTTAATTTTCAGTTCCCTGGTCTTTTCTAGTGCTCACTTCCATACTATTTTTCCTTCTTATTATTACCATGTTGATCCCTGACATGATTAATCAACCTGGGATACCCTTTTCCTGATAATACCAAATTGTAATGTTCACTGAACCTGATATAAAGGGGTCTTATCACCACATAAAAACGCTTGCAAGGGCAGAATACTCTGTAAGGCTGGCTTCACATTAGCGTTTGTGTCTGCATGCTGATGGCATGCAGACACAAACGCTGTCAAAAGCAGGGTCCAAATGATGTGTCCGCAGCGGATAATGTCCGCCTGCGGACACATCACTATGGAGCCCGGCAGCCAATCGGCGCTGTCCGGGGGCGGGCCGGGGGTGGAGTTCAGCGCCGGAGATCTCCGCCCCCCGGCCGCCGGTAAGCACCGGGACGTGTCGGCGGGGAGAACAGCTGATCTGACAGCTGTTTGAATCTTCCCGCGCCGACACTGTGAGGAGATGTCGGCGCGGGAAGATTCAAACAGCTTTCAGATCAGCTGTTCTCCCCGCCGACACCGCTATGAGATTACAGGCGGCGGGGAAGAAGAGATCAGCAGAGCGTCAGCTGATCTCCCGGTGGCCGTCGGTGAGCTCCTGTGACATCACCGGCGGCCACCGGGAGATTTTTCAATGGGTCCGCAGCGTTCTCCCGCGCTGTCAAGCGCTGAACACTGCGGACCCATTGAAGACAATGCATGTTTTGTGCGCTTGGGGACGCTTGCCGATTTTCCAAGCTCCCTGAGCGCACAAAAAATGCAACATGCTGCGTCCCGGGTGCGGATGCTGGACACCGGAAGGAGCAGATATCGTCCGCATCCGCACACGAACGCAGCAAACGCAGGCACCATGCGTTCCTATGTTAAACATAGGAACGCAGTGCGCATGCGTTTGAATGCGTATGGCAACGCAGCATACGCTGCGGCGCCAAACGCTAATGTGAAGGCACCCTAAACCACCCACTTTGTCTTGCACAAAATGCAATACTGAATTACATTAAATCTATTGCCAATATTAGAGATGAGCCACAATTCGATTCGGTTTCGTCGAATCTTCGTCGAACACCGTCAAATCCCATTGAAAACAATGGCAGGCCAACACAAACACATACACAAACATATAGAAAACACCTTCTAAAGTGTCCAAAAGGTGACATACTACTCAAAAGATACAACAAACATATGGAAAAGTCAAAAGTACATATAATAATGCGAAAACAAAAGAGATAGACGAGTAAAAGGGGGAGGAGACACAGATATAGGCATGTCATGCCCTTCCAAAATATGTTTTTTACCCCAGTAGTTGTAAGGCATCATGCATATGATGAGTATTTGGTAAGTTTAACTTCATATTTGTAAGGCCATGTTCAGAAGATGAGTATTTGGTGAGTTTTACTTCAGTATCTGTAAGGCCATGTTCAGAAGATGAGTATTTGGTGAGTTTTACTTCAGTATCTGTAAGGCCATGTTCAGACGATGATTATTTGGTGTGTTTTACTTCAGTATCTGTAAGGCCATGTTCAGATGATGATTATTTGGTGCGTTTTACTTCAGTATCTGTAAGGCCAGGTTCAGATGATGATTATTTGGTGAGTTTTACTTCAGTATCTGTAAGGCCACGTCCAGAAGATGAGTATTTGGTGAGTTTTACTTCAGTATCTGGAAGGCCTCGTGCAGGCGATGAGTATTTGGTGTTTTTTACCTCAGCATCTGGAAGGCCTTGTGTACACGCTGAGCATTGTGTCACATTTAGGGGACTACAACAAGAGTCTCCATTTTTTCCAAAAATGTGGGCCCAGAAACCACTTCAGTGGCATCAATTGCCCCACAGATGCAAGCTGAAAATGGTTGGTGAGGTGACTTTCATGCAGTACATTCCAAAATCCACAAGCCTTTAGTCTCCCCATGTTATCTGTAAGATTTGTCACCAAAATCTAAGTAGAGGCCAAAAAATCAAAAGTTTGAGTAGTTCATGCATGAACCGTCACATGGATATGAAGCAAAAGTCGCAGTGGGAAGCTACCTGTGCTATAATGCGCCCTAGCGAGCCGGGCCAACCACTGTCTGGCCCATCAAGTGCATCCACGGCCTTTTCATCATGTGTGACTGTGGGGACAGCAGTCACACATGCTTTTGGACGCAGACCTTCCACCTCTTACCCGCAACAGCCAGTGTGATTGGAAGGTCGTCAGTTCTTTTGGAAGTGGAAACCTCTGCTGGTGTTGAGCGCTGTCAGACATCAAGAGCATCACCTTTGGATGAAGGCAACATAATATGTCAGCCTGCACCTTCCTTACAGACCAACAGTATGCCGGGGACACGCTACTCAACCGTGTCTCAGCACAGCAGCCAGCCCTCGATCCCTCAGATGTGAACAAGTAAAAGACCATTTCCTCCTAGCCATGACAAAGCTAAGAGATTGATTTCACCATCTGCAAGCTGTTAGCTACAGAAATGCTCCGTCTGCGGCTGTTGTACACAGAGGATTTTTGAGACCTTGTGTCCATCGCAGTGCCCCAGTACCAGATACCCAGTCGCCTTTACTTCTCAAGAAAGCTGTGCCTGCGCTAACCGGCATGTCGCACACATCACCGCTTCCTTGAGAAACTCTATGTGTGACAGGGTGCATTTCACCACAGACACTTGAACCAGTAACCATGGACAGGGGCGTTACATGGCGGTGACTGTGCACTGAGTAATAGTGATGAGCGAGCATTAAAATGCTCGGGTGCTCGATGCTCTGGTTGAACACTTCAAGATGCTCGGTTGCTCGACCGAGCACCAAGGTCAATGTAAGTCAATTAGTATCAGACTCCGCCCACAGACTTCCTGCTATAAAATGAGTGTTTCTGGGAAAGGGCGGGAGGGGGGGCTTTTTCAAATCATCTCAGCATACAACACCTTGCTGTGCCCCCCAGAGGGACCCTAACAATCAATCTGCTCTCTGTGAGGTGCCAGCTCACTGTGTGCACTGAAGGGAGCTGTGTATTTGTGTCAGAGCGATAATTATTAGTGAAGAGTCCGAGCATCTCGCCCGTACTCGGTGCTCGCCGAGCATCCCAAGTACCGGGATACTTGTGCGAGTACCGAGTAGCAGCGAGCATGCTCGCTCATCACTACTGGGTAACTATGAAGACAGCAGGAGAAGGGGCTGCTGTCCAAGTCTTGCCATCCCGACGAGTTGTGCATCAATCCTCTGCATGTACAAGTTCCTCCACTGCTTCTGCCTCCTCAACCTCGTCTTGGTGCTCCACCTGTACCCAAAGCCTATCTGGTAATGCCACCCACGTTCTAACTGCACACAAGGAATCCTGCACACCTCCTTACTATGATGGCAGCAGGGCTCAACGGGCATCAGGCGGTCTTTACCTTGAAATGTCTTGGAAATATGAATCACACAGCTGAGGATTTGTGGTCAGCTATGAAGACCGAGTTTCATCAAATGCTTGTCTCCGCTGAATCTGCAGCTAGGAAAGGCCGTGTGCGACAATGCTGCAATGCTGGTTGCAGCCCTCTGCCGGGACAATGTGACACACGTGCCTTGAATGGCTCACGTCTTAAACCTGGTTGTCCAGCCAATTGTTGCGCACTATCCGGGCCTAGATGGTCTTCAGCAAAGGGCACGGTCGCGGTGTGCTCACTTCCACTGTTCGCATCCCGCAGCTCAATGCCTTGCATCTCTACAGAAGTCGTTTGGCCTGCCAGTTCACTGGCTGAAATGCGATGTGCCAACACGATGGAATTCAACTCTGCACATGTTGCAGCAACTGTGGCAGCACCGACAAGCCCTGGTGCAATACGTCATGACGTATAACCTGGGCCTACGAAATCCAGAGGTGGGGCAAATCTGAAATGAAGGACCTATGCACCATTCTGTACAGTATTGAAATGTCGACGAAGATGTTTAGTGATGATGATGCCATTATCAGCAGGACTATTCCTGTCATTTACATGCTGGAGCACACTTTCAACAGTATTCGGAGTCAGGTGGTGGCACTAGACGAGGGGGAGGAAGTACAGGAGGAGTCGTATGCGGAAGGGCTCACAAGATTTCCAAGGTGCAGTTCACAGTTTATGGATGAGGGTCTACATTATGCTTGCTCAGAACCTTCTTTATCTGGGCCTGGATCTGACTCCAAAAGCTTCTGGGCATCAGTGCAGATAATTTCCTCATCTTGACTTACAGAAGCTTTGGAGCAGACCTCTGATTTCCAGGCTATAGTATGAGTGAAGAGTGATGCATAGCCAACCATCTGTCTTACCCCATACTCAGATGGGAGGCTGGAGACTTTGAAGCTGTGCGGAAGCAAGTGGGATTGTGGTGACACCTCTGAGGACTGGTGTATTTGTGATGTAGAAGTTGGGGTGGAGGAGAGCCCACTTGCTGAAGCGCTTGCTATCCATTCAAGCGCCTGCTCTTTTTGTGCCTCATCGAGAATTGGTATCGATCGTCGTCTGAGTCGTGTCCGTACAAAAGGGATCAGATCAGAATCTCCAAGGAAAGAAGTAGACATCTTACTTTGGCTCTTTCTCCAGCAGATGCTCTTGCTTTCTCACGTACCCCACGAACACAAACTTTTTTTCCCTTTCCACCACGCCTATTCCCCTTTCCACCAGCAGCAGGCCTTTTGCCACTCATTTTGTATGTGAACAAATTGGCAACTCTGCAGTTGTTGGCAAAAAATATTCTGATGGAAATCGAGCACAGCTGATTGGCCAGACAGTGGTACTAGGCACAACAAATTACGTTTGCTAGGTGCAGTTAACAATTAGTAGTATGAACTACACTCAAGGTGTACTTGGTTGTATTACAAGTCGCCTACACTACAGTTTTTTGTGGACACTGCTTTTAGGCAAAAACTGACAGGTTTGCTAGGTGCAGTTAAAAATTAGTAGAATGAACTACACTGAAGGTGTACTTGGTTGTATTACACGTGGCCTAGAGTAATGTTTTTTTTTTTAACACTGCTTTTAGGCAAAAACTGACAGGTTTGCTAGGTGCAGTTAAAAATTAGTAGAAGGAACTACACAGGCAGTGTAGCTTCTCTCACAAGTGGGCTACACCACTGTGGGACACTGCTAGTCTGCTACTAGCCCGAACAAAGTGCCTGGACTAGCTGCAGCAAAAAAAAAAGCCTAATTAAGACAGGTGGTGTAGCTTTCTTCACAGCAGTGCTACACTACCTGCCCTAATGGATTCAAAGAGCTATATTACTGTGGCCAGATGCTGTGAGAAAGACTTGCACAGCACTGGCACACACCTGACACACACCTGCCTGGCAAAAACTAATAGAGACTGCTCTAACCTAGCCCTCAAAAGGGCTGCAATTAAAACTAGTCCCTGCTTCTATGAAGTAGCCCTGAAAAGGGCTGATAGACTACTAGTCCCTATCCCTAATCGCTACTCCTATGGAGCAGCCCTAAAAAGGGCAGATAATACTAAGATTCGCACCCTCCCTCCACTCCCTACTCCCTAAACCTATCGAGCTAACTTTGTATTCCCTCACTAGCTGACTGAGAGAACACAATTTAGAGTTTGCACTGTTTAGCGGTCGCACACAGCTGCAGCAGTGCCGTCTAACACCTGCAGCAGCTATCAGCAAAATGGTGGTGATCGTTAAAATGGACGAGTCTTATAGGGTTAGGACATGTGAATTGACACTGTCAATGATGACCTTGGTTGTGTGAAAAAATGCACTTTTCAGTGTGGCACTGTGATTGGCTAGCAGCCTGAACCGCCCCACTGTACATGCTTTAGGAGAAAACAAAAAAAAAAGAGTGACCTTATTGCTTCAGCTCTGATTCAACCCCCCCTACACACTATACACACAAACTGGATATTAACATTCATTTGCAGTATTAGGGCTAGGTTTAGGGTTAGGAAGATTAAGCTTTTGGTAATCGAAGCGTTATCGAAAATACACTAGAACTGTCGAATTTCAAGCAAATTGTTGTAATTCGGCGAATGACTCGAACACCGCCAAAAACAGCTTGAATTTGAGAGTGGCGAACAATTCGAATTGAACACCGCTCATCTCTAGCCAATATGTAAAGTTTTGCCAGTATTGTGATAGCTGCAGAATGAACAGTTCTTGCATCTAAAATTACCCTTAAGGTGAGAACTATTTATCCACGTTGTTTTAGGGGAAGACTTCAAGCGTTTACTTACCAAAATGTCACCTAGGTTACGGCTGCCTCTATAGGTAATAGAAAATGGCTCAAGATGGATATCATGAAGCTCTCAATCAGCCTCAATCACGTGCCAAAGTTTTAAAATAGATGTTTTAATGGCATCGAACATAGGGCTGCACTTAAAGTTGAAAAGAAACGTTTACCATCATTGGAGCCTAATACAATTTGTCAGGATTTTTTTTAGGTATATGTAAGAGTTTTATCTCTCTCTTCCTTCAGAAACTCTATAGGATACCCTCTGTGGGTTAAATCCTTTTCAAGCTTATCAGCCTGTTGATTAAATATTTTTTCATCATTGTTAATCTGTTTATAGGGTAAAAACTGACTAAAAGGAAGAGAGCGCTTAGTATGTAAGGGATGGGCACTTGAGAAATGTAAGTAAGAGTTAGTTGCTGTTGTTTTTTATGCACTGATTTAACTATGCGGCCATCTATTATGTCTATATTGACATCAAGAAACTCAAAGTGAGAACCGCCAAATACAAAGGTAAAAAGCATATTGAAACAATTCTCTTAATTAAGCTATGGGATGAATCGTTTAAAGTTTAATTCTGACCCGTCCCAAACCATAAGGACGTCGTCAACATATCAAATGTAGGTTTTCATATGCTTTACAAAGGGATTTTTTTGACAAGTATATCATCTCCTGTTCGAACACCGCAAGGAACAGATTTCTGAGGGTACAAGTGACAGGAGTACCCATCGCTGTACCCTCACATTGCAGGAACCCTGCAGGAGTCCAAAAAGCTAAAGGCATCACCCCTAACTGGGTGAAACAGTGTGACCGTGATCTGACCCTGTTGTCCTACCCTCCCATGAACCGCTGTAACTCTGTTTTAATATGGAATAAAATTCCTCACACTGCATGGACGACCTTGGTGAGTGCCGCTCTTTCTTTCTATTATACGATAAAATTAGAGAATCACACACAAGCTCCACAATGCCATTGTCAATGGAATTTTCCATTTTTTTTAGTGGCTTCTACACCAAGATCTTGCGGAATGCGTGTGTAGAGTCTCTCAATATCAAAAGATACTAACTGAACGTTCTCTTGCCATGTAATACCATCGAGCCTGTTGGTAAATCATTTGTATCTTTCATGAATGCCGGTATTGTTTCAAGTAAGGGGTGCAGATACTAACCTTCAATAAGCACCTTTTTCTTGATTGTATATACTTTGTTATCTATCTACATAATCGCCAGTTTTGCGCTTCCGGCCACTGTGCCGGTATCACACGCAGCGAGCGATGGCGCGCATGCGCCATCACGAGCCGCCGACACTGGCCAGAAGCGCTAAACCCCTGTCGCCGGACACCACCTAACCCCACCAATGCCCGCCGCCCCCCAGCCCCATGTTCCCGCTTGCCCGCCGCCAGGGCTGCACTGTCCATTGGACAGTGTCAGCCCTGAGTCCCCAGCGGCAGCAGCCAGGGGGAGCGTCTTTACTAAAGGGGGCAGCGCCACCATCAACGCCCGGCTTCCTGAGAGACACCGTCCGCCCCAGCCTCCCGCGCCCGGCTTCCTGAGAGACACCGTCCGCCCCAGCCTTCACAGGTAAGATGGCGACGGCGCTCTCTCATTGTAGCCTGCAGGGGTGGCGGGGCTGCTGCCTCCTATCACCTCACCCACCCCCCCGCGCCTCAACTAACCCACCTGCCGCCTGTCACCTGCTCCCCGTACAGCCCCCTCTGTCACCTGCTCCCCGCACAGCCCCCTCTGTCACCTGCTCCCCGCACAGCCCCCTCTGTCACCTGCTCCCCGCTCAGCCCCCTCTGTCACCTGCTCCCCGCACAGCCCCCTCTGTCACCTGCTCCCCGCACAGCCCCCTCTGTCACCTGCTCCCCGCACAGCCCCCTCTGTCACCTGCTCCCCGCACCGACCCCTGTATACTCTGCTCCCCGCACCACCCCCTCTATACTCTGCTCCCCGCACCGCCACCTGTATACTCTGCTCCCCGCACCGCCCCCTCTATACTCTGCTCCCCGCACCGCCCCCTCTATACTCTGCTCCCCGCACCGCCCCCTCTATACTCTGCTCCCCACACATTCGACTGTATACTCTGCTCCCCGCACAGCCGCCTGTATACACAGCCGCCTGTGTACTCTACTCACCGCACAACCGCCTGTGTACTCTGCTCCCCGCACAGCCGCCTGTGTACTCTGCTCCCCGCACAGCCGCCTCTATACACAGCCGCCTGTATACTCTGCTCCCCGCACAGCCACCTGTATACACAGCCGCCTCTATACTCTGCTCCCCGCACAGCCGCCTCTATACTCTGCTCCCCACACACCCGCCTGTATACTCTGCTCCCCGCACAGCCGCCTGTATACTCTGCTCCCCGCACAGCCGCCTGTATACTCTGCTCCCCGCACAGCCGCCTGTATACTCCGCTCCCCGCACACCCGCCTGTATACTCTGCTCCCCGCACCGTCCCCTCTATACTCTGCTCCCCGCACCGTCCCCTCTATACTCTGCTCCCCGCACATTCGCCTGTATACTCTGCTCCCCGCACAGCCGCCTGTATACTCTGCTCCCCGCACAGCCCCCTGTATACTCTGCTCCCCGCACCGCCCCCTGTATACTCTGCTCCCCGCACTGCCCCTGTATACTCTGCTCCCCGCACTGCCCCTGTATACTTGGCTCCCCGTACCGCCCCCTGTATACTCTGCTCCCCGCACCGCCCCCTGTATACTTTGCTCCCCGCACCGCCCCTTGTATACTCTGCTCCCCGCACTGCCCCCTGTATACTCTGCTCCCCGCACCACCCCCTGTATACTCTGCTCCCCGTACCGCCCCCTGTATACTCTGCTCCCCGCACTGCCCCCTGTATACTCTGCTCCCCGCACCGCCCCCTCTATATTCTGCTCTGCGCACCGCCCCCTCTATACTCTGCTCCCCGCACAGCCCCCTGTATACTCTGCTCCCCGCACAGCCCCCTGTATACTCTACTCCCCGCACCGCCCCCTGTATACTCGGCTCCCCGCACCGCCCCCTCTATACTCTGCTCTGCGCACCGCCCCCTCTATACTCTGCTCCCCGCACAGCCGCATGTATACTCTGCTCCCCGCACAGCCCCCTGTATACTCTGCTCCCCGCACATTCGCCTGTATACTCTGCTCCCCGCACAGCCGCCTGTATACTCTGCTCCCCGCACAGCCGCCTGTATACACAGCCGCCTGTGTACTCTGCTCACCGCACAGCCGCCTGTGTACTCTGCTCCCCGCACAGCCGCCTCTATACACACCCGCCTGTATACTCTGCTCCCTGCACCGCCCCCTGTATACTCTGCTCCCCATACCGCCCCCACTATACTCTGCTCCCCGCACAGCCGCCTGTGTACTCTGCTCCCCGCACACCCGCCTGTGTACTCTGCTCCCTGCACACCCGCCTGTGTACTCTGCTCCCCGCACACCCGCCTGTGTACTCTGCTCCCCGCACACCCGCCTGTATACACAGCCGCCTGTATACTCTGCTCCCCGCACAGCCGCCTGTATACTCTGCTCCCCGCACAGCCGCCTGTATACTCTGCTCCCCGCACAGCCGCCTGTATACTCTGCTCCCCGCACAGCCGCCTGTATACTCTGCTCCCCGCACAGCCGCCTGTATACTCTGCTACCCACAGAGCCGCCTGTATACTCTGCTACCCAAAGAGCCGCCTGTATACTCTGCTACCCACAGAGCCGCCTGTATACTCTGCTACCCACAGAGCCGCCGGTATACTCTGCTACCCACAGAGCCGCCGGTATACTCTGCTACCCACAGAGCCGCCTGTAAACTCTGCTACCCACAGAGCCGCCTGTATGCTCTGCTCCCCGCACAGCTCCCTGTATACTCTGCTCCCCGCACAGCCCCCTGTATACTCTGCTACCCACTGACCCGCCTGTATACACAAAATTCATTTCACCGTGTTCCCGATGCAATTGCATCGGGCCTTTTTACTAGTATATTGTAATACCAGTTTACATTGGTGGTTATCAAAAAACAAAAATTAGCATTTTGAAAGAAACCATCTCCTGAATTTTTTATCTTTCTGGTATCTTAAGGTACCTTTACACGCGGCAACTTTTCTAGGAATTTCACTGGCAACTTACTGTTTGCAGTGAAATCATGGAGACATTGTTCCATTTGTACACAGCAACAAGATAGAACAATGTGTCCATGATTTCACTGCAACCAGTAAGTTGCCAGGGAAATTCCTAAAAAAGTTGCTGCGTGTAAAGGTACCCTTAAAGGATACATAGAGACTCTAGACCTCTGTTTTAATATGTATATTGAGTTGTATCCTTTTACATATATCCTTTTACTTATTGAGTCATATCCTTTTACTAATTCGGTTTCTTGGCTCGTTTTCTTAACTCCTGCATCATGGCAGGGCTAACCATTTATCTAAACCTTCCCACCTGTTTGTTCTTATTTATCTATCTCCACCCTTCTCTGCTCTATGGAACCAGATCCATCAATCAAAAAAGAGGGAGGAGGAGATAGAGGGAAACGAAGCTGGTGATAAGATGTACATACATGATTAGGCCGCCATGATGCACCAGCGCCTGTACTTGTACATGTTGGTTTTCACAATCACACTGTGCTGACAAAGTGCCTTTGATGGGTTTTATCATGAACAAAAGTAATTTTAAAGTTCATTTTAATCAATAGATCTTGGAATAATGATAATTTCCACAGTTGGATGTGTTTAAAAAATATTATTCCAAGATCTATTGATTAGAATGAACTTTAAAATGAACTTTGTAGGAAAACTTCTTAACTCCCAAGGAATGGCAGTAACCGGCATGTCGAACTATAATGCTATGTCCTTATTTTCCCAGATACCTGTTGCTTAAGGAGAATCTGAACATGTGTATGCCTATTAAATAGACATGTAGTCCTCTCTGGAATAGGCAGGTTTAGAAAACTTACATGTAATGTGAATGGTGACCTTTATTTGCAGTTATTTGTCAAAGTCCAAGTGCAAATATAAAAAAAGATTAATTGTACGAAAAAATAAACAAGGAAAATCCACAAAGTGCAGATTATGGATCAGGGCTACAGAAAGTGGGGATTAAGAAAGGATCCATAATCTATAGAAATGGCAGAAAGTCAAATAGATAAGTGTAATACAAAACTAGAATAATAAGATTCTGTGGTTGCCTGGAGACCGGCCACTAACGTAAGTCTGGGCCTGGAATGAGTCACCTCCAGCAATGCTCTAATGTACCTCCGAGCAAACACTGTCCACCTGTGCACAGATGGCCGTGATCCTATTATGTCTCCATGCTAGGGACAAATGAGTTATTTGTTGAGCTGTGTGGACAAGAAGGCAGCTGTTTTCCATTATTGATAGCATTACAATAGAAATACAGGAATAACCTGCAGTGTTAGGAGAAGGGATTGATTAGATTATATAGAAATATATTAAAAAGTAATTAAAAAGTGGTGGTCAGCCTGGTAAACAATTAGATGTTTACTAGACTCTGAAATTTACAAGGCATTATTGCTGTCAGTAGAATAACGATAGTGTGTACTCAGAATAGTAATCATTTCACCATGGCACACAGTATCTAATATTTATTTTACAAGCAGTGACAATATGTTAAAAAATATACATATTCAATTATTGACCCCCTGTTGCTCCCACATATTCTGTACTGCTGTTTGGACTCTACACCATTATCTGTCTTTTTTTGACACATAACCACTGGCCTTAGTGGGGTGAACCAAAGCCAATATCCTATCTTGGATTGACACGCGCACGGATAGGAGCAGCTTCATGATTAATCACACAATGAGGCTTTTCTGTTTTCATTTTGATTTTTGACTATGTTTATAAATGTAAAAGTAAAAAGTCATCTCCTGAAGTCAACCCTGTCCTTAGAAAACAGGTTTTTGAGTTTTGTCCACGACCATGATGCAGAAAGTTTTTTCATTCATAACATGCTTTACAGCAAGGCAGTAGTTAATGCCCTGCTTATACTTACCGGATCCGCGTTCCCTTTTCCTGGTGTGACGCATCGCTTCGTCAGTTCCGGGCCGCTCCTTTTCTTCTAGCCGTATGTGATTGGCTATTGGAGCCAGTCACATAACTTCACCCCGGAAGTGTCTCAGCACCGCGGCACAGCTGCAAAGACTTACGTGGACCCGGTAAGTATAATTAGTAACTATTACCTTGCTTCAACCCAGCAACCCCGGTCACTAGAACGGGGAGAAACAGCAACTTCGCCCATCACTACTTGCTGCTTCTGTTTTGTGGACATTGACGAGAAGCGAATTACCCATAATTTTTCATAAAGCAATCTTGTCTTTTGCTAGTCATGATACACATGAAGATTACTTCTCCTTGAGGATTATACAGGGAATTACCAATGGCACTATACTTAAATTTAGAATTTATTAATCCACAACAGACTAGGTGTAAAATAATTTGAATATATCCAGATATATTTTGCATTCTGTTGTGGATTAATAAATTGTAAATGTAATTATAGTGCTGTGGTTAATTTGCTATATACCGTGAATATACTTCCTACCATTGAGCATTGACTTCTATATAACAGTGTGCCAACCATAAAAAAATACTGTCAAACGTAGACTATGAAGTGTGCACTCATCTGACTTTTCTTAACTGAGCGATTTGGCTATTTCTTTGCTTCCCAGTAATCATCTTTGTCTTTTTTCTCCTTTATCTTGTCTGCACTAGATTTAGATTGTGAACAGCAGTTTCCATGGCAGGTTGTTACTGTTGTTGCCTCTAACATCTAATATTATCCACCCCTTATGCTTGAATGTAATTAATTGTGAAGTGCTAAGTGATCCTATTTTATGTTCAGTGCTTCACTTTTACTCGTCTTCTGACTTGTGACCGATGGCGCCCCATAAACATTAAACTGATAGATGAACCCGTTGATATTGATTAGTTCGGCTGGGGGGGGTGATATCAATCAGGCATTTCCAATTTTTTACAGCCAATTGTATTGGTCTCCTGGAGATAAGCTGCCCTCAACATGTCTGCCGATGGCGCTCTCATGCAGAGCATCGGAGTGCTTGTCTGAACAAGTCGGCTATTATGTATATGGGGGGTTTAAGGGTACCTTCTCGTGAACACATTTTGATCCTTGTACTGTCAGTGTGTAAAACAGTTCACACTACACAGAACAATGTTAATTATTTTGTGGACCAATAGTCTGAGTGAAAACAAATTTCAGCTTGCGCTAATCTCATCCATTTTTTGGGTAAATCTCAGCTGTATATTTAAATAGGAGTGTAGTGATATGGTTAAAAATATGAATATATCTAGTTGCCTGCTCCTGTCCAAATTGATTTTGGCTGATGCATGCAAGAAAGAAATACACCGAAAACACAGTCAGGTGTAAGCTCTCCTCAGCCTTCTGCAAGGCACAGCTCCAAAATGAAGTTTATTTGAACAGGTGTGAACTTATAAAACCTCAGTAAGGGGCTTTGCCAGCCCTACTCAGACATATTCATTGGTTAGTGGGTTGGATAATGGGCTACTCCATGGGAGGATCCATGAGGTCATCAGGGGGTGTGGTCTTGATTGAGGGTCTCCAGGTGAGGTTGCATTCTGTGATTGGTCAGTACTTCTATGGAATTCAGCTTCGTCCAGGAACTTCTTATTAGAAACAGGATGTAGTCATAGATCCAGTCACCATCTTACATACCATGGCATGGTGTGATGAAACAGGAAATGGCAGCCATGTTTAGTTCTCAACCAAGCTTATGCAATGTAAAATAATACACTCTATGGGTCGTTTCACTCAACCCCCTATGTCTTAAGGTTAATTAAGTATTTGATCCTATGGCTTTCCTCAACAGTAGAAAAATGAATGCAATGAGACCATCATCCATATGGCACCTGGCTTAGAGCAGAGACACACTATGCGAGATGCATGTGAGATACTCGCATGGGTCTTGCATGACTCACCCAGCACGGCCTCCCCTCTCTGGACAGGAGTGTGTCAGCTCAATAGAAACACAAATAACTGATGCGCTCCTGTCCAAAGAGCCAGCCGCTGTTCCGAGTGAGTTATGTGAGACCCATGTATCTTTCACATGCATCTCGAATGGTGTGTCTCTGCCCTTATGTGATCAATATGGATAGAGGCTGGCTCTACTGCTTGGAAAAAAGGTGCTCAAGGGAAAAAAGGGGGGGATAATCAATTAAGAAAAATCCCTGGCACACTTAAAGGAGAAAAAAGAGCAAGTTGTTTCTTTCTAGATTTTTTATTTTTTTGTGTAGTGCATGAGAAAATCAAACGTTTCGGCTCAACATGAGCCTTCATCAAGTGATTCTGTGTAAATACAAATCAATAAAACAAAAAATTCATACATGGTTTTGTGTATTATACATTCATGTGTTAACAAGCCGAGTGATATTTTGGTCTGTGAGTGCTTGTGACGGTAGTTGTGCAGGAGGGGGTGGAATGTGGCAGGGGTAAGGTGATGTGAAAAAGTGTTGGTCAAGTGATATTTGACTGAGGGAAAAGATCAAAGGAAAGAAAAAAGGGAAAAGGATAAAACAGAGATAGTGTCAGAGAGATATATAGACTACAAGGTTATCATAGAGCGGTTATAGGAAGATGGTATATACCTCATATGATTGGTGATGGTTGCTCATTGAGGGAAAGTGTCTCCCTGTGTCAGCTGTATCATAGGCTGATCCTATAGTCCGTTAAAAGGAAAAGATGACCACATATGTGGTAAATATGTATGTGTACGACTATAATGGTCATAGTAGTTAAAGTATTGGAGGATAAGGGAACCTCCTAGGAAGTAAGTAATCTTCTCATGTTGTGTCCATAATGTCTATGAAGACTTAGGTAACTATGTGTGTCAGGCCTCTGAATATGTGATTCTTTAAGGAAGGAATCTCCCTATTGTAAGTATAGGAAGGCCTAGGATAGAGGAAGTAAAGGCAGATTCTGTAAGGCACATACCACTGTTAGGTATCAGTCTAGTGTCTCCTGTCCTGTGGAGCAAAGGAAGCTTAGTTTAAGCTTAGAGAATACAAGAGAATAGCACAAGAAAAAAGTACAAACTGCTAAGAGAAGGTGTTAGAGGACATATTACCTTATGGGTGAATGTGAACTGCATGGTGGCACAGGCTGTATAGTGGACCCAGGAGCAGTTGTATGCTCTGACCGACCGCTACTTATAGCGGTCGGGTAATGCGGGACGCGCCGAAAACAGGAAGTGCGTCACTCGTTACCGCGTTAGTGCGCATGCGCGGGGGGAGCCGCCATCTTAGTATGGGAATTTGTCCGATTTGGGCCATTGCGCATGCGCTAACCGCGCGGACCGGAAGTGACCCTGTGTAACTCCGTGGAGACGCGGTGAGCGTCCCTGCCTGGTGCGAGGAGAATAGGAAAGATATGGAAGATGTCTAGAGAGTTCAGGAAGGACAAAGGCAATATGCAGGCATGCAAATACGATGTGCAGTACAATCTTGTGCAGTGGTCTGGTGGAGGTGCCCAAATTCAGGTTCCTTTCTGAAATGGAGAATAGGAGAAATTAGTACAACCTTATATGGATATTTTGAAGACAGTTAAAGCTCAGAACAATCTTTTTGATCACAATTGATAATCAATAAAGAGATTTTTAGTACATTAAAGGTGGAAAAGCCCATCTCTCAAACTTCTGTCAAAATACACTGAAATGAGAAAAAGCAATATTAAAAGATATGTCCATACAGTATAATGCAAATACAGGATTAGTAGTGAAGCTCAAATTCTCGATTCATGCCCTTTGGGTAGAGGGTATCTAGGTGATATATCCAATAGGATTCTCTTTCTTTTAATTTTTGTATACGGTTTCCCCCTCTCCTCACTACAGGGACATGTTCGATCACCTGAAATTTGAGCTGACTGACAGTGTGACCTTTTTCTATAAAATGGGCCGGAACAGGTAATAACGTATTCTTGCAGCGGTTGGTAGATTTGTGTTTACTTATGCGGTCCCGCACGGGCATTTGATTAAGTACACAACAAAGGATGAGTCACATGTAAAGAAACCGTTGATATTGAATCTTTTTCCAGACCAGGGGTGCGTAAATGATTCACCTTTCTGTTTCAGAAAACCCTAAGTACCATCAGGAGAGGGACCTTTCCGTGTTTGAATTGCGTCCAATGTACCAATGTCACGAAAGGTGAATCATTTACGCACCCCTGGTCTGGAAAAAGATTCAATATCAACGGTTTCTTTACATGTGACTCATCCTTTGTTGTGTACTTAATCAAATGCCCGTGCGGTCTCGGATATGTTGGAGAAACCACCCAAGATATCCGGGACCGCATAAGTAAACACAAATCTACCATCCGCTGCAAGAATACGTTATTACCTGTTCCTGCCCATTTTATAGAAAAAGGTCACACTGTCAGTCAGCTCAAATTTCAGGTGATCGAACATGTCCCTGTAGCGAGGAGAGGGGGAAACCGTATACAAAAATTAAAAGAAAGAGAATCCTATTGGATATATCACCTAGATACCCTCTACCCAAAGGGCATGAATCGAGAATTTGAGCTTCACTACTAATCCTGTATTTGCATTATACTGTATGGACATATCTTTTAATATTGCTTTTTCTCATTTCAGTGTATTTTGACAGAAGTTTGAGAGATGGGCTTTTCCACCTTTAATGTACTAAAAATCTCTTTATTGATTATCAATTGTGATCAATAAGATTGTTCTGAGCTTTAACTGTCTTCAAAATATCCATATAAGGTTGTACTAATTTCTCCTATTCTCCATTCCAGAAAGGAACCTGAATTTGGACACCTGCACCAGACCACTGCACAAGATCGTACTGCACATCATATTTGCATGCCTGCATATTGCCTTTGTCCTTCCTGGACTCTCTAGACATCTTCCATATCTTTCCTATTCTCCTCGCACCAGGCAGGGACGCTCACCGCGTCTCCACGGAGTTACACAGGGTCACTTCCGGTCCGCGAGGTTAGCGCATGCGCAATGGCCCAAATCGGACAAATTCCCATACTAAGATGGCGGCTCCCCCCGCGCATGTGCACTAACGCGGTAATGAGTGACGCACTTCCTGTTTTCGGCGCGTCCCGCATTACCCGACCGCTATAAGTAGCGGTCGGTCAGAGCATACAACTGCTCCTGGGTCCACTATACAGCCTGTGCCACCATGTAGTTCACATTCACCCATAAGGTAATATGTCCTCTAACACCTTCTCTTAGCAGTTTGCACTTTTTTCTTGTGCTATTCTCTTGTATTCTCTAAGCTTAAACTAAGCTTCCTTTGCTCCACAGGACAGGAGACACTAGACTGATACCTAACAGTGGTATGTGCCTTACAGAAACTGCCTTTACTTCCTCTATCCTAGACCTTCCTATACTTACAATAGGGAGATTCCTTCCTTAAAGAATCACCTATTCAGAGGCCTGACACACATAGTTACCTAAGTCTTCATAGACATTATGGACACAACATGAGAAGATTACTTACTTCCTAGGAGGTTCCCTTATCCTCCAATACTTTAACTACTATGACCATTATAGTCGTACACATACATATTTACCACATATGTGGTCATCTTTTCCCTTTAACGGACTATAGGATCAGCCTATGATACAGCTGACACAGGGAGACACTTTCCCTCAATGAGCAACCATCACCAATCATATGAGGTATGTACCATCTTCCTATAACCTCTCTATGATAACCTTGTAGTCTATATATCTCTCTGACACTATCTCTGTTTTATCCTTTTCCCTTTTTTCTTTCCTTTGATCTTTTCCCTCAGTCAAATATCACTTGACCAACACTTTTTCACATCACCTTACCCCTGCCACATTCCACCCCCTCCTGCACAACTACCGTCACAAGCACTCACAGACCAAAATATCACTCGGCTTGTTAACACATGAATGTATAATACACAAAACCATGTATGAATTTTTTGTTTTATTGATTTGTATTTACACAGAATCACTTGATGAAGGCTCATGTTGAGCCGAAACGTTTGATTTTCTCATGAACTACACAAAAAAATAAAAAATCTAGAAAGAAACAACTTGCTTTTTTTTCTCCTTTGATGGTGGGTTTACACACACCAATTTATCTGTTCAATCTCTGAACCAATCTCTGGTTGCAGTGAAATCATGGATGCATTGCTCCATGTTGTACACAGCCACAAAATGGAGCAATGTATCCATGATTTCACTGCAACCAGAGATTGGTTCAGATATTGAACAGATAAATTGGTGTGTGTAAACCCACCATAAGTGTGCCAGGGATTTTTCTTGCCCTTATGTGAACATACGGACATCATACTGGAGACAATAGAGACAAAAAATTGTCCTTTTTTGGATTTTTCATATGTCTTGTTAATTTAGCCCTAGAGATTTCAATTCCTCCATGACAGATACAAAAGGAGCAGACTATTCACGGACACAGACCTGTCTAATGGTGACTCTCAAATTACTCCAAACTTTAGTTCTCCAGGTGTCTCATATTCACTATACAAATAATCTGGTGTGATTATATTTTTAGGTCATTTCTGCTCTAAACCAAAGCTCCTTATATATATAATAATGTTATCACGTTAAGAATAGCATGATCTGTTGTTCTAATCTCTGAAGTCTTGGACGCTTTGAACAACATTTAATTGAGTTCATGGACAAAATATCACTAACAGTTTGAAAATAATGTATTTACAGAGAACCTGGACGCCATGATAGCTGCACAGACGAAGAACAAACTGGGAAAGAATGCAGTCAATCACAACAACAGAGTGCTAACAGGTATATTACTAACAGTGTGTTGTGTTCAGTGGCTTCCATAATTATTGTGATAAGTAGACATGATGCCTGGCATTTTCCAGTACACATGTATCAGCATCAAGCTAAGATAATTACTGATTCTGAATTATCTTGTAGTTTCCATTACATCATGTTTGACTAACGAGCAGCAGTGTAAGTACAAAGCATTTAAGGTCTTTATTTAGAAGCCAGGCAGAAAGATAAGTATATCAGAATCTATTGCGTGTGTATAAAATGTGAGTAATGGAAGATGCCGAGTGATGACAGCTCCCATATTGGAAATATTAATCAGCATTAAACAGGCTCTATATACTACAGCAGAGGTCCCCAAATCTAGTCTGCAAGGGCCACCAACAGTGCAGGTTTTCACGTGTGCACAGTGGTAGCCACTATCTCGAAGGGACAGTGTGTGTATGATCTGGAACGCGTTGAAATAAAGCCACCATTGCTTGACAGATCCTTGTGGTCCCTTCATCATACGGCAGCGCAGATTATACACACATTGTCCCTTTGGGATCGTTTCTGACTACAAAAAGTAGGCCTCCTGTCACCTGGAAGTCACGGATGCATGTCCTACTGAACAAGACTAAGGGAACATTTTAAATGCTTAGTAAGACTTTGCAGGTGTTTTGTGTTAATCATTTTATTTTTCTGAGATATTGACTTTTAGGCTTTCATTAGCTTTAAGCCATAATCATCAACATTAACAGAAATAAACACTTGAAATAGATCACTCTGTGTGTAATGACTCTATATAATATATGTGTTTCACGTGATGTGAATTACTGAACTAAATTATCTTTTTGATGATATTCTAATTTATTGAGATGCATCAATAAGTAAACTTACACATCAAGCATGATATAAACATCAATAACCATAAGAATAATCTTTAGGCTTCCCATGATGAGCTTTTGGTGAATTTGTATTTTGCAGAATTTTGCACTTATTAGGTTACTTGTGTTTTTTTTCATGTTTTTTGTGTTTTTTCTTACATGCTTTTTTATTGTGTTTCTGACTTTGCATTATTTGCCTCTGTGTGGTGCGTCATATTTTAAACAAAACTGCTTTATTTTTGATCATTTCTGGTATTTGGCTTTGACAAAACTTTATAGATATACTTATGTGTTGGTTTCATGCGATTTTAATGTGTCCGTGGAAATGCAATAAAAATGCAAAATGCAACCTATGGGCGTTTTTTTACCTTCAGATTTTCCACTTCTAATGTAAGTCTGTGGGGAAAATCTGCACATAAAAATCAGTGTACCCGCAGCAAAAATTAACATGTTGCGGCTGTTTCAAACACACTCCGCAGGTCAGTTTATACTAGGAAAAATGAAGCCCAGTAGGCCGGAAATTTCTATAAATCACATCCACTTTGCTGGAAATGTAAGAAGCTGCCTTTGATGAAGCAAAAATATGCACAGTCAAAAACTCAATAAAAACTCATCATGGGCAGACAGCGTTAATGTGAGAAAGAGACAATAATGACACTTGGTGAGGGCTACCTCTTTATAAATCACAGTAGTGTGGAGATCTGAAAACTTTTCCTTGTTGCCAATGTTAATTATTTCTATAGTTTTCATGAAGTGTACATGTTTAGCTAATTATAAGATACCCTGTGTTGCTTATTTAATCATCATGTGTCTGTTATAAAATTTTGTTTTCTTGAAACTAAATTTTTTGGAATCTTATTTGATGTCATGTAAAGTGGTAAATGGACCGAAAACTGATTTTTTTAAGTTGTTTAAGGGAACTCCAGTGAGAGAGAACTTTTTAGTACAGTCCCTGCCCTGCCTATGAAGAAGCAGAGCTGTACACTGCAGTTCTAGGATCTATAGATCGCTTATAAATTGATAAAATCATACCTGCTCCTTAGCTCTGGCCTCCCCTCATGGGACAGCCAATTTCAGCACATCAGCTTCATGTAGGAGCAAAGAACAGGATGTGTGTCGGGGGCGTGGATGCTGGGAGCTGCAGGATCATCTTACATTCCAGCTCCCTCACACGTTTGCATAGGGAGGGGGCGTGGCCTCAGGCCCCATGCTCATACTACAATGCTCTCCCTAATATACCGTCCTATGTGATAGGGGGCCCAGGCTTGAAATAGCAATCATGTCACCAAGCAGATACAAATACACGCTGTGATCCTTTGCTGTATGATGATGCATAATGTGTATTGTTATTGTGAGGCTAGGAGCAGAGGCAAATCACTACACTGATCGATTCAGCTCTGCATGGTCTCGTCTCCCCCATAGGAACATGGTAGATTCCAATCCCTCCAATTTTCAATGGATCATCATCATCACTTCTCACCGGAATGTAGACTGATCATGCAGCCTCCCGGGTCCACGCCCCTGACACATCTTCTGCTCTTTGCTCCTGCATGAAGCTCTCAAGCTAAAATTTTATGTTCCATGAGGGAGTGGTGAAATCAAAGGAACAGGTATGAATTTATCGATTTATAAGCGATCTATAGACCCTAGAACTGCAGTGTACAGCTCTGCTTCATCATGTAGCAGGGCAGAGACTGTACTAAAAAGTTTTCTCTCCCTGGAGTTCCCCTTTAAAGGGAACCTGTTCGGAGCTGCAGCTACAAGGGCTGATTCACCTAGACCGGCGTAGTACACACTCACGCTAAGCCAGTCTTGCTGGAGCACACAGGCACATGCCACTTAATGGATTTGGCTAATTCCATCTGTGTCTTGCGCATTCCTTCACTATGCAAGAAATGCTACTTCAACAAGTGAAGCATTTATTGCATACAAAACACCAGTGCCTTTGAAAAATTTGACAGGCGGACAAGATCATGCCCCGTCCCACCCCAGCAGCTCCCCAGTTCCCCACCTTTTGACAGAGCTGATTCAACATTCTGCACCACCACAAATTGTGTGTGCACAGCAGGCTGTCAATCAAAGCACTGATGAGTGATTACATCCCTGCTCACTGCATAGTGAATGATGACTGTAACTGCTCCCTGTAGTGACCCAATGATAAAAGTGACTGGCTATAGAGAGAATATTAGTTCATTTTCTCCATGTAGCCGGTCTATCAGTAAGTCATTCAGTAAGTATTACATCGTTAATTACAGCAGACTTGCCCTATATCTGCAGGTAAATAGTATTTTTGGACATGAAAGGTTCCTTTTAAGTACTCACCTAATTTTATGAGTAATTTATTATATTATATAGCCATTATAAATTTCTTGTCACCTACCACTTGTCCCTCACTACTCATGAATCATCCTATATCATCTAATGTATCGATTCGTCAGACATCTCACTCCTGTTTGATTTTGAAGTTAATAGAAAACCTGTCACCTCTCCTAATACATCTGGTTTAGTAAATACTTGTATATTCATGAAATGCCAGTTCTGGGACATATTTTCTCCTTCCTCCTAGTACTCCTAAACATTTATGACTAAATTGAGAATTGGGTGTCACCACCTACCTTGTAAAAAAGGGCATGTCCTGACACATTCTGATTCTGACACAGGCAGAATACAATAATCTAAAATATATTTGCCTTTTATGACCTGTGTTATTTGCCTGTCATTGAATTCAGGTTTTGCATTCATTGCCACAGATATATAAAATCAATCCCCTGCCAATGCAATCTGCCTTTGCAAACATTTCTAAAGGCATAAAACTTCTAAAAAGCTCACTTATTGTGAACCTGGCACTGTAATGAGATTTCTCCATTTTTACAGTTCATGAAATGTTTTCAGTCATCAGTGTGTGGCATTATTGAAAAGTGGAAGCGTCTAGAAACTACAGCAACTTGGCCAATAAGTGGAGACCATGTAAAGCTATAGAGTGGTGTCACCGAGTTCTGAGGAGCATAGTGCATAAGTCGCCAACACCCTGCTAGCTCCGAACATCTCCTCGCACCAGCACAAAACCTGTGCTCCAGGAGCTTCATGGCATGATTTCCAATGGCAAAGCAAATACATCAACCTGAACAATGTTAAGTGTTGGATGAAGTGGTATAAAGCTCATCACAACTTGAGTGTGGAGCTTGTTATGTGGAGTGATGAATTACACTTCTGTGTCTGGCATTCTGATGGACTAATGGACATTTGGTGAATGTCAAGAGAATATTACCTACTTGTCTGCATTGTGCAGACTATAAAGTTTTGGTGGAGAAGGGAACATTATTTGAAGTTGCCCTACATACACTGAGCGCTCGTTGAACCCACGCCGGCACCACCTCATTGACTGAGGCTGAAACACTGCCAAAGAGGATTAAAGTTAATTTCCTTTTAGCAGTGGGGTATAATGTGACCGTGCCGGGCAGATTCAGAATGTTATTAGCGTGTGGATTAACCCGATACCTGCAGGTTAAAAGCATTTTTCCACGTGAGAGGTTCACATTAAGCAGCAGAACTTATTGCTTAGACTTCATTGTCTCGTGTATGGCAGGCCAACATGCCCCACCTCTGATTGGCAATTCTCTGTTAATGTACAATGTCTATTGAGAGCCTGGTGTGGGTGGGGGAAGATCAAAAACTCTGATTGTGTTGGAACCGCTGCACCCAGTAATCTAATTGATACATCGTTAGATTAAGGATCTCTTTGACTACATCATGCAGCTGCTTTCAGGTGAGGTAGCAATAGCCTCTTGACAGATTTCCTTTAAAGAGGGTTGCCACATCGAGTTGCAACACCCGGCACTTCCGCAGGTCAGCTGTTACTACCGCCGGCCAGTAGTTCTTCATGTTGCCGGAACAGATTAGATCCATCAAAAACAAGCAGTGTGAATAACTCACTCTTGAAATGACAAAGTTGCTGCATTATCACAGCATCTGAGAACTTTGGCTGCCGCTGGTGTCAGCTGAACAAGTGGGGGTGCCTGATGTTGCACTTTTACTTGGCATATATTTATGGTCTATCCTAATGATAGAGGAAAAATAAAGTTTTTTTACGCTCACCCCACTGTGGTACTCCTTCAGTGTTGATGGATCCGGTTCCTGGCGCACAGAAGAATGCCCTTGGTCTCGGGCGGCAATGCTAACTGGAATACTTGCAGTTCAGTGACAGCAGGAAACAGGAATTTATTTTAAAACACACATTTATTTTTCTTGATTAAAAGTCCAGTGAGCCCCAAACCAGAACACAGTAGTGTTCCTGTTTCCTGCTGTGGCTGGACTGCAACTATTTCTATCCTAATGATAGGCCATCAATAAAAAGTAGTTGCAACTCCATTAATACTTCAGCATATAGCAACAGTTTTAGGTAACTGTGGAAATAATGCTGCAAAGTAAGAATGCTTACAAAAATAAAATTGTTAATAGTTTATTTTTATCAATTAACAAAATGTAAAGGCTGATAGGTGTGGACACACTATGCAAGAGGCTGGGCTTACCCTGGAAAATCATGACAAAGTGATTACTGAGAGTTCACTAGAGTCTCTGATGTTGATGATAGGCTTGGCTGACGGTAGTCACCAGGTTCCACTTCAAGACAGTCCCTGAGACTGCAGCAGCTGACTGGACGATCAGAGACATTGGTGCGAGGTACAGGCAAAACACAAAAGGCATAGTGAACCAACCCAATGTCAAGGCTAGCAGCACAGTTCGAGTAGACATAGATGAGGTCAGGAGCAGAGAGGATCAGATAATCAAGTAGGCAAGCCAGATCAGAAAACTAGAAAGACAATACAGAAAGCATTTTGTATGAAGCTAAACAGAAGACAAACTAAAACCCAGATCAGGATGTGGAACTGTCTAATATTCTGCTTGAGGATTGGCCAAAGAAACCTAAACTCTGCCAGTCACAGTGGGGTTAAATTCCTTCAAAATCTGGCCACCCCGTCCCTCCTTATAGAAAGGTGGAACTCACCAGCAGCAGGAAGGCGCAAAAGAGTTGGAAAGGCTACAGGACTCAGCTAAGAGAGACAAACGGAGGCTAGGAAGAGCAGAGCAATGACCGCTATGAGTATAGTGGCTCTGTACAAGTCACAGATGCAAAGTGAATGAACAAAAAAGAAATCTAAATCAAATCAATATTTTGTGTGACCACCCTTTGCCTTCAGTATCGAGGCATCAATTCTTCTAGGCAAACTTAAACATTATTTTGGAAGGAACTTGGAAGAAAGGTAATGCCAAACATTGTGGAGAACTAAACACAAATCTTCAGTTGAGTAGACTTACATACAGAAAATGGGAATGGGAAAGGGAACAGCTCACCGTCAGTAAGGATCAGCTTCCGCTGGTTCCAGGCGTGCAAAGACAACGCCCTGGTTGTGGGCTGGTGCAATTAGGAGAAGAAATTCCAGCAGGACGGTTCCAGTATTTATCTTCTTTTATTATATAATAAATAACATCCATATAATAGGCAATACAAGTGTACAAACAGGCCTGTAAAATAAATAATAATAATAATAATTTCATTTAATCCTGATGTTGAGATCAGCGCTCTGTGGAGACATCTCACATCCAGGACTCCTTGTTCTTATTTATGCTGGAGATAGTTCTTAAAGACATTGGCTGTATGTTTAGAGTTGTTATCCTACTGGAGAATAAATTTGGATTCAATCAGATGTCTCCCTGATGGTATTGCATTATGGCTAAGTATATGCTTGCATTTATTTGTAACCATTAAAGACACCATTAATATTGACCAAATTCTCAACTCTATTTGTTGCTATGCATACCCAAACTTGCAAGGAACCTCCACTATGATTCACTGTTGTCTGCAGATACTCATTATTGTATCGCTCTCGCTGCCAAATGTTTAACAGTGTACTGTAATTCATCAGCGTAGAACACCTGCTACCATTTTCTCAGGCTTGAGTTGCTGGTACTGCTGGATATCTTATGATTTCTAAAGAAAGTAAGCATGATGTGTCTTCCATCTGCTGCACTGTGCACTTGGCCGCCCACTGTATCTGTAGTATTCAATGTTGCCCATTTTATGGTGTCCTCAAGTCTAAGAAACACAGGCAGATCTTTACCATCATGTGGTACCATCAAGGAAGCATCAGATCTGTTCTAAATTTATTCTGCATCAGGACAATGACCCCAAACATACAACCAGTGTAACTTAAAACTATATTAAAGAGGACCTGTCACCCCCCTGGTGCTATGCTAACTGTATGCAGTACTGAATGCAGTGTGTCAGCTCCATTCAGGGAATCGGTCTCCCATGTCTCTAGCCCCCCTGTAAGTTGTAAAAAAAAGACTTTATAAAGTTTATGGATAAGGAGACCAGGAGGGACTTACTCAGTAATGAGTCATCTCTGTTGCAAGTTGTCCTCCCCACCTCCAGCCCTCTCTTGTTCAGCCTCCTGTATGTGTTCTCACTGTTGCTGGTGTCCTCCCCTTTATGTGTATCCTCTGTACAGAGCGAGCAATGGGTGGAAGCAGTCCTAGCAGCTGAAACGCCTCCTGCTGGTGACATCAGTGCCGGAGCCTTCCCTGCTCCAGATTATATTGTATTGATACAGCGGGGCATGCTCCGGCGCTGACATCACCGACAGGAGGCGTTTCAGCTGCTGGGACCACTCCCGGCCATTGCTCGGTCTGTGGAGGGGAGACATATAAAGTAGGCTGAACAAGGGAGGGCTGGAGGCGGCGGCGATGACTCCATACTGAGTAAGTCCCTCTGGACTTCTTATCCATAAACTTTATGTAGTCTTTTTTACAACTTACAGGGGGGCTAGAGACATGGGGGACCCCTTCCCTGAATGCAGCAGACACGCTGCACTCAGTGCTGCATTGAGTTAGCATAGCACCAGGGAGGTGACAGGTCTTCTTTAAGTGTAAAGAAGAACAAGAATAGGGGAAGTGATGATTTGGTAGCCACAGAGTCCTGAACTCAACATCATCGAGTCTGGGAATACATGAAGGAAAGAAGGATTTTCACAAACCTACATCGACAGATCTATGGTTGTTAGTTCAAGATATTTGGAACAACATCCCGGCCAAGTTTCTTTACAAACATTTAATAATAATAATTTATTCATTTATATAGCGCTATTAATTCCATAGCACTTTACATACATGAGTAATGCTGTCTCTCTTGGAGCTCACAATCTAAATATCCTATCAGTATATCTTTCGATATATTGATGCATTAGATACATTTGATCAATTAACAAAATTCAAAGTAATTAATTTCGATTTTTGTTAATTGATAAACTATGAACACATCGATTTTGAAAGCATTCTTCCTTTACAGCATTTTTCTCATCCCTGCCTAAAACATTTTCACAATACTGTTAAAGGAGAGTTTGGATTTTTGTATGATTCAAACCTTGCTGGAAAAGTTTGGGGAATTGGGGATTCTATTTCATCATCACTGTGCCTCAGTGTACAAAGCAAAGTCCTTAAAAGGTATAATTGGGTGAATTTGGGGTGGAAAAATTGAATTGGCTGCACAGATCCCTGACCTCAGCCGTGTCAAACACATTTGGAATTAACCAGTATGTAGATTGTGAGGCAGGCCCTCTTGTTCAACAGCAGTGTCCAATGTGTCTGATATCCGTATCTCTTGTGAATGAATGGGCAAAATTTCAAAATCTTGAAAGTCAGAAGTTTGTAAGATGTAATAGCTGCAAAGTGGAGATCAAATCCATAATAATGCCTCTGGATTTAGAAGGAGACATTATTAAAGCTCCTGTAGGTATCTTTATAGTGTATTTCAACCATGTTTTTGTCCTTTTTAGTAGTATTGGAAACTAGGACACACCATATATTAGTATGCCATTTCTAAATCAAATATTCTGAGATAAAGGTTAGAAGAAAGTTGAGAATATGAACTTTGCCATTAACTTAATTATTTATGTAGCAACAGTCTCAAGATAAGCCCTTTCTTCTCTTGATGCAGCTGACAAAACAGATGAGGAATCAGATAGCACTAAGGAAGCTGCAGCCAATATGGAAAAAGAATATGAAAAAGTAAAGGATTCTACAAAACCAGAAGAGCCAAAAGAAACTCCAGACAGTATAAAACACAAAGGTAAATAAATATATAAGAACAATAACCTTATACATATATTTTGTTGTTTCACACAAGTCTTCCCATAAAGACATGGTGGTTCATGCCTTTTAGTGGCTACCTGAAAAGATGGTAAACATAGCAAGCTTTCAGGATACTGTAACCCCTTTGTCGGGCTGGTAATGATACAAATTCTGAAGACACATACATATATACATAAGCAAACGTAACAAAAAAAAAAGCAAAACAGTGTTATATGCTGTGGTGAATACGACAGGTGATGTAAAGCAGAGTCAGGTTAGGGTGGGGTGGAGGAGCAGGGACAGAGAAACCAGATTTCTAAGGTAAGCTGAACAAATTGTATTACCGTATATACTCGCATATAAGCCAAGTTTTTCAGCCCAAAAATTGGGCTGAAAAGTCCCCCCCTCGGCTTATACGCGAGTCATACAGGCCCCCCTCATAGTTTGGTGCCCCCACCTCACAGGATGGCCCCCTCCGCATGCAGCACTGCGCACATACATTACCAGGATATCAGCTGTCACCCTCCGGTGGCGGATTGCGGCTCCTGGGCTCCGGGCTCCGGGCTCCATCTTCCTCTGTGTCTTCCTGCTTGTCACGTGACCGGCCGGCGTCACGATGACGTCATCACGATAAGCCCCGGCCACAAAGCAGGAAGACACAGAGGAAGATGGAGCCCGGAGCCCAGGAGCCACGATCCGCCACTGGAGGGTGACAGCTGATATCCTGGTAATGTATGTGCGCAGCGCTGCATGCGGGGGGGCCATCCTGTGAGGTGGGGGCGCCAAGCTATGAGGGGGACCTGTGTAATGGCACACTGCTGGGGCAGTATACTGTGCAGGGGACCTGTATACCACTCTGCTGGGGCTGTATACTGTGCTGGGGTCCTGTATATACCACCACTGCTGAGGCCCTGTATATACCACCACTGCTGGGGCCCTGTATATACCACCACTGCTGGGGCCCTGTATATACCACCACTGCTGGGGCCCTGTATTTACCACCACTGCTGGGGCCCTGTATATACCACCACTGCTGGGGCACTGTATATACCACCACTGCTGGGGCCCTGTATATACCACCACTGCTGGGGCCCTGTATATACCACCACTGCTGGGGCCCTGTATATACTACCACTGCTGGGGCCCTGTATATACTACCACTGCTGGGGCCCTGTATATACCACTGCTGGGGCCCTGTATACTACCACTGGGGAGGCTGCTGTATACTACCACTGGGAAGGCCTGTATACCACTGGGAGGGCCTGTATACCACACTGCTCGGGGCTGTATACCTGTGCTGGGGTCCACCCTCGGCTTATACACGAGTCAATAGGTTTTCCCAGGTTTTGGGGGCAAAAGTAGGGGGGTCGGCTTATACACGGGTCGGCTTATACACGAGTATATACGGTAGGTATATGGTTAGCAACCCATGGAGACCTGAAAATACTTAAGTGAGTTGTGGAGAGCAGAGTTCTAAGTGAGATAGTTCACAGAAGTGTCAAGAGTTCATAGTCCTATAATTTCAGTGTGTTGCAAGATGTTTCCAAATGCACTTTCATTTTATATAAAAATATATAGACTGTGAGCCCTTGTGAACAGGATCTCTGCCCTAATGTACCTGTATGATTTAGTCGTCGTTATTTATGTTCTGGTCCTTGTTCTGCCCTTACACATGTAAAGCGCCATGGAACCAATGGCACTATATAAATAATAATAATACTTTGAAGAACCTAGAACATAAGACATATTTTCAGTTGTTTCACACTTTTTTGTTAAGTATATAATTCCACATGTGTTAATTCATAGTTTTGATGCCTTCAGTGTGAATCTACAATTTTCATAGCCATGAAAATACAGAAAAATCTTTGAATGAGATGGTGTGTCCAAACCTTTGGTCTGTACTGTATCTCCAATGGGACAGTTTTCATCCATAGCACATAAAAAACTCTATTGTGTACAGCCAGGCCATCAGATAAAACCGGATATGTTCCAACCCTATGGACAGAGACAATCACCTTGAGGACATCAGAAGGACCTTTATGAACCAGGGCTACCATCCGAGAACAATCGAGAACCAGATTACAAGAGCCACCAGAATATCATGGAATCATCTCCTACATTACAAAACTAGACAAGAAAACAACAGAGTTTCTCTCGTAGTCACCTACAATCCAAGTCTGGAGGTGCTAAGAGGAGTCACAAGGAAACAGCAACCACTCCTACAAAAAGATGCCCAACTAAAAACAATATTTCCAGATCCCCCACTCTTGTGTTTTAGACAACCTCCGAATCTAAAAAACATCATTGTCAGAAGCTCCCTGTCCTCTCCAGCAACAACAGGAACCTTTCCCTGCAACCAGAACAGGTGCAAAACCTGTCCATCTATAATGACAACGGACAAGATAAAGATTCCTGGAACAGATCAGGACTACAAGATCCCAGGTAACTTCAGTTGCACCACAAGCAATATGGTGTATTTAGTTATATGTACCAAATGCCCAACAGGCAGCATGTACATAGGGGAGACCGGATTACAATTCAGAACAAGAATGAATTCTCATCGCCACTCAATAAAAGAAAAGCGTATGGATCTACCTGTAGCAAAGCATTTTTGCAGCTCTGACCACAGCAGTGAATCCGATATGAGTCTGCTCATTTTAAAAAGTAACTTCAGATCTCAGAGAGAGAGAAGAATTTGGGAATACAAATTGATAACAACCTTTGACACATTCAAAATAGGACTAAAAGCTTCACATGGATTCATGGGATTTTATGTAAAATGAAAGGGCATTTGGGGATAGCAGATTCATGCTTTTTATGTAAAGTGAACAGACATTTGGGGATAGCAGATTCATGCATTTTTATGTAAAATGAAACTGCATTTGGAGACATCTTGCAACACACTCAAATTATAGGACTATGAACTCTTGACACTTCTGTGAACTGTCACACTTAGAACTCTGCTCTCCACAACTCACTTAAGTATTTTCAGGTCTCCATGGGTTGCTAACCAATTACCTAATACAATTTGTTCTGCTCACATTAGAAATCTGGTTTCTCTGTCCCTGCTCCTCCACCCCTCCCTAACCCTATTCTGCTTTACATCACCTGTCGTATTCACCACAGCATATAACACTGTTTTTTTTTTTATTAGTTACGTTTTCTTATGTACATACAGTATGTATGTGTCTTGAAAATTTGTATCATTATCTGCCTGACAAAGGGGCCACAGTGTCCTGAAAGCTTGCTATGTTTACCATCTTTTTAGTTAGCCATTAAAAGGTATCAACCACTGAGGACTCTCAGATTGCAAAATATTTTTCTATCTACTGGCTAATGCGATATAAATATTCTTTACCTTAGCATAAAGACATGTTTATACATGAAGCAACATATGAAATGGCAACAAAATCAGGTAAAGAAACTGCAGAAAAGCTGGTTGTGAGAACCAATGGAAAAAGCATGTATAGGATTGGGAGTTAGGTTGACTTCACACCACGATTTTTTGGATCAGGGGCTGTCCAGTGTTAACCGGACAGCCCAGATCCGATTTTGGCCCTATTATATCCCTATTGGCCCGGATGGCATCTATTTGCCATCCGTTTTGCTGTCTGTCCGGCAGGATGCAGCTGCTTTCGTCTTTTGCCCTGGACACAAAATCGGAGCTTCCAGCATTTTTTGTGTCCGGTGCAGCAATCAGAAAAAATCAGATCCTCCCAGATCCGGCGCGATCCGGTGCCCCATAACATGCGAGTCCAAAGGCGCTGGATCACGCCGGATCTGACATGAAATCAGACCAGTTCACGGACGTCAGGTGCTAAAAGCAGCTGCCGCTGAATTTCAGCACCTGGAGAGGTCCCTGGCTGAAATTTCAGCACCTGGAGAGCTCCGTCCAGACGCTATACTGAAATTTAAGCACTGGACAGCAGCAGCCGCTGATTTTGGCAGAAAACAGGATCGGAGGGCATATTTGCCCTCCAGTTATGTTTTATCCAGGGCTGTCAGATTCTGTCCGGTGCATCCTGCAAAACACCGGACAGAACCTGAAAGGGTAAAAACATGATATGAAGCTAGCCTTATCCAACAACTTGGGGTCCAAAGTGAGGGGAAGATCTCTGCCACATGGTGTTTGACTGGGACAAAAGTGGATGTGCATGGCGGGTGTCAGAGGAAATAACTGCTAGTCTTACTGGAATTTGACTACAACTACCTATAGTGCATAGCCTATTTTTGGCAGAATTACAATAGCCATTGTGGTTGTTGATGTGCAAAATTAGCAACTAACCAAGAAGTTCTGCAGTTCTTCATTTGACTGGAGCAATGGTGAGATTTTGGATACCATTTAGAGTGCAATTACTGAGAGGTATTTGGGTCCAGATCTAAAGTCTATCCATGGTTGCCACATTTCCCTGAATGCTGCCAATGAACGATTTACTGAACCTGCCATGCTCATCTGTGTGGTAGAGCTGATAAACTTTGCAGTACAATTGTTGTGTGGGGGTATTAATGTCGTTTTCCATAATGTAAGTATCAAATTTTTCCCTGCTGCAATAATGTTACTTGCCAGGCAAGATTAATTACTGATAGACTTCAACTGATGTGTCAAGACTTTCCATGGCTTTTTGCACCTCTGTTACTTCATGTGTTGAAGGGAGTGAAGGTGGATGAGTGAATGCAGGCTGAGGGGGGTGAGTTCAGGCTGAGGGGGTGAGTGGGTGGGGACTGAGGAGATGAGCACAGGCAGAGAGGGAAGAATGAGTGCAGGCTGAGTGAGGGTGAGTGGAGGCTGAGTGCAGGATGAGGGGGGTGAGTAAATGGAGGCTGACTGCAGGTTGAGGGGGGTGAGTGACTGGGGGGGTGAGTGCAGACTGAGGGGGGTGAGTGCGGGCTGAGGGGGATGAATGAGTGGGGGCTGAGTGCAGGCTGAGGGGGGTAACTAAGTGGGGCTGAGGGGGTGACTGCAGCCTGAGAGGGGTGAGTGGGGGCTAAGGGGGTAAGTGCAGGCTGGGGGGGTGAATGCAGGCTGAGGGGGATGAGGGGGCTGAGGGGGGTGAGTGAGTGGGGGCTGATGGGGTAAGTGCAGGCTGGGGTGGTGAGTGTGGGATGAGTACAAGTTGAGGAGGGTGAGTGTGGGCTGAGGGGGATGCAGGCTGAGATGGGGTGAGTGAGTGGGGGCTGAAGGGGTGAGTGCAGGCTGAGGGGGAGTGAGTGCAGGGGTGAGTGTGGGCTGAGGGGGTCAGTGCAGGCTGAGGGGGTGAGTGAGTAGGGGCTGAAAGGGTGAGTGTGGGCTGAGGGGGTAAGTGAGTGGGGACTGAAGAGGTGAGTGCAGGCTGAGGGGATAAGTGAGTGCAGGCTGAGAGAGTGTGAGCTGAGCAAGGAGAGTACCTGGCTACTCTGTGCTGCTTACAGGACCAGTGGTGATGTCACAGTCATGTGATCAGTTACATGACTGTGACATTACTGCAGGCCTTGTCAGGTGGGAATCTGCGGGGGGGGGTTGTCAGGGGACTGTGTGGGGGCGTAGTATGCGGCGGGTGGAGGGAGGGGCGGTGGTGGTGGCTTGCTGGCGGTGGTTGAGGGGGTCTGCGGCGGTGTGAGCAGTGGCAGCTTCTGTTGTCAGTGCCGCCGCCAGCCTGTGCGATGTTAGCACACCCATCACCTGGGTGTCTTAATATGGCGTGCAGTGTGCTTCCTGTGCACCGCACAGCATTTTGGGATTCGTGGACGCCGGGCCGGAAGCTGATGACACACAGGATTAGGTAATTATATAATGGATATATGCAAATGTATATTTTTACAAAACAAATCATGATCAAGTAAAACAAATACTAGCCACACAAGTAATACCCCTTACACAAGTAACCTTAAAAAATATCTACTCCCTAGATCTGTCCATCCCATAACCAGGTAATCAAGCATCGTGATCACACCTCTGATAAATACATTGTAGTATACAGTATAGCAGGTAGATCATCAAACCACATTGAGGATAGGAAAAGACTCTTTTCTTTATTTATGTCATTTAATATTTATATTGGGAGCTCACAGATCTGGCCCACACCTATACTTAATATCCCGATAATGGCAGGACCTTTCCCTTGTGCGACTATGGTAGTATTTGTGTCACTTGGGCATACTGTGTTTTGTAAAGAAAATACGGTATCATTTTTGCATATATTTTAATGATATTTAATAAAGCATTTTTTAATAAATATATATGGTGTTCTTTGAATAGGAATATACTTTTTGATTATCAACTTGGTTGTTGGTTTTTGAGACCCGTGTAAGACTTAAGGCCCAGTCACACATAAAGACGCACCAGCGATCCTGATAACAATAACGATGTGCAGAGATTGCTGGTGCGTTGTTTTTCACATCGCTGGTAAGATGTCAAACAGGTATCTCACCAGCGATGTGGAAAATGACGCACCAGCGATCCAGAATTATACCGAGGTCGTTGTGAATTTTCTCTCCATAGCGTAGCATTGATATCGTTGCTCATTATCTTTGTCAAACACAACAATGTAGCGTTCCCAGCGGGAGCGCAATGATGTAGAAATGATCCAGAGCAGTGTGTAACGATCAACGATCTCACAGCAGGGGCCAGTTCGTTGGTACGTGTCACACAGAACGACATCGCTTACAGGATCGCTGTTGTGTCACAAAGTCTGTGACGCAACGGCGATCTCGTTAGCGATCTCATGTGTGACAGGGCCTTTAGTAACGGCATGTGCATACACATTACCAGTATGTACCAAATATAAAGTGCAGGCAGCCAAAAAATGGGGCCGGTGACCCACTTTGTAGATAAGCAACTGCTGGATTTGGCAGTATGGCAGTCCTAGTCTGATGAGTGATAACTTGCTAACTTGGGGGACCAAAGAAGAGTTATGCCATAAATATAGGGATCACCACCAAATGAGAAAGATTAACAGTATTTTATTGAGCGCACACTCAAAGACACTGCAAAACAGCCATAAAAACACACATAGTAGAAAAATCTATAAAACCAAGTGCAAATTGACAAGACTCCCATATATCTATCTGATAAGCGCCAGCATGCTGTATTATTAGGGTAAGAGTGGGTAAACAAGGGGAAAATTATTGATATCATAAAGTATAATAACAGTCAAGACCTGATATACCAAGTTAGAATCACAAAGTTCTTAAAGGGATCCTGTCACCTCCAGAATGCATCCTAAGCTACCAAACCATGTCCCTGCAGCATCCTATCACTAATCTCACACTCCTTTTGTCTCCTAAAAGCATCCTGTGAAAGTGCATAAAAACGTTTTAATACTCACTCATTAGTGATTATAATTAGCAGGGGCTATATTCTTTAGTCACCAGGGCATGTTGTTTTGCAGGCTCCAGGATCCACCCTCTTTCTGTCTGTGTTCCTCTGCTTGTGCAGGCTTTACCCTCCCCCTCTCTATCACTCACAGAATGCAAATCATTAGTCCTGCCTTAAGCTGCACATCACAGCAGCACAGACATTGAGGGAGGATCATTTGGGGCGTGAAAATGAGCACCTAGGGAGAACTTAGAGTCTCACAGGGGACGCCCTCTGAGACTTATTCAGGGACAAGAAGTCTCAGATTTGTAAGTGTATATTGTTGATTATTCCAATGTTACAGAGCGCTTTTTTTTTTTATAGAAAAGGAGCTCTAATACTGATATGTTAGGGTGCAGGGACAGGTATTAATAGGGTTGGGGGTGATTTGGAGGGGTCAGGTTCCCTTTAACAAAAATGGTACCAGCATTGTACATCGCACTTTGCATATACATTCATATAATATGACACTGGTAGGAAAACAACCATAAACTGCGTACATTAAAGTAATACAGAACAGTATAGTTTAGACTGATAGGTCACAGATTTCAGGTACATTCAGGGTTTACCAATAAATGCTGCCAACACCTCTAGTCGAGAGCATTTATACATTGTGAATAGTCTCTTTTAACTTGAGAATTTACTAGAATTTAATAGACATTAATTAGTATATTATTATTAGAGCTGAGCCACCACCCTAGTGTTCTAGTTCAATTCGATTCGTCGAATGGACGGTGTGTTCGTTGAATGTTCGTCGAACACCCTCGAACACACTAAAACACTAGTGTGGTGGTCAATTTCAGTTCCACAATGTATATACATACATTGTGGAACTGAAATGAAATAAAATCAAGGGTTAAAAATAAAAAAAATCGATACTCACCTCTTTAATCCATCCAGCGACGCTTCCAGCACTGCCTACCTGTCGGAGATGTGATCCTGACAGCGTTTCCCGGTGAAATGATGAGATCTCGCGATAACTCGTCATGTGACCGGAAACCGCTGCTGAGATTATGACGTCACCGCAGGTCCTACAGGCCCTCACTAGTAGTGAATAGTAGTGAGGATCTGTAGGACCTGCAGTGACATCATAATCCCGCAGTGATTTCCGGTCACATGACGAGTTATCGCGAGAACTCGTCATGTGACCGCAGGTCCTCACTACTATTCATTACTAGTGAGGACCTGTAGGACCTGCGGTGACATCATAATCTCGGCAGCGGTTTCCGGTCACATGACGACTTATCGCGAGAACTCGTCATTTCACCGGGAAACGCTGCCGGGATCACATCTCCGACAGGTAGGCAGTGCTGGAAGCGTCGCTGGATGGATTAGAGAGGCGAGTATCGATTTTTATTATTTTTAACCCTTGATTTTACTTCATTTCAGTTCCACAAAGTATGTATATACCTTGCGGAACTGAAATCGAACTGAAATCGAACATGAACTCGAACTGCCGAATTTAGAGCAAATTGTTCTAATTCGACGAACGACTCGAACACCGCCAAAAACATCTTGAATTTGAGATTGGCGAACAATTCGAGTCGAACACCGCTCATCTCTAATTATTATACTAGTATATATTAATTAAATAGAAATTAACAGACTTAACACTAGTGCAGTGATGGCGAACCTATGACACGCGTGTCAGCACTGACACGCGTAGCCATTTTCAGTGACACGCGGCCGCCGGAGAAACTAGACTCGCTATTTGGATAAAAACCACAGACACATCTGCGATTTGTAAATGACACATTACTCGCTATTACTCGCTTCCCCATTCATTAACATTGGACTCGCTAGACTAGCAACGAGTAGCGAGTCCCGGGGTCGGACTCGCTAGACTAGAGTCAAGCGATTCAGAGTTAGGACTCGCCCATCACTAACTACAGATGAGGAAAAAAAAATGTGCTGGAGGTCTGTAGCCAGAACAGCAGAGCTCCGGCACAGAGCGTCTAGTCCTGGGACTTCCGGTAGGGCGGCGGAACTTCTGGCTGGCGCAGCAGGGAGCAGCGGAACGCTGTGGGGGACGCATATCTGAGGCCCTGTGATCGCTGTCTGGAGGTCCAGTGATTACAACCATCCTCGAGTCCAGTGAAAGGTTCTGGGCAGAATCTGGGCTGGGTGTCATGAATGTGTGATTGGCCATTACTGAGATAAGTGAGGGGGAGGCTGGAAGAGGCCTGTGCTATGGGTGCCGTTTCCCGCCATTAATTTACATAAGGAACGCCATCTTGCAGCGTACAGACTCCATTTCACCCTATTAATCCCTATTTCTGCTTATTAACTCTGCCCTTTCCTAAAAGACAGTTAACCCCTAATTGCCTGCAGGGCTGTCTATAAATCTTCTGTCACTGCCCCTCTGATGGAGAAGCCAAAAAAACCAAGGTTAAGTAAAGGAAGTGGTAGTAGCAGTAGCCGACCCTTTCAAGAGACATGGACTGAGATGTATGGCATTATAGAAAAAAATGGCAGATCATTTTGCGTTCTATGTAGTGAAACGGTAGTAAGCAGAACGTGGAATATAAATAGACATTTTGACAGATAACCTTAGTAGCGCTTGCTTGGCCTTGAAGTGTACAAAATACCAACCTTCAATTGAAGATTTAGCCAATGAAATTCAGCAACAAAAAAGTCACTAAATCAGTGATGGAGAACCTGTGGCAGTCCCGCTGTTGCTGTTGCTGTTGCTGGACTGCCACAGGTTCGCCATCACTGGAAGAATTCCCCCTCCCCCTCACTTATCTGACTTACTTCATGACACCCCACACAAGTTAAATAACAGCAAGACCAACAAAAGAAACCAACTGACAGATTAACAAAGAAGTCACTAAGCAGGTAAGTTAAAGAATTATACATATTTGTTATTTAAACTATAAATATCGTAAAATTAGGGGTTTTTTTCTCAAGGTGACACACCTCGCGAGTTATGCTCGCTTTTTTGGCGAATTTTGACACACCAAGCTCAAAAGGTTGCCCATCACTGCACTAGTGACTACTATTTTATGTAGTTTCTCATCTGTGAAATATAATCCATTTGGTTCTGTATTCAGTATACTTTGCCAGAATATGGGAAATCTTGAAACTATTATAACATTATATTTATGTATCCAGGGCATCATATGGGTATTCATTGGGATCAATTCACTTGTACATTATGACTTAGAATAATGTTATGTTCTAGGAAAACAGAAGAACGCTGTGATATAAATGGAGGCTGAAAATAGCATTGCTGCGTCAAGCTGCTTCTAATCCCATTATCAATCAATCATTAACAATCTCTGATGTTCTCTCTAGGGAAAGCTGAAACATATTTAGAAGCAATCAGAAAGAATATTGAGTGGCTGAAAACTCACAACAAACAGGACAACAAAGAAGGTAATAAAAGTACTAGTGCATCTCAATGAATTAGAAGATCATCAAAATCAATGTCATATTGCCATGTTTCAGGGTGTTTCTGGGAGCCCGGAAACACATTGACTAATAAATCAATATTATATTCATATTTTTAAGGATAGACTCAGCGCTACCCTTTTTGCTTCATGGCTTATTTTTAAAATGAGAACAATATGCAGTCTTACTACCTATGTTTCGGGTGTTTATTTTAAATTCACAAACATATATTTACATATATATTATATGAAAAATAATTAAAAACTTTTAAAACTTTTAAAAACTCATGAATTTAACATATATTGGTTTTATTGCATATAATTGTTCATATTGCATTATTATGGCCGCTTGTATTTGTCCCTCTAATGGTCAGAGGAGTATTGAAGATGATTATAACCTCCTGCTGTTGAACCTATTCCTTCATAATGAGAAGGACACATGTGCACATCAGCAATAACTAAGGCAAATGGAAAAAAATCAACGAATACCGCAACTGGCAATAGCCAACGTAAAAAAATAACAAGCTATATATTGACAAAAGGAAGTGATGCTACACACATTTGTGATTGCAGCTTATTGTCCTAGTTAAGCTCAAACACACTGGCATGGAAACATTACAGCAGTGCACGGAGCAATGTTTCTAGGGGAGAATACCACTCTCCAGACACAGGCCAATGGCGCTTGCCACAATTGTGGAGCACAATGTAGGTTTTCTGTCCCACCAGTATTTAAGGGCATGTAGAGGTACAGCACAAGGCTTATATGGCGGTACGGCAAAAGCGTTTTCACAAAAGATCATTGTTTTTGACAGCGCAAACAGAACAAAACTAATGGCAGCCTATGTGCACTGAGTGATCTGTTAGGCCCCTTTCACATCAGCGGTAATCACTGATTGCAGCAGTTGTGGTGAAAAAAAACGCAACTGCCGCTATTACCGCATAACGGCCGCACTTGCAGTTCACCTGCAGCAAGCCCCATGCAGTGTCTATGGGGCTTGCAGCAGGTGCAGTACAGTTGCGGTTTCAGCACTTGCCGCAGATGCGGCCGCGAAAAAAACGCGGTCAGACGGTTTTCTTGCGGCCTCATCTGCCACAAGTGCCGAAACCGCACCTGCCGCACACTTACCTCAAGCCCCATAGACATTGCATGGGGCTTGCCGCAAGTGAACCGCAAGTGCGGCCATTATGCGGTTTCACCGCAACTGCCGCGATCGGCGATTACCGCTGATGTGAAAGCAGCCTTAGTCTGGTTTCACTTTCATGTTCGATATACATGCGTCTAAGCGCATAGCGGCAGACGCATGGTTGAACACAGCCATCCTGATGCAAATGCAGCGGAAATTCTCTGGATGCGCACAGGCTGAAAATTGTATTGGGGTCTACTGACAGATGATGTTGGGCGTGATAAAGATCGGAATTAAAAGGTCTTAATTTAAACACCGGATCTTTATGTTTTTTGAGAAACAAGACCATGTTGGAGAGAAGCATTTATGTCTGGGTCAAATTATTTATTATCCCGTAACTGTCATCTACAAGTTGGTAGCAGGTGTATGGAGGGGGCTTACCCCATGCACAGCAGGTTATTGCAGCATGATACATCCAGGACCTGCCTCCACCCGCGATAGTCAACCGTTAAATTCCGCTGTCAAACTGACTGCAACATTAACAGTGCACCAGCATAGGGGTGCTCCATTCTATGTGTTCATTGGTGTGTCAATAACTTAAGCACCGATGGGCTGCTATGACATCAGAGCATCTGTTGAAGACGTCCAGTGGTTAGGCTTCTAAAGAGATTATGCTATATACTAATACTTTGTTTTACATGCATCATTATGTTATTGCTGTATTTATTACAAACAATTAGACGATTCCAGGCTGAAGTCCCCTAAGTGAAAAGTAAACATTTTCGGAAAAAACACTCATAAAATTTGAAATCAACCCCCTTTTCCTACCCATAAATATGAAGATAATATGAAATAGATACGAGGTGGCATCACCACATTCAGACAAGTCTGATCTATCAAAATATAAAAATAATCCCATTGGTAAACACTGTAAACCAAAAAAATTCAAAATACCAAAAATTACATTATTTTTGGTCACTGCAATACCACAAAAAATGCTGTAACAAGCGACCAAAATGTTATATCTATCCCAAAGTGGTATCAATAGGAACATGGTCTCGCCTCACATTGACAGAAAAATGAAAACACAGAAAAAAATTTTTTGTAATCCCCACTGGAAAAAAAACCAAAAACAAAACTGGACATGAACATGCTTGGTTTCACCGTAATTGTACTGATTAGGAGAATCATGCAGCCAGGTCATTTTTAGCACACAATGTATGCCATAAAGACAATTCCCCAAAATGTTTTTGCAGAATTGTGTTTTTTTTTCACTATTTTATCGCACTTGGAATTTATTTGCCCTTTTTCCTGTACACTATGTGGTAAGATAAATGGGGTCAATCAAAAGTAGAACTTGTCCTTCAAAAACAAGCCCTCATATGTCTACATGGACAGAAAAATAAAAACGTTATGGCTTTGGGCAGCAGTAGAGGAAAATACAAAAGAGCAAAAATGCAAATTGACCATGTCGTGAAGGAGTTAATGTTTAAAGGGAACCAACCACCAGGATTTAACCAACTGTAAATCAGTGCAGCAGGTGATTGACGTGTACAGCATGACATCACTATTTGTTTTTCTTTTTTATTCCTCCCCTGTGGTCTTGTCTTTCTGCCGAACTTCCCATACTCCCCGAATGAGTCTAGAATGGATGAGAGGGAGGGAGGAGGAGGTTTGGCAGAAAGACAAGCCCACAGGGGGATAAAAAATAACAAAACAAATAGTGATGTCATGTTGCACACATTAATCACCTGCTGCACTAATTCATAGGTGGTTAAATCCTGGTGCTTGGTTCCCTTTAAGTTTACTTTACCCAGGCTCGTGCGTCTGCTTACAACAGGAACTGCTCTTATCTCTGCTGTCTTCCAAAATATCTCTATGAAACTCTGGTTGTGAAAGACCGCTCTACAGAATATGGAACTATAGAAAGCATAATTCTCAGAGCATAAAACCAGAGATAAAATCCAAATAAATAAATAAATATATATATATATATAGATATAGATAGTACAGACCAAAAGTTTGGACACACCTTCTCATTCAAAGAGTTTTCTGTATTTTCATGACTATGGAAATTGTAGATTCACACTAAAGGCATCAAAACTATGAATTAACACATGTGGAATTATTTACTTAACAAAATAGTGTGAAACAACTGAGAATATGTCTTATAGTCTAGGTTCTTCACAGTAGCCACCTTTTGCTTTGATTACTGCTTTGCACACCCTTGGCATTCTCTTGATGAGCTTCAAGAGGTAGTCACCGGAGATGGTCTTCCAACAGTCTTGAAGGAGATCCCAGAGATGCTTAGCACTTGTTGGCCATTTTGCCTTCACTCTGTGGTCCAGCTCACTCCAAACCATCTTGATTGGGTTCAGATCTGGTGACTGTGGAGGCCAGGTCATCTGGCGTAGCACCCCATCACTCTCTTTCTTTGTCAAATAGCCCTTACACAGCCAGGAGGTGTGTTTGGGGTCATTGTCCTGTTGAAAAATAAATGATGGTCCAACTAAACGCTATCCAGATGGAATAGCATGCCGCTGCAAGATGCTGTGATAGCCATGCTGGTTCAGTATGCCTTCAATTTTGAATAACTCCCCAACAGTGTCACCAGCATAGCACCCCCACATCATCACGTCTCCTCCTCCATGCTTCACGATGGGAACCAGGCTGATAGAGTCCATCCGTTCACCTTTTCTGCTTCGCACAAAGACACGGTGGTTGGAACCAAAAATCTCAAATTTGGACTCTTCAGACCAAAGCACAGATTTCCACTGGTCTAATGTCCATTCCTTGTGTTCTTTAGCCCAAACAAGTCTCTTCTGCTTGTTGCCGGTCATTAGAAGTGGTTTCCTTGGAGCTATTTTACCATGAAGGCCTGCTGCACAAAATCTCCTCTTAACAGTTGTTGTAGAGATGTGTCTTTTCTGCTTGAACTCTGTGTGGCATTGACCTGGTGTCTAATCTGAGTTGCTGTTAACCTGCGATTTCTGAGGCTGGTGACTTGGATGAACTTATCCTCCGCAGCAGAGGTGACTCTTGATCTTCCTTTCCTGGGGCAGTCCTCATGTGAGCCAGTTTCTTTGTAGCGCTTGATGGTTTTTGCAACTGCACTTGGGGACACTTTCAAAGTTTTCCCAATTTTTCGAACTGACTGACCTTCATTTCTTAAAGTAATGATGGCCATCCGATTTTCTTTACTTAGCTGCTTTTTTCTTGCCATAATACAAATTCTAACAGTCTATTCAGTAGGACTATCAGCTGTGTATCCACCAGACTTCTGCACAAAACAACTGATGGTACCAACCCCATTTATAAGACAAGAAATCTCACTTATTAAACCTGACAGGGCACACCTGTGAAGTGAAAACCATTTTCGGTGACTACCTCTTGAAGCTCATCAAGAGAATGCCAAGAGTGTGCAAAGCAGTAATCAAAGCAAAAGGTGGCTACTTTGAAGAACCTAGAATATAAGACATATTTTCAGTTGATTCACACTTTTTTCTTACCGTAAGTATATTATTCCACATGTGTTAATTCATAGTTTTGATGCCTTCAGTGTGAATCTACTATTTTCATAGTTATGAAAATACAGAAAACTCTTTGAATGAGAAGGTGTGTCCAAACTTTTAGTCTGTACTGTATATATATATATATATATATATATAAAGAATATTTATACCATGTTAACCAGTAGATAGAAAAATATATTGCAATCTGAGACTTCTTAGTGCTTGATACCTTTTAATGGCTAACTGAAAAGATGGTAAACATAGCAAGCTTTCAGGACACTATGGCCCCTTCGTCAGGCTGATAATGACACAGATTCTGAAGACACATACATATATACTATACTTAAACAAGATGACATCGTGCAGTAAATAAGACAGGTGACATAAAGCAGAGTCAGGCTGGGGGGGAAGGAGCTGGGAAAGTGAAACCAGAATTCAAAAGTAAGAGGAAGAGGTGTCAAACGTTCATAGTCGTTCAATTTGAGTCTGTTGCAAGATGTGATATCCCCAAATGCCCTTTCATTTTACATAAAAACCCATAAATCCATGTGAAACATTTAGTCCTGTTTTGAATGTGTCAAGGGTCATTATTAGTGATGGGCGAATCCTAAATTACTCGGAATCGCTTGACTCTAGCGAGTCCGAGCACAGGACTCGCTACTCGTTGCGAGTCTAGCAAGTCCAATGTTAATGAATGGGGAAGCGAGTAATAGCGAGTAGTGTGAGATTTACAAATCGCAGATGTGTCTCGGAAGCTTCAGCCTGAAGCAATCCTAGTTTTGCCATTTATTTGCATTGGACTCGTTTACTTTGCAAGTAATCGCTGGGAAACTCGCACAGATAAGAGTCCTGTCTGCTCTGTGTGCTGGCTGCCGCAGCTCCAGGGTCCTAGAGCCCGCCTGCTGCCTGATGTAGCAGAGCTGAGATTGTTCTCAGTCTGCTCATTCCCTGTGCATAGACATCTATATCTATGCACAGGGATGAGCAGAGAGGACATCGCGTTTTGGACTGCGTCGGACGGAAGAGGATTTTTTAAATTAAAGATGGAGTCCCTAATGGCTTTTATTTTTTATTTCTAATAAAAAAATTTCTCTGTGTTGTGTTTTTTTTAAACAATTTAATAGAAATTCATGGTGGCCATGTCTAATATTGGCGTGACCGCCATAAATTTCGGGCTTAGGGCCAGCTGATAATACAAAGCTGGCCCTAACCTCTTTATTACCCAGCGTGCCACCGCCACCAGGGCCGCTGGAAGAGTGGGGTTCAGCGCCAGAGGATGGCGCTTCAATGAACGCTCCATCTTCTGGGGCGGCTGCGGGCTGCAATTTGCAGCGGGGGGTGCCCAGAAAGCTTGGGCATCCCTGCGCTGCGGATTCCAGCCCCCAGCTGCTTAGCTGTACCTGGCTAGACATAGAAATTGCACGGAGCCCCACGCATTTTTTTTTTATTATTTCATGAAATTCTGAGATTCTGACTCTGAGACTCTGACTCTCTGACTCTGACTCTGAGACTCTGACTCAGAGACTCTGACTCTGACTCTGAGACTCTGACTCTGAGATTCTGACTCTGAGACTCTGACTCTGACTTTGAGACTCTGACTCTGAGACTCTGACTCTGAGACTCTGACTCTGAGACTCTGACTCTGAGACTCTGACTCTGACTCTGAGACTTTGACTCTGAGACTCTGACTCTGACTCTGAGACTCTGACTCTGAGACTCTGACTCTGAGACTCTGACTCTGAGACTCTGAGACTCTGACTCTGAGACTCTGACTCTGAGACTCTGAGACTCTGACTCTGAGACTCTGACTCTGAGACTCTGACTCTGAGACTCTGACTCTGGCTCTGAGGGTGAGACTCTGAATCTGAGACTCTGACTCTGAGACTCTGACTCTGAGACTCTGACTCGGACTCTGAGACTCTGACTCTGAGACTCTGACTCTGAAATTCATGAAATAATTTAAAAAAAATGCGTGGGGGCTCCGCGCAATTTCTATGTCTAGCCAGGTACAGCTAAGCAGCTGAGGGCTGGAATCCGTAGCGCAGGGATGCCCAAGCTTTCTGGGCACGCCCCGCTGCAAATTGCAGCCCGCAGCCGCCCCAGAAGATGGCGCGTTCATTGAAGCGCCATCCTCTGGCGCTGAACCCCGCTCTTCCAGCGGCCCTGGTGGCGGTGGCACGCTGGGTAATAAAGGGGTTAATACCAGCTTTGTTATACAAGCTGGTATTAAGCCCGAGATTCTTAATGTCGGGCCACGTTTGACCCACCCACTAAGAATCTCCAATAAAGGGTTAAAAAACACAAACATAGAGAAAAATTTTTATTTGAAATAAAAAAAAAAGCCATTAGGGACTCCATCTTTAATTAAAAAAATCCTCTTCTGTCCGACGCAGTCCAAAACGCGATGTCCTCTCTGCTATATCCCCTGTGCATAGATATAGATGTCTATGCACAGGGAATGAGCAAACTGAGAACAATCTCAGCACTGCTACATCATCTCTGTGAGCAGGCGGGCTCTAGGACCCTGGAGCTGCACAGAGAAGACAGCTGGACTCGGCTCGCAAAGAAACAGCAGTTATTTGCGAGTTTCCCTGCTATCACTGGCACAGTAGCCGAGTCTAATGCAATCAAAGGCAATCCTAGTTTTGTCAGCGTTTGCCATTGATTTGCATTGGACTCGTGCGAGTAAACGCTGGGAAACTCGCAGAGTACCGAGTCCTGCGAGTCCCTTACTACTCGCCGAGTAACGAGTCCTAGCGAGTAGATTCGCCCATCCCTAGTCGTTATCAATTTGTATTCCCAAATTCTTCTCTCTCTCTGTGATTTGAAGTTGCTTTTTAAAATGAGCAGATTCATATCGATTTCACTGTTGTGCTCAGGGTTGCAAAAATGCTTTGCTACAGGTAGATCCATACGCTTTTCTTTTATTGAGTAGCGATGAGATATACATGCAACAATATCCTATGTTTTCTTTCTAGATTACGATATTTCAAAGCTGAGAGACTTCATTGACCAGCAGGCAGACACCTATGTAGAAAAAGGAATCCTGGACCAAGAAGAAGCCAATGTAATAAAGCGTATCTACAGCAGCTTGTGAGGAAGATGCTGCAGAGAGTCCTTACTACCATGGGAAATAAGCTTTAGATTTAGAAACTATCACTATGATCCAAACCCCACACTTTTCCAGTGTACTTAGTAGGTTGATTTACTAAAGGCATATAACTGTTCAGCAGGCAGGAAGATACCTGTGGACTTTTTTCAGTTGTATATTTATATTGATTAATTTTACATGAATCTAATAAACATAGACAATGATGTTGCATCAGTAGCAGTAGCGGGGTACACATATGGTGATCCATAAGATGGCTTTATATTTTAAAGTTATTCCTTTTCAAATGTTTTTGAGCCTGTTTTCTTCTTTGGTGATTCTGATCCTCAAACTGGGCCTCCATCGTTAGTTATAGGCCTCCATTCACATTAGAGACAAATTGTTGGAATGTACTTATTTCAATGAACCTGTTGACCATCTGATGTGGTATGTCGGCAGAATCCTTTTGTTTTCAGGGTCGATAAGCTGCTCAGAGCTGTCTATCAGCAGTTTCCTCCCATCTTCCTATTGAAAACGCATCCTGAGCATCCATATGTAGGAGGCGTCCAAAGAGACAGTTGTTGCTCGGCCTGTCATATGTATGAGCACTTTAAGGTTCTGGAGTACAGAAAGGATGTCCATTCATTGCAGTGTGCAGTAATATCACTGTTAGTTTTGCAGGAAACTGAACATAGTCCTTGTTCATTTCAAGCACCAAGCTTTTGAAGAATATCCCATGATCATAAGGTGATCAAGGGGGACGTAGCATCTAAATTGTTTGATGTTGAACATGCACAGGCTTAGGTTGTGTTCACATTGCCTTTTAACGTACTGTCAGTCGATCCTTTGGGTCTTATGTCTGAGGCCCAAGACAGCAGGATTCAGGCGTTTGAGCTGAAGGGACCATTTACTTTAATGGAGCAGACAGAGTCACTTTGTGCTCTGTTGGACATAGTTTTTGGATGTATCTGCTTATTTGAGGTACGTACCAAAAGATCTCTGACTGGGTCTCAGAGACTACCTCAAATAGGCAGATACACTCAAAAATTATGTCCGATAGAGCACTCAATGACTGCATCTTTACAGTTAAATGTCTGAATCTGGTTTTCCAGATCTTCAGACGTAGGACCCAATGAGTAACTGACTGTAGACTAAAATGCAATGTGAACTTAGCCTTAAGGGTACTCTCATGACCCCTATGACAACTTAGTCCCCTTCTCAGCTCATAGGAGTGAGCCATATGCTTTCTTCTTTTACACAGTAGGGCCGTGATTTCCAATCTGGTGCAAAAATATTAACCCTATCTTGCCTTAACTGATACATGCTAGAAGTTGTACTTTTGCCACAGTTGGATTTCCACAGGCTAAAGATCACAACTGTAAAGGCAACTGGGACAATCAAGAATGAATGAATAAATAAATCACAAGGTAGTCAATGAATTTATGCGTATCTTATAAATATACAGATGGAGCAGTAGCAAAGGTTATCATGACACACAACGATAACTTATTGTGTTTGTCCGGTATAGAAAAAAATTGTTACGTCATGGATGCGATTACAGTAAAATGGTAGCATATTGATCTTCCAGAGAAACACCTTATGATACGCTCTTTTAGTCACCTGACTGCTCCAGGCAACTATACCTAGTAGCGGCCCTCTGATTTCTAAATGCAGCAGGTATCAATCCGGAGCCGCTGCAGACCTCCGGAGTGTCCTGCGCTGGATCCACGGGAAGGTGAGTATGCCCATTATATATATTCAGCATTTCTATACCTAATTTATGTTCTGCATTGGAGTACCCCTTTATTGTTGTACAAGCCATCGAGCAATGTCAAATTAGGAGGCGAATAATACTCTTTTTTTTTTGTGTTGTGATGTTTGAGTCAATTTAACTTTTGCTCAATCTGTATCTATCATAGCTCTATGAAATGACTTGTTTCTGGAGACTTGTGAGACTTTTGCACAATGTATAATTCGCTGATGACAGATGCACTTTAATAAATCAGCCTGTTCCATCTCTTTGCATCAGTCTAATTTGTAAGAACAACAGACTAACAGCTTCTCCTTTAGGACTATGCTGTCTGCATGTGTTTATACCAGAAGTGTTTGAGTAGGATTGCTTCTACTCGTTTAGCCCGAGCGCACACATTGAGTATTTAATACGTTTTTATCTCAGTATTTGTAAGCTAAAACCAGGAGTGAAATAATAAGAGGAAAAGTATAATAGAAACCCGTCACCACTTCTGTATTTATCACCCACTCCTGGATTTGGATTACAAATAATAAGGTTAAAAACTCACCAAATACTCAACGTGTTCACGTGGCCTTATAGGAGGAATAAGATAGCCTAGATGCTCATAAACCATGAACCTGACATAATCAACCGAACTTTCCTAATTTTCTGAATATTGCCTAGGATACTTGTCTAAATAAATGAGAATTATACAGCATTCACTGCTCAGATTAGCGTTCTACAGACATCTATGGGAACTGTGAGCAGTATATGAAGATCTCACTGAAAGGAGCCTATTAACTTTTCCACCTTCTGATGTATCCAGCGTTGTTACACTCCTCTTCTGAGCCACATGACGGCAAGTCAGACTCTCCAGATTATACTGAGCTCTCTGAGTGAGCAGGAGGCCTCTTTTACAGTGTAAGTCTATGGAGCCTTGTTCAAACGCTCCATAGACTTAAATTGTAAAATTCTATTCCAGGTTATACAGAGTGTGACTGGGAGAGTCTGAATTACCGCCACGTGAGAGAGGAACGGCGCTGGATACTGGGGAAGACGGCGATAGGGAAATACATTAAGCTAACATTTACACAGATTCAGGGGGAAAAAAGTTAATGCAAGGTTTCTTCTAGCATTTATAGTCAATATCTCAGCATAAATATACAATAGAGATAAATATGTTACTTAGGGTAGAGTCACACTAGCGTATGACTCACAAGAGTGCAATGTGAGACAATCTGTTAGACAATGCGGAAGCTCAGATCTGCCATTTTTTGCTTTGACTCTGGAAAAATATGGCAGCATGTTGGGGTTGTCAGTGAGTCACGGCTCACTCGCCCCCATGCAAGTCTGTAGGTGCGAGTGAAACATTGGGCTGCACTCACATGTTATTTGCGTGCAGTGGGATATATGCTAAGGCCAGGAGTGGAGAAGATGGAGAAACTAATCGCTCCCTCTTCTTGGCACCTGTAATTCCAATTGCAGGATCGGATCACAGTTCGATGACACTCGGATCATGCTCGCAGCAATTAGCATATCACATCCAGTGCTCTCACATCGGATGCCATACATTAATGTGACTCTACCCTTAAACTGACTGTATTTCTTATTTAGCCATCCTATCTGGCGCCCTGTTTGTGTCTTGCTGTCTTCACTGTTCAAATCAGCGTTCCATTCCTTTTGCCACCAAGATGGCCACCTCAGCAGCATGAGGTGGCCACCAAGATGGCCGCCTCAGCAGCATGAGGAGTAAAATGGTAAACAGTGGCGCAACCTGAAGCTCATGGGCCCCAATGCAAAATGTACAACAGGGGCCTTCAATTACTGCAAGTCTTTAATAACATTATTCTTTTCATACAGTAGAAAGGGACTTTGGGGCCGAGGTGCAAATGCCCCTGATGGTAAGTCTAAAGCAAGCCTTCCCTGAAGTTCTAGAGCTGTGGGTTAGAGAAAGCTGGGAAGGCTTGGTTCAGTGCACCTGATATGCACTGTGGCAGTCATCCTAGTAGCATGAGAAAGAGAACGACTAATCTGAGTGATGATGGCAGTGGGGGGCAAACGGAGGGCACTAAGAACTGTATAGTCACTTTTCAGCCCCATGGTGTAGGGTTGTTTTAACAGGTTCTTTTATATAAATAATACAAGTCATACAGTACAGTAGACATTAATGACATATTGCGAAAATCTCTCTAAATCATCATGAAGCACCAAAGAAATTGCAAATTTTGCACTGCTACATCTGTATGTATATGAAGACATGTAAATATAATAGGTCGCAGTGAGACTTATAGAGGATTCAAGTGGTAAACTCAATAAACTAAAAGTGACCAACTAGAAACAATGTAATTACTACAATGCCATGGTACAGATTGTGTTGTTATTGGTTGTACATTCTTTGTGTTGTACCATAAACCTATTTGTGCTATACAGCTTCACAATGATTCACATCCTCACTTGTATAATTCATTCTTCCTCTACATTTGATTAAACTTTACAAGAAAGGGATTTTTAAATTCATTTATTGCATAAAGACCTTATTCTACTGTTTAACAAAGATGTGTAACTTTAGAGATATTTGATTGCAATTCTGCTCTTTCCTGCCGGGATGCTCGTCGTTACCACCATGTGCCACAGTTTTTCTATATGGTTCACAGTCATGCAGCAAGTACAGGTGAAGCTCCTGAAAATGACGTGCTTACCAGCTTTGGTATAGCATCATAAGGTCCCGGTTCTACTAGCGTATGGCATCTGATGTGTAAGCCGAGTGTCATTATACTGTGATCCAATCCTATCGGATTAAAGCTGTGGAGGAGAGGGAGAGATCAATCTACTCATCTCCATTGTCTGTCTTAACATATATCATGCTGCACTCAGATGACATCCGAGTGCAGTGCGATGTTTGTATGGGTGTGTATGATCCGAGATTCACTGCCAAACATAGCATGCTGCCATTTCCTTCTCACATTGATAAGGCATAAGAAAAAACTCAGAGATGGACACTGCCTGATTGTTTGACAACAGTGAGAGTGCAATCCAATGTTTTATCGGATTGCAGTTGTCCTTGAAAACGCAATTGGAACCAAGGCTTAAAAGAGGTAGTTTTCATGGTAATCTATGTTTAGCTGTACAGCCCCCAGACAAAAGTAAAAGAATGCCAAGTACCGTATATGGGTAACCGCTCCTTTTAACCCCTTACCACCTGTTTTCACCTTCCCAATGAAGCCAAGTTTTACCAGTATCACTTAATGACGTAATAACTAAGAAACGTGTCAACAGATCCCAGTGATTCCTAGATTGTTTTTGTGACATATTGCACTTCATATTAGTGGTGAATTTAGATGGATTTGTATTATGTTTATTTGTCAAAATATCAAAGTTTTGGTGATAATTGCTGCAATTTAAGCCTTTTAACCAGAAAATTACAATATACAATATAGCTAATAATAAAACGTTTCCTACAACAAGTCTAGTTTAGGGTGCTTTCACATCGGCGGTTTGGCCCGGATCCGGTGAATCCGGACAAAAAAAAGCATCTGCCGCAAGTGCTGACCGCGTTTTTTTTTACTGCTGCATTTGCCGAAACCGCACTTGCTGCGTCTGCCGCACACTTACCGCAAGCCCCATAGACAATGCATGGGGTTTGCCGCAAAGTGTGCCGCAAGTGCAGCCATTAGGCGGAAAATGCGGCAGATGCATTTTTTTGACCGGATCTGCTGCATTTTTTAAAACCACCAGTGTGAAAGCAGCCTTAGGGTCCTTTCACATCAGCGGTTTTCGCTGATCGCGGCAGTTGCGGTGAAAAAAACGCAACTGCTGCGATTACCGCATAACGGCTGCACTTGCGGTTTACTTGTGGCAAGCCCCATAGAATGTCTATGGGGGCTTGCGGCAGGTGTGGCCGCGAAAAAAACGCAAGCTGATCAATCTCTGCCAGTTGTAATTATTCCTGGAGGTTTCTACATCTCTCCCTGGTTCCTTCCTGCTCTGATGAATCCTTGCAAGCTAAGTGAATGGTGTTTTGTTATTTTGTAGCACACATGTTGTGTGCTTGAGGATCTGCTTATTGCTTGTTTTGCTCTGAGTTGTGGGTTGATATTTAGTCTGCATATTTGTTTACCTGCTCTCAGTTAAGGGCCTGTCACACGCATCAATGTCGTCAGTGAGATGATCGCTGACGACATTGACGGCTGATCGCTGGTGAGCTGTCACACAGACAGACTCACCAGCGATCAATTGACCAGAAACATCGTGGAAACGATTTAAATATCGTTTCCACGATGTCTTGCTCCCGCTGCCAGGCTGCTGGAAGCGGGAGCAGGCTGGTCTCCAAGGTAAACTGCGGGTATCTAGGCTAGATACCCGACGTGTACCTTAGTTACCAGCCTCCTCCGCTCTCCGGCTGGTATCTAAGGTACACAGCGGGTAACTAGGGACCCTAGTTACCCGCTGTGTACCTTAGATACCAGCCGGTGAGCGGAGGAGGCTGGTAACTAAGGTACACGTCGGGTATCTAGGCAGCGCGCGCTGCCTAGATACCCGCAGTTTACCTTAGTTACCAGCTCCCAGCGCTTGTGAGAGGCGCTGGGAGCTGGAATATCGCTACTCCCGGTGTCACACGCAGCGATGCTGCGTGTCCACCGGGCGACAATCGCCAGGTTTTAGGACAGGTTCTAAAACCTGGCGATCATCAACCAGCGATTTATCGCTGGTTGATTCAGTATGTCACACGCGTCAATATCGCTGCAACGTCACGTGCAGCCGATATCGTGCAGGCGATATTGACGTGTGTGACAGGCCCTTTAGGAAGTTTTCTTCCTAGATGTGAACTGCTATTCACTGTTGTCTGCAACTTCCAGTTCTGCTGGTGTTAGAATCTATTTATACTAGTTTGATTCACAGACGTTCCTGCAGATATAGAGGGCGGTGAGTCTTAGCAGACTCAGGGTTATTGTTTGGTACTAGCTGCTGTTGGAGTTTTTTTATAGTATTTTAATACTGACTGCAATATAATTCCATCCTGTCCTTACAATCTAGCTAGTGTGGCCTCTTTTGCTAAACTTTATTATCTGCCTGTGTGTGTTTTTCCTCTCCTGTTTCTCAGTCAATATCAGGGGGGGGGGGGTGAGGGGGGTTGCTTGCTATTCTTTTGGGGTTCTGCTCTGAGGCAAGATAGAGTTTTGTGTTTCCATCTTTAGGGGTAGCTAGTTCTCCGGCCGTGTCGAGGTGTTTCTAGTTGGGGTATTTAGTCAGGGACTGCGGTCAGTGCAGTTGCCAACTACGTCTGTGAAGTCTGTTTATATTACTCCTAGGTCATCGGATCATAGCAGGTGCCTTCCTGACTTGTGACATTCCACAACGTCATGGCGGTTACCATGGCCCGTTGAAGCGGTAACCGCCATCGGGCCCCAGTGCTCTGTGATTCCTATCACAGAGCACTGGGGCTTGAGATCATGGGGGGTGGATTCCCCACCCCGCCCCTTGGATCGCGGTGATTGGCTGTTTGAATAGTCAATCACCATGATTCTATCTCCAGCTATGGAATGGGCGGTCACAGCCCCTTCCATAGGCTGGACCGCTGGAGAGGGCGGGGATATGATGATCACTCCCTTTCAACTGAAACATAATGGCGGTGGTGTAGGGCATTGTGCTCGCCCGCCGCCTGCTTCCGCCCGCTGCTTCTTTTCAGCCTGATGTCCCTGCAAGGAGATTGGGCTGCAGAGAAGGATCTGACAGTGGGGACAGCCATCAGCTATGCCCCGATGTTAGATTCTTCTCTGCAGCCCGATGTCCATGCAGGGACATCGGGCTGCAGAGAAGCAGCGGGCAGAAGCAGGTGGCTGTGCCCTACACCGCCGTCATGCTTCCGGCGCTGTGTCACCCACTAAGTGCTGTCATTTTACGATCATAACACTTAGTGTCCGAGGAGAGGGAGTGCACAGTCACTTACCTCTCCGATCACCATGGTGACCCGACGTTTCCATGGCAACGTCGGGTCACCTGATCCAAGCTTCAGAAATCATGTGATCTCTGAGACTTGGATTTTTGACAGTGATAGTGCACTGTATGGCAATGATTTGCCATACAGTGCACCATCACCGTTACCCTAGAGACTACAACAAGAGGACACTTGATCCCTTGTTGTAGTCTCTGGTGTCAGTGATGGTGCACTGTATGGCAATGATCTGCCATACAGTGCACCATCACAGTGACACCAGAGACTACAACAAGAGGATACTTGATCCCTTGTTGTAGTCTCTTGGGTCATGGTGATGGTGCACTGTATGGCAAATCTTTGCCATACAGTGCACCATCACTGACACCAGAGACTACAACAAGGGATCAAGTGTCCTCTTGTTGTAGTCTGATGTCAGTGATGGTGCACTGTATGACAATGATCTGCCATACAGTGCACTATCACCAGGACCCCAGAGATTACAACAAGGGATCAAGTGTCCTCTTGTTGTAGTCTGATGTCAGTGATGGTGCACTGTATGACAATGATCTGCCATACAGTGCACTATCACCAGGACCCCAGAGATTACAACAAGGGATCAAGTGTCCTCTTGTTGTAGTCTCTGAGGTAACGGTGATGGTGCACTGTATGGCAATCATCTGCCATACAGTGCATCATTATTGTGACCCCAGAGGCTACAACAAGGGGACTCTTGATCCCTTGTTGTAGTCTCTGGTGTCAGTGATGGTGCATTTGTATGGCAATGATCTGCCATACAATGCAGCACCATTACTATGACACCAGAGACTGCAACAAGAGGACACTTGGTCCCTTGCTGTAGTCTCTGGATGTAGCAGAGGCGATCGATCGTTTTGGGACCTTCGTTGTGGACTACGTCGGAGGCAATCGAGCGTCGTGGGACAATCATTTTGGACTACCTCGGATCTTTATAATAAAGATGGAGTCTGAATTTTGTTTGTGGTTTTTTTTTCAAATAAAAAGATTTTTTTCTGTGTAGTGTATTTTTTTTTTTACTATGTACTAGAGATTCCTAATGGCTGGGTCTAACATTGACCCAACATTATGAATCTCGGGCTTAGTACCAGCTGGCAATAAAAAAAGCTGGCATTAACACCTTTATTACCCAGTTTGCCACCGGCACCAGGGCAACTGGAAGAGTCTGGGTACAGCGCCAGAAAATGTCGCTTCAATGAATGCACCATTTTCTGGGGTGGCTGTGGGCTGCAATTCACAACATGGGGTCCCAGAACGCTTGGGCCTCTCCATGCTGAGAATTCTAGCCCCCAGCTGCCTAGTTGTACATGACTGGACCAAAAATATGGCAGAACCCCACATCATGTTTTTGCTACAATTATTTCTATAAATAAAATGAAAAAAAAAAATTGGCTTCACTGTATTTTTGGTTGTCAGTCAGGTACAACAAGGCAGCTGGGGGTTGGTGGCAGTCCGTAGCTGCCAAGTTATACCTAGCTGGACCAAAAATATGGCGAAGCCCCACATAATTTTTTTTAAATAATTTCTACAAATAAAACGACATGGAACTTTGACGTATTTGGTTGCCAGCCAGGAATCCTCAGCGTGGAGAGACGCAAACATTGTGGGCCCCCCACGCTGGGAATTGCAACACACAGCCACCGCAGAAAGTAGCGCATTCATTAGAGGCGCCATTTTCTAGTGCTGTACCCCAACTCTTCCAATTGCCCTTGTGCTGGTAGCAATGCTGGTGGGGCACAGGGGCTTACCATATGCGACATGGTGTTCGCTAACAAATTGAATGGAAAATTAGCTCCAATTGCTAGCATACACTATGCCCCTGTGTGCCTAATCATTGGAGCTTCCCACAAGTGACCCCATTTTGAAAACTAACCCCCCCCCCAAGGAACCTTATCTAGATGGGTGGTGAGTAGTTTGAACCCCCTAGGTGCTTTACAAATTGATCCGAAAAAAGAAAATTTTTGTGGAAAAAAAAATAGAATTATTGTTACTGTTAATTTGGTTTCTAGGATACCTTCCACAACAACATAAGAGGTTGCCTCTCCACGCCCTAATAGGGACAGCTAGCACAAGAGAAGTTAAAAGGACCCTCCCACCTCCCATTATCCAGTGTCTTACAAAGAACCATAGCATGAGAGTAAACAACAGTACAAATTCAAAACATTCCAGGAATAATACGAGGAATAAAAAGGGAGGGAATTAGGTGCTGTCGTGGAAGGTATCCTAGAAACCAAAATTAATGGTAAGAATAATTCTATTTTCTCTAGGAACCTTCCACGACAGCATAGGAGGAATACCAACGAATAAATTTCTAGGGTGTGACTACAGCCTGCAGGACCTTCCTGCCAAAAGCCAAATGTGGCGCCCCGCACCGAGTGCGTCACAGGAGGGTACTGCAGCCATAAATGCAGCTGCAATATTCTCTGACCCAGCAATCACACAGTTAACTCAGAGATCCATACCCTACATGCATCACCTAGCATAGAGGGCCAATCAGGTCCTGGGGGGCGGAGTGTAGTGGTAGTGTGTAGTGGAAGTTTAGTTCAATTAGAATTAGAAGTCAGGAAGGGAAACAGCAACGTAGAAGACCTCTGCAGATTCCCAGCTCTGCAACCTAGAAGAGGGGGTTGCACAGTTCCATGCGGCCCCCTGGCCACCTTCTACCGGCCATCTCCCTGCCGTCACCCCGGTTGAGCACCATTACTCCCGGTGCATTACCAACCGAACTACGGGCACCAAAATGCGGGTCCAAAATCATCCCATACCCATCTACAGCCGGTTTGCTGGTACCGAAGCTAGCAGTAGTCCAGCTCTGCTATGCGAACCAGAGGAGTGGAGGGACCGCTTTACAGGAGCACCCCACCATCGCCAAATCCAGTCGTCTAACCAGCGGTGTACCCACCAAGGGACCCAAGGCTCCCTAAAGCATCCGGAACGTATACCCCGGATAGGGCATTCAAGCAGCCTCCCTGTACCCGATCTGGTATTCCTGGGCGACAACGGCACAGTACTTAGATAGAATGGAGGAACACCGCGGATCTCTGAGAACACACTGGTCATTGCTGAGTCCACCCGGTCCACTACCTGCAAACTGTATACCATGTATTGCCTGCTGGTTACAGTAAAGAACCCGTTACAGAGACTTACAGTGTCCGTGCCTTCTTATGAACTGTTCATCCGCATGCTAAGGTAACCGCAGCTGCCTCACAACATCTTGCTCAGCTTCTGGCTCCGGGGATCACCGCTCAGCCTGTGGGGAGCGTTCCATCTTGCTGCATTCCATCCCCCGGAGGCCCCGCAGTGTCGGTACAGTTACCGAAACTCTCATAGGTGGCGTCACGAAACTATTTAACCCCCTAAATCTGTTCCCACAAGACGTCTCATCATTTTTGATCTGTACCACCGGGCCCCACTACCGGCAGGCGCGGTCCATCCGTGACAAGGAGGAAGAAGGAAAAGCCTGTCTAAACCGGAGTCCCGGCCACGGTGAGTCACCAAATCCCTACCGGAACCCAGGTCCAGACAGTAGTGAAGATATGCAAGGACGACCAGGTAGAAGCCATGCAGATCTGCTCAGGAGTAGCCCATGCCCGTTCAGTCCAGCACACAGCGGTAGACCGGGTGGAATGGGCAGTAAACCCCGAAGGTGCTTGCAGCTGCTGGGAAAGGTAGGACTCAGTAATGGCCTTCTTAATCCAGTTGGCTATAGTACTCTTAGAAACCTTCTTGCCCTTAAGTTGACCAAAGGGCTGGACAAAGAGATTGTGATTGATGTGCCAGGGCGCCGTCACGTCCAGATAATGGAGCACTGCCCCCCGGACACCCGAGGTATGGAATTCTTCCTCCCTAGGGTTCCGAAGATACTGACAGAAGGAAGGAAGAACAATCGACTGAGAGCGATGGAAGTCCGAGACCACCTTGGGAAGAAACGAAGGATCCAGTTTAAGAACAATGCAGTCATCCCGGACGGTAAGGTACGGTTCCCGGATGGACAAAGCCTGGAGTTCTCCCACACGACAGGCAGACATAATTGCCACCAAGAACGCTGCCTTGTGAGATAAGCATCGTAGGTCACAAGATGAGAGTGGTTCATAAGGAGGCCGAGAAAGTCCAGTCCGGACAACATTGAGGTCTCAGGAGGGTGTAAGGACCTTAGTACGAGCACAAATATGAGCAGCGGACACCAGGAAGCGTTGAATCCACCGGTGATTTGCCAAATCAGCATCAAACACAGAACTGAGAGCTGAAACCTGTACTATCAGCGTGCTGGGTTTAAGACCGAGGTCCAAACCATTCTGAAGAAAATCCAAAATCTGGGAGACATTCAGCTGTAGCGGATCAGGAGGACGAGAGCCACACCAGGATGAAAATTACTTCCAAATCTTATTATAAATCGCGTTAGTGACAGGTTTGTGGTTTTTCTGTAAGGTGGCTACCACTGTTTCAGACAGGCCTTGAGCCCTTAGTACCCAGGCCTCAGAAGCCATGCAGCTAAGCGCAGCTTCTGTGGATCTGGAGGAACAGGGGACCCTGAGATGACAGGCTGGGGTCCGGACTCAGGACGACAGGACCGTCGACTTTGAGTGCCATTATCAAATTGTACCAACTTTGCTGTGGCCACAGCGGGGCCACCAGGATAGTGTGAACACCGTCCACCCTGATCTTCTTCAGGGTTCTTGCGAGAAAGGGAATAGGAGGGAAAGCGTAAGCCAGAGGAAAATCCCAAGGTTGGGAGAATGCATCCACCCCCATGGCCTCATCCCGAGGGTTCAAGGAGAAAAATGTTGCGACCTTTCGATTTGAGCTGGAGGAGAATAGGTCTATTGCAGGAGTGCCCCATCTCGCAACCAGGGAGCAAAACACCGCTTTGTCCAGACTCCATTCTCCCGGGTGGACATCCGGCGACTGAGAAAATCTGCCTGAAGATTCAGGGACCCCTTCAGGTGGACGGCTGAGAGTGACAGTAGGAACTGTTCGTCCCAGAGAAATATCCAGGAGGACACTGACGTCAGGGACCTGGACTTCGTACCACCCTGGTGACGGAGGTGCAAACACAGTAGTGACGTTGTCCGAGTACACAAGGACGTGGGACCCCTGAGTTAAGATTGAGCATCCAGAAGGGCCTCCTCAACTGCTCTCAGCTCCCGGTATTTGGAAGACTGAAAACTGATGGCGCAATTCCAGACCCCTTGGAGCGGGGTGCGACCCACCATGGTTTCCCATCCCCTCTGGCTGGCATCTGTAGTCAGTGTCACAAGAGGAGTCAGATCCCAGGAAACCCCCCACTGCAGAATGTGGAGGTCCAACCACCAGAGGAGGGACGAGGAGACGGGCCCTGGGAGGCGAACCCTTTGATTCAGGGATTAAGGAAGCCTGTCCCAACAGGACAGGATGTGTGCTTGCAGGACCCGAGAGTGAGCCTGAGCCCATAGGACAGATGGAATGCACGACGTCATGGAGCCCAGAGCTGACATAGCCGCCCAAAGGGTGGGAGACGCCTGACGCCGCAGGGACGAAATCTTGTTCAGAAGGGTAAATCTGTGGTCGCCTGTTTATCTGAATCCAGTAATACCCCTAGAAACCGCCTCGTGAAGGAGGGCTGAAACTGGGACTTCAGGAGGTTTGGGATCCAACCCAGGGACCGAAGAATATGCAGGGACTCCTCCACACTGCTCCCGAGGCATTGGGCCGAAGGAGTAATGAGAAGCAAGTTGTCCAGAAAAGGCATTATACAGATGCAGCGACCCTGAATGAAGGTCACGACCTCCGCCATGACTTTGGAGAATACTCGGGGTGCCGAGGAGATCCCGAAGGGGAGCACGTTGAACTGAAAGTGGAGGACTTCCCCCTTGTACAAGATGGTGAACTTGAGAAACGTCCGGCGCTGAGGATGAATCGGCACATGGAAATACGCGTCTTTCAAGTCTATCGTAGCCATCAGGTGGTGCAGCCCGATCAACGGAATCGCAGTTCGGGCTGACTCCATCTTGACATGACAGTTGAGGTGTTTCAGGTTGATGATAGCCCGGGCATCTCCTGATGGCTTCTTGACCAGGAACAGTCGGGAATAATGACCAATCCCGACCTCGTGGCCGGGAACAGAGGAGACGAGATTTGTGAGAAGGAACTCCTGTACTTTTGAGTACAAGAGATCCTGAGGACCCTGAGAGGGCAGGGCAGTGATTCGGAGACCCGATGGAGGAGGCAACTCGAATTCTATGAGGAGGCTGTCGGAAATTACCTTCAGAACCCACTGGCAATCGGTGATCTGCCGCCACTGGGGGAGAAAGGCCGAGAGTCGCCCCCCCACTGGGATTGAGTCACTGTTTGTCGGGGTGAGGTTGCTGTTGCTGAGCAGGGACAAGGATATTCTTACCTTGCCCCTTCTGATAACTCCACCTGCCTGCTTTTCCCTTGCCTTTGGGCTGGGAGGTCTGAGGCACTGAGGGACGAAAGGACCGCTTTGCATGGGTTTCTGTTCAGGAAGAGCCTTGCAGTCTGTGGCCTTGTCCAGAACTTCGTCAAGCGCAGGGCCAAAAACTAAGTCCCCCTTGAAAGGCAAAGAGCAGAGCCTCATTTTAGAAGTGGCATCACCACTCCATATCTTCAGCCACAATGCCCCTCTGACGGACAAGACCGAGTTCCTAGCCGCCAGGCTGACTGATTCAGCTGAGGCATCTGCGAAGAAACAGGACGCCTTCCTAAGCAGAGGAAGGGAGTCGAGGAGCTCCTCTCTAGGGGTGCCCTGAGAAATATGGGACTCCAATTGGTCCAACCACTTCAGCAGGGATCGGGAGACACAAGTGGACGTGATATTAGCCTGAATGGTGGAAGAGGACGCTTCCCAAGAACGCTTCATAAAGCTCTCAATTTTGCAATCCATCTGATCCCTAAGCTGGGAAGTGTCCTCAAAGGGGAGGGCAGTCTTCTTTGCCACACGGGAAACCTGCACATCCACCTTAGGGACATCCCAGTGAATCTCACTGTCCTCAAGAGGGAAATGATGACCGGGATCACTCCTGGATCTTTCTTCAGGGAAGTCCCTTTCTTGCGAAATCAAATCCAAGATGGTAGAATGTACGGGAAACCCAATCTGTTTGGCTGACTGAAGGCCAGCAAACATTTCATCTTGCACTGAGGAAAGGACCTGCTCCTCTTCCAATCCCATAGTGCTCCTAACGGCCCCAATCAGCTCCCCCATATTCTCAGGGGAACAGGAAACGTCTAAAGTCAGCCTGCCTGGAAGTTGAGACATCATCGGGGCCCTCAGAGTCTGAATCCCTGACATCACAAATAACAATTATCCACAGCACCACGTGAAAATGGAACTCACCGAGCTCCACACACCGAGACGCACGTCCTTAGCCAGGAAGGTCCACCTGGCACATAACAATCCCAAACAGAAGAAAGAACAGCGCTGTTCTTTCTTCTGTTTGAATCCCTGACATCGTCAGAGTCTGAAGAGGCAGCCTGGAGTTTCCACTTCTTAGGAGAGAAAGGACCAGGAACAGGGGCGGAAGGAGACAGGGAGGGTAGGGAAGCCTGAATTTCTTGCTGCACCATGGCACGCAAAACATCCACCAGGCTAGGATGTTCAGCCCGAACTATCTTGTCAGTACAGCCCTGGCAGTTTCTTATCCCACCAGAGGGGAACTTCTTAGAACAGACGAGGCTTTTTACAGACTTCCCAGCAACTTTCTTGGGGGTAACCATGTCACCCTACAAGAAAGCACAGAGAAGCAGTCATCAGCCCTGCCCCATGGGCAGTACAAAGGACCCCCCTGCACCCTACAACTCACTGTGGCCGGAGGAGCACTGGGCTCTGCAGATGCAGAGGAAGACATGAATACAGAACAAACTGGTTTACCAGTGTCACATGTCTTCAGGGCAGCCTTATATACCCAAGGCCTGCCCCCGATGCCTTTCATGAGTCCCTGCCTCCGGCAGTCCGTCCAGGCAGGCCCCAATCATGGTGGCAAGCCCACACACTGCGCCACTGGGTCCTGCCTGTCAAGACCCGGAAATGCTGCGCTCCCTGCCGGAGGATCGCGTGACCTGAAGTCCCACCCACCGCCATCTCTTCCGGTCCCAAGGGCAGCGAGCATTACCGGAGGCAGCTGGCGGGCTCAGCCCTAGGAGGGAGCCACCAGCCCGCTTCACCCCAGGAGGGGTTCCGGAGGGCCAGGGCCCGGTCCCAGCCACCCCAGCAGAGCGTTCCCCGTAGGAGGCAAGGAACAGTTGGGGTGAACTGAGAGATGGCCGGAGGAGCAGGAGCCTGACCAACGCCGCCCGGCAGGAGAAAAATCCACAGAAAAGGTATGCTGCAGCTTGCCGCCGCCACAGCATAGGAGAGGAAAAAACCTTTCTCCATGCCTCATGGGGACAGGAAAGACACTGGCTAATGGGAGGTGGGAGGGTCCTTTTAACCACTCTTGTGCTTCCTGTCCCTATTAGTGCATGGAAAGGCAACCTTCTATGCTGTCGTGGAAGGTTCCTAGAGAAAAGTACTTTTTCATTTTTACAGATCAATTTGTGAAGCACCTGGGGGTTCAAAGTGCTCACTATGCATCTAGATAAGTTCCTTGGGGGGTCTAGTTTCTAAAATGGGGTCACTTGTGGGGGAGCTTCAATGTTTAGGCACACAGGGGCTCTTCATATGCGACATGGTGTCCGCTAACAATCTGAATAGAAAATTAGCTCCAATTGTTAGCGGACACCATATCGTGTATGGAGAGCCCCTGTGTGCCTAAACATTGGCGCTCCCCCACAAGTGACCCCATTTTGGAAACTATACCCCCCAAAGAACATATCTAGATGCATAGTGAGCACTTTGATCCCCCAGGTGCTTCTCAAATTGATCTGTGAAAATGAAAAAGTACTTTTTTTTCACAAATGTTCTTTTAGCCTCAATATTTTCATTTTTACATGGGCAACGGGATAAAATGGATCCTAAAATTTGTCGGGCAATTTCTCCTGAGTACACCAATACCTCATATGTGGTCATAAACCACTGTTTGAGCGCACGGCAGGGCTCAGAAGTGAAGGAGCGCCATTTCACTTTTTGAATAGAAAATAAGCTCCAAAAGTCAAATGGCGCTCCTTCCCTTCTGAGCCCTGCCGTGTGCCCAAACAGTGGTTTATGACAACATATGAGGCATCGGTGTACTCAGGAGAAATTGCCCAACAAATTTTAGGATCCATTTTATCCTGTTGCCCATGTGAAAATGAAAGAATTGAGGCTAAAAGAACATTTTTGTTGGAAAAATGAAAATGTCAATCTTTTCCTTCCACGTTGCTTTAATTTCTGTGAAGCACCTGAAGAGTTAATAATCTTCTTGAATGTAGTTTTGAGTAGCTTGAGGGGTGCAGCTGTTGGAATGGTGTCACTTTTGGGTGTTTTCTGTCATGTAAACCCCTCAAAAGGAGCTTGAAATGTGATGTGGTCACTAAAAAAAAGGTTTTGTAAATTTTGCTGGAAAAATGAGAAATTGCTCATGAACTTTGAACTCTTATAATTTCCTAACAGAATTTTTTTTTCCAAAATTGTGATGTAAAGTAGACATGTGGGAAATGTTATTTATTAACGATTTTGTGTCACATAAATCTCTGGTTTGACAGAATAAAAATTCAAAATGTGAAAATTGCAAAATTTTCAACATTTTCGACAAATGTTCGATTTTTTCACAAATAAAAGCAAAAATTATCGAACTGAATTTAAATTTCCTACTAACATGAAGCCCAATATGTCACGAAAAAACAATCTCAGAATCGCTGGGATCCGTTGAAGCGTTCCAGAGTTATTACCTCATAAAGGGACACTGGTGAGAATTGACAAAAATAGCAAGGTCATTAGGGTCAAAATAGGCTGGGTCCTGAAGGGGTTAAACCTTACTCAATGAATATCCTTGGTTTTACAAAAGTGACTTTCCTGTCTTTTGAGTATCGGGTATACAGCTGTCACTGCACCATCAGTGGTCTAGTGAGTCCACTCTACATCATCACGCCCTGTGGGCATAACAGGCTTCTACAGTAACAGTCAAATAGTGCTCCATCCCTTCCAAGCCCCGCCGTGATCTATACATTAATTTTCCACCACATATGAGATATCAGCATACTCCTCTTGATAAATTCTTTGAGGGGTCCAGTTTCTAAAATGTGGTCACTTGCGTGGCGTTTCCACATTTAAGGCATATCAGGAGCTTTGCCAAACACAATATGGTGTCTGCTTTGATTCAGTTTTATGTTCTTAAAGTCAAATGGCGCTCCATCCCTTCCGAGCCCTGATGTATATCCAAACAGCTGTTTTCTACCACATGCAGTATAGTCATACTCGGGAGAGATTAAACAGCAAATTGTATGGTACATTTTCTTCTCTTATCCTTGTGAAAATGCAGAATTTGGGGATAAAGCAACATTTTTGTGGGTAAAAGTAAAATGTTAATTTACCACTAACAAGAAGTATAACATGTCATGACAAAACAATCTCACAAACACTGAGATATGTTGAAGTGTTCCAGAGTGCATACTATAGAATACATCGAGTTACACTCTTAACTACTAGGCCATGACACTTTGCAGATACAGATGCTTGTGGGAATCCTGAGGGCTTTTATTAGGACCTTGACTGACACAGAGCGAATCAACAACATCTGCTGTATTGTCAAACAACCTGCAACCTACAAAAAAATTGGAAATTTCTGGATTAAAAAAATCAGTCCTTTACCCACCAAAAGTATAGCGTGTACAAAGCCTTTCCAAAATCTCAGCTTTACCATGGATGATAGTTTATATAATAATCAGTTATGTTAACCCAGAAGTGGACACATACATAAGGTCCCTGTATAATATTAGTATATGCACCCCTTTATGGGGACTTAACATAGTATGTGCGGAAACTGCAATCACACCCAGAGCCTAGTGGGGCGGTACAAAAGATCCCTTTGGCCCATATAAAAAGCCTATTGCTGTTAAAGACCTGTGATATTTGAGGGCATGTTGGAGAGTTTGCACTGCGAACCACAAACCAAGTTACACCACTGCCCTAATGTATCTGAGACAGAAGCTGCTTCCTGCTTTAGAGGTGGACATGGGCCCATCACTCTTGGGCCCTTGTGTGGGCTGCACATGCTCCACCAATGGTCTGTCTAACCCTAAACATACGGAAGGGACAACTATTATTTATTTAGGATACAAGAACTGAGCATGAATGCACTTGTATTTCTGGATCATAAAATAATACAGCCTGTGAATAAAAGCATTTGTTATATACCATGGTGATGGTGAGGTAGGCTTGTGTAAAGGGTTAAAGTTGTCTCTTAGTTAAACATAAATCAATGCCGACACTCAATGCTTTTCTAACTGTATATGAAAGGTTAGCTAAAGCACTGATCTGTGCCATTACTTATTTCCTAATAATCCTTTTTCCGCTCATCTGTAAATTCTACTTCTTCCTATGAGACTTGCCCTTTGTGGTAGAGATGCCCATAAGTCTGCTGTACAGTTGGATACCTCTCTTCCTCCACACACAATCTAATAACTTCCTCATATAATGTTTTCTAATAGCATTGGTATTTAGGACCCAATTCATCAAAGCTTTTAAGGCAGAATTCTGATTTAAAAAGCTTTGAAAAGTTGCCAAATTTTTGTGCAATGTGAAGTTGTGCTAATTTTTTGTGACTTATAGCATTACCAAAATAGGCGGAGCTGTGGCACTCCTTATGCCAATAATCTTACTCAAGTCCCTGACTGCAGTAAAATATTTTGGCGGGGCGCATGTCATTTTTTAGACGCCTTTATGCACAATGCCAGAAATGCTATTTCAGTCATAGACTGGAGTAACATTTCTGCTATACAAAATGTCAGCACTTTTGATGAATTGGACATGCGGGTGTAGCCCCATCCCCTGCATCCTCTGATTTCATCAGAGCAGACTTGAAAACTGTAAAAATCACAAAATATTTGATTTTTCAAGGCTTTTACTTTTTTGGCATAAAAGCTCAAATTCCAATGCGTGCACCTCTTAATGCATTAGAGCATCTGAGTCCACCACGTCATCTCATCATTACCAGTATGAAGGTCTCTGTTCTTGATGAATGGAGGAGGCCATAGACTCCAATTTCATTGAATTCTATATGGGTTTGCTTCTGTAATGCTGTAAACACAAATGAATGAGATGGTATAAATCCCTATTTAACTGCAGATGGTTTTTTATTGGATGTAATCAATTCTGAACTGATATTCTTGCAATGGTAGGATAAAATAATCTGAAAAATCTGCAAGTACTACGGGGGGATATTGCATTGGATTTCCTGGCCAGTTCAGAGGCTTGTACCCAGTCTTACAGGGGGATAACAAGTGAAGGAATACACTGTGTGCAGAATTATTAGGCAAATGAGTATTTTGGTCACATGATACTTTTTATACATGTTGTCCTACTCCAAGCTGTATAGACTTGAGAACCAACTACGAATTAAGTAAATCTGGTGATGTGCATCTCTGTAATGAATAGGGGTGTAGTGTAATGACATCAACACTCTATATAAGGTGTGCTTAATTATTAGGCAAATGCCTTTCCTTTGGAAAAATGGGTCAGAAGAGAGATTTGACGGGCTCTGAAGAGTCCAAAATTGTGAGATGTCTTGCAGAGGGATGCAGCAGTCTTGAAATTGAAGCGTGATCACTGTACAATCAAGCGTTTCATGGCAAATAGCCAACAGGGTCGCAAGAAGCATGTTGGTCAAAAAAGGCGCAAAATAACTGCCCATGAATTGAGGAAAAAACAAGTGTGAAGCTGCCAAGATGCCATTTGCCACCAGTTTTGCAATATTTCAGAGCTGCAACATTACTGGAGTATCAAAAAGCACAAGGTGTGCTATACTCAGGGACATGGGCAAGGTAAGAAAGGCTGAAAAACGACCACCTTTGAACAAGAAACACAAGATAAAACGTCAAGACTGGGCCAAGAAATATCTTAAGACTGATTTTTCAAAGGTTTTATAGACTTATGAAATGAGAGTGACTCTTGATGGGCCAGAAGCTGGATCAGTAAAGGGCAGAGAGCTCCACCCCGACTCAGACACCAGCATGGTGGAGGTGGGGTACTGGTATGGGCTGGTATCATCAAAGATGAACTTGTAGGACCTTTTCAGGTTGAGAATAGAGTGAAGCTCAACTCCCAGACCTACTGCCAGTTTCTGGAAGACAACTTCTTCAAGCAGTGGTACAGGAAGAAGTCTGTATCGTTCAAGAAAAACATGATTTTCATGCAGGACAATGCTCCATCACATGCATCCAACTACTCCACAGCGTGGCTGGCCAGTAAAGGTCTAAAAGAAAAAATAATGACATGGCCCCCTTTTTCACCTGATCTGAACTCCATAGAGAACCTGTGGTCCCTCAAAAAATGTAAAATCTACAGGGAGGGAAAACACTACACCTCTCGGAACAGTGTCTGGGAGGCTGTGGTAGCTGCTGCACGCAATGTTGATCATAAACAGATCAAGCAACTGACAGAATCTATGGATGGAAGGATGTTGAGTGTCATCATAAAGAAAGGTGGCTATATTGATCACTAATTTTTTGGGGTTTTGTTCTTGCATGTCAGAAATGTTTATTTCTAAATTTTGTGCAGTTTTATTAGTTTACCTGATGAAAATAAACAAGTGATATGGGAATATATTTGGTTTTTATTAAGTTGCCTAATAATTCTGCACAGTAATACTTACATACACAAACATATATCCTCCTAAGAGCCAAATCTCAAAAAAAAAACACTCCAACTTCCAAAAATATTAAGCTTTGGGTTGATTGAGAACATAGTTGTTGATCAATAATAAAAATAATCCTCTAAAATACAACTTGCCTAATAATTCTGCACACAGTGTACTTGGGACACCCAGTTAGGAAAGATAAAAACATAAGTGTATACGGTAGTTTTATGCTTGAGGAGGTGAAGAAAAAGCCACATTATTAGGTCATTTATGGAGAATATAAACAATTACTTAGTACAGGCCTATTAATGGAATTTTTGGTGGATTTTACTCTTAAAACCAAATAGCAATGCAGATAAATATCATGGAATGCTGCTTACAAAATGTCACATTTGTTTCCCAGGAGAGGCTGGGGTCACTCTATTAGGGAGCGCTTCTACGCACAACACTGCTTGTGACACTGAATCCCTTGGAAAGTTGGGACTGGGAAATAATTATCATTGCTGCATCTGATTTTCATTTTTTCTCCAAATCTAGAGTGGCAACTAAGTCTATGGTCTCATTGCGTTGTAGCTTACGGTCAGTGGCTCCATCGGGCCTTGTGTCTGAAGCCTTAGAAAACAGGATTTGGGCAATTAACTGTAATGATGCAGTAATGTAATGTGTGCTCTGTCAGATACAAGTTTTGTCCGTATCTGTATATTTCAGAAAGAAAAAGAACGGTAAATGGTCATGTGAGCATGGCAAGAACTTGATTCTGAAGACCTCGACCACTGGTTAAAAGGGCTCTCCAATGTAGACACCATACAACCGACAGCCTTCAGCTCAGAGATCTTCAGACTATTATGAGTATAGGATCATTCTACTGCATGCAACCAACAATATATTAAATGTATCTAGTCAAGGACTAAAGTTATTCTTCATGACATTTGAAGTCAAACTCAATTCTCCACATAGCCGTATAGAATAACAGGTGTGAATGGTAATGTCACGTTTCATTCGGATGTTATAGGGAACGCACAGCATGGCAGTCATACAATGACAGGTGATGGCCCTAATTATAGCATGCATTCGGGAAGTGATTTAATGAAATATGACAGATGATAGTTAGCTGCCATAACTGCTGTGCACAACTATATCCCAAAACAAGCCACTTTTTTCTCCTGTCAGGATTCACATGAGATTTGATAGAAACAGAACTCTTTGGAGTTACAGAGGTTCAGTATTAAGTCTATAAGCACTGTATACAGCTCCATGACATTTCTGGGTTGTATCTTTGTACTTGTGTCTGTATACTATTTTTCTTTTTAGTAAAATAGACATATGGATCAGACATTGAAGAAAATGTTTTTTTCCCATAAAATCCAAAAGGTCCATTGTAGTTCCCATGGGTGTCCCACAAAGTATCAGGCTCCCAGCATATGGGGGCACAGTGACTGCATACCCCATTTACTAGGAGCTGTGGGACATCCATGGGGACTACGATATAACTTTATGGATTTTTAGGGAATAAAAGGGTAAATGAGGGATTGTCTCCTGTCATTTTTTATTGACTGATCATCTCTTATGTCTTGCAGGTTTGTTATTTTGGACTAAGTCAGATTAGTTGGACTTTGACGGAGACCCCGGACTACTTCAGGATTTAGTTTTTGAGTTTTTTTTTTATCTTTGTATTTTTTTGGTGGATTGGTAAAAATTAAATGTATTTTAATCTGGAAAACAATAAACTGGTTAAATAGGGAATGTAATCCTTTTTAGAGGGACTATGTCAGCACATAATTACTATTTACACCTGTTACAGTTGCTTTTCCATTATAGCGGGGCTAATCATTTATATTCACCTTCCCACCGGTTTTCCCTCTATCTCCACCTCCCTGTCTACTTTGATTGATGGCTCTGGCTTCCTAGAGCAGAGAAGTAAATACAAAAAGGGGGGGTTGGGGGAACAAGAGGCGCAATAGTGCCCTTATCACTTGACACTAAAATTGGAATCAGTGAGCAACAGAGGTTCACTCACCTGGTCCAGTTGTGTCACCCACAACTGGTTTGAAGACGTGTTAGGAATAATATCCTGATGGCTGCTGCTGGACCTTCACCGACCACTCAGACGTGGAGAAGCATCAGATTACTTGGGAAAGGTGTTTTGCGATCCGCGCTGCCAGACTGACTCGCATCAAAGAAGACACTTGTAACCCTGATGAAGGTGCCGGGTGGGCACCGAAACGCGTCGGTGAATAAAAGAAGGAATTGATTAACACTTCATTTACAAGTGTCTTCTTTGATGCGAGTCAGTCTGGCAGCGCGGATCGCAAAACACCTTTCCCAAGTAATCTAGAGCAGAGAAGGGAGGAGATGGATGGAAAACAAGCAGGTGGGTAGGTGTATCCATGGCCATCCATGACTAATGGGTACTTCACACACAATGATATTGCTGCAACGTCACGGGTTTTGTGACGCAACAGCGACCTCGCCAGCGATCTCGCTATGTGTGACACGTAGCAGCGACCAAGCCCCTACTGTGAGATCGCTGATCGTTACAAATCGTTCTGGACTATTTTTTGGTCGTTGCACTTCCTCTGGGCAGCATGCATCGCTATTTGAAAGGGACAACGACCAACAATCTTAATACTATGCCTGAGAGTGACAGGGTCCCAATGACTGCCGTATCGTTGCTGTGTTGCTGGTGAGATCTACATCACAAAGCACTCACTGATCTCAGGGAGACCAGTCAAGGAAAACACTGCAGGCAGCCGGCTAAAGCGCTCAAACACAGTGAAATCCATGATGCATTGCCCCCTGGAAATTTGAATATGCAAATGTAGTCCGTGGAGCCTCGATCAAGAGTCTCAAACACGGGACTAGCCAGATATCCCTCCAGGGAAGGGCCTAGCCCTGGGGTGGAATTCTTGGGGAGACCACCATAACCACCATATTAAGTGGCCCTTTCAGTCAATATCCCACTCAGTTACGAGTTAAGGATATGACAAGAAAATTAACAGAGCCAGGTATCGATCCACATACAGCTGTTTCGGGGTATTGACCCTCATCAGTGTAGAGTAGGATTCTGGCTAGGTGGGAGCAATGCCTGGTAGACCAACATCACAAAGCACTCACAGATCTCAGGGAGACCAGTCAACGAAAACACTGCAGGCAGCCGGCTTAAGCGCGCAAACACAGTGAAATCCATGATGCATTGCCCCCTGAAAATTTGAAGGGCTAGGCACTGGTCTCCCTGAGACCTATCTACCCTTCTTGTTGCATAGAATCTGGCAGCAATCATGACCGAGGAATGATTGCAGGCAACCTTTGCACAATATATACTTAAAAATGTAAATTATTACTTAAATATGTTCTTATTATTGCTCACTAATTATAAAAACATAAATACATAAAACAAAAAATAAGAATTATGAAAAAAAAAAAAAAATAAAAACCACACTATACCAGGATATTTTATGATTTTTAATCAACATAGCACACACACGCCAAATTAAAAAGTAAGGATGATAAAATGAATGAATAAACAGTGGTCAAAAGTAAAAATTCCCAGTAAGTAAAAGACATCCAATTCCCTTCTTCGTTCTTCCAGCAACTACTGGATGTGTTTAATATTACCACTTCTAGTGGTCACCAAACTTACCCACCGATGAACAATAAAATGTTTGCCTAATGCCACAGCAAATGGTGGTCATGATAGTGAGGGGGTTGTACGCAACAATTATTAGGAACAGCAAAAAACAAACAAAAGAAAATAATAAACCCCCACAATCCTTGATGCTTCAGTCTTTGTAGACAGGGCTGCGGCAGCGACATCACTTCTACAACATGTATCCCATGCAACCAATTCATGAACAAAGATGTGTTGGAGCGCTGAGTCCAGTGAGACATGAAATCATTGCTGTAACCCTGTATACACAAACTGCTGAGAAGCAACAGACAAGCAGGGCTGTGGCTTCAGTAGGTGTTTTGTTATGTTGCAGAATAGCCAACTCCTGGCACCAGCATAAATTAACTGGGCCCATTAAATCAGGATTGTTTATAAAGATATAGGAAACGCAAAAATTAATCAAAAACATTTTTTTCACAGTAAATGTGCATTAAAAGAAAAACATGGCATCCACTCCATATTGCCATTAAAACGCTGCAGATAAGAAGTTATTTTCAAACAACAGTCTTCGGAAATATGTAACTGGTATTTCAACCACACAAAATAAATTATATTGCAAATATCCTGCTACAAGATATGTCTGCAGTGAAAAATAATATAGTTGTATAGATATCGGAAAGGCTGTGACATGATTGTGATGTGACATAATAAGGACACTGGACAGTTGTGAATAAAAGAAAGGACTTATTTCAGTGCAATAGAGTAATAAAATATCGGCTATGGATTTCATTTATAGGAAGTCTCTTAGATATTTTGTTGCTTGGTGTTCAATCCGCTCCCCTTAATGGTAGATCTCACGGGAACGATACTGATCATTCATTGTTGATAGGAAGAAGTTGCATAGGAGTCGTCCTCTTCAAGCCTAGAAGAAAAGAAAGAAACGTAAAAATCATTGTAAAGAACATAGGATCACAAAAAGTATGTTTCCTTGGCCCCTCATCGTTCTCCGGTCCAAAAGTCCCTTGTCTGAATAGACTGGTAATGAGCATGTGCGACCACTGTATTTAGGAGACCCCTGTTCTTGTGATTGGCAGGGTCCCAATGGTCAGACCCTCAGCAAATCATATATGTATCACTTATCCTTTCAAGAGGTCATCCATATCAAATCTGTGGGGTTCCCAATCCTGTACTCCCGCTGATATAGGAACAGATTAGAATCTGCATGTTAGGCGAGTCTGAAAATTAATTGCACAATGAAGATTACAAACCGAAACATAGTGCACCTTACCATGTCAAAAGCGTCCACAGTATTTAGGGCCTTTTACACAGGGCAATGATTGTCCCAGCAATTATAGATGTTCATTCCTGATCGTTTCCCAATGTGAGCAGGACCATTGATAAAAAGACAAATAATAAAATGCTTGTTTGGCCCCAAATTACACTGGACACTGACTTTTATCATTATGCAATGGCCAACAAGGAAGATGGTGCTAGAGTGTGTAAATAAACGTACAGGACAAGTATCAGAAAAGGACCCCACTGATTTTACATTTGGGGGTAATGTATTAATCAGCGGTGGAGGAAGGGACATTCATACTATCTTTCAGTTACCCACATGTGTTCAGATCATTTATTGCAGCAAGGAAAGAGTGGCATGGTAGGTCAGGGAACCATCAGATCTGTGGTCACCTTCTGATGGGATGGTTGAACAGGTATTTTCCAATATTTGTACTAAGAACTTTACTTTAAAAAGATAAATGTATATATATATATATATATATATATATATATAAAAAAAAAAAAAAAAAATTAGTTTAACAAAAACGTATGTTTTTATATTTTTTCTGAAATGCATCGGTGTTTCACTTCTATCTATCTATCCATATGTGTATATGCACATGATTGGCAGTGACTGAGTGCTGCTGTGAATGTTTTTTGTGTATACTGCTTGCTGGCTACTAACTTTCCTAATTCAACCTCCAAGGTAAGATTGCTCCAGGAAATTTAAGGCTACGTTCCGATGTACCAAGTGTGGTGAAGATTTTTGACGTAAAAAATCTGCACCATGTTTCAAAGATACACACAGATAAGTTGGTGTCTCTTGGTGCATCATTTTTTCATTATATATATGGTATACAGGCCTCCCCAGTGGTAGTATACAGCAGCCCCAGCAGCCCCAGTGGTAGTATACAGCAGCCCCAGTGGTAGTATACAGCAGCCCCAGTGGTAGTATACAGCAGCCCCAGTGGTAGTATACAGCAGCCCCAGTGGTAGTATACAGCAGCCCCAGCAGCCTCAGTAATCCAGGGTCCCCCCCCCGCGCTCCGGAAACCTGTAAAGTAAAATCTTTATACTTATCACTGTCCCCGCCGCTGCTGACATCACGATCCCCGGCTTCATCCGTCAGTCTTCTTCCGGCTTCCTGTTTGTCGCAGGCAATGACGTCATTGTATCGGCAGCGGCGGGGACAGTGATAAAGTATAAAGATTTTACTTTACAGGTTTCCGGAGCGCGAGGGGGGGAAGCCCTGGATTACTGAGGCTGCTGGGGCTGCTGTATACGCAAGCCGTCACGGACTCGCGTATAAGCCGAGGGGGGTACTTTTCAGCCCAATTTTTGGGCTGAAAAACTCGGCTTATACGCGAGTATATACTGTAAATATATATATATTTATAAATATATGTATATTTATATTTAGAAAAAAGTACTCTGCAGCACTCAGCTACTACCAATGATGTACAAATGCTAACAAGCTATATATATTTGAGAAAAAAAAGTTTAAAAACTTACGTTTTTTCAAAAAACTCAAATCTTATCTTTTTATTTCTGAAGTTCTTGGTACACACATTGGCCAATGTCTGTTTGCTCATCAACTGCGACAAAGTGACTTCAGGCATGATGAGTCCTACGCCGATATCCCTATCCTCCTTGTCCACCCCCCCACTTCTCAGTGGGCAGTTTTTTTTAAAAAAACGTACGTTTTTAAACTTTTTTCTCAAATATATATAGCTTGTTAGCATTTGTACATCATTGGTAGTAGCTGAGTGCTGCAGAGAATTTTTTCTAATTATGTGATCCAGCGTCCCTGCTAGCACCAGTTCACATTAGTCTGAGTGCTGTGCAGTTTTTTTTTTTCTGTTATATATATATATAAAATATATACATCTATATCATATATATATATATATATATATATATATATATATATATATATATATATATATATATATATATATATATATATATATATATATATATATATATATATATATATATATATATATACATATACATATACATACATACATAATTATTTATTTTTTTTTAACTTACATAATGTGGGGGTTTAGGCATATTTTTGATTGCCAGCCAGGTAAAAAATAGGCAAGCTAGGGGCTGGAATTCTCAGCGTAGGGAGGCACAAGGATTCTGGACCCCTAACATGCATATTGCAGCCCTCAGCTGCCCCAGAAAATGGCGCATTCATAGAAGCGCCATTTTCTGGAGCTGTATTTCACTCTTCCAGCTGCCATGTGGGGTTGATAGACTGGGTAATAAGGGGTTAATGCCAGCTATGTATCGCCAGCTGGCACGAAGCCCAAGGTTCATAATTTTTAAGCCAATATTAGACCCAGCCTTCATGAACCTCTAAGTAAATATTATACCCCACTGTAAAAAATCCTTTGTTGGTAAAAAGAACACATACCGTATATACTCGTGTATAAGCCGACCCGTGTATAAGCCGACCCCCCTACTTTTGCCCCCAAAACCTGGGAAAACCTATTGACTCGTGTATAAGCAGAGGGTGGACCCCAGCACAGGTATACAGCCTCCAGCAGTGTGGTATACAGGCCCCCCCAGTGGTACACAGGCCTCCCAGTGGTAGTATACAGCAGCCTCCCCAGTGGTATATACAGGCCCCAGCAGTATATACAGCAGCCCCAGCTGTATACGGCCCCCCCCCCCATCAATGGTATACAGGGCCCCATCTGTATACAGCAGCCCCATCTGTATACAGCCTTCCCCCCCCCAGCAGTGGTACACAGGGCCCCATCTGTATACAGCAGCCCCATCTGTATACAGCCTTCCCCCCCCCCATCAGTGGTATACAGGGCCCCAGCTGTATACAGCCCTCCCCCCATCAGTAATATACAGGGCCCCAGCTGTATACAGCAGCCCCAGCTGTATACAGCCCTCCCCCCCCATCAGTAGTATACAGGGCCCCAGCTGTATACATCAGCCCCAGCTGTATACAGCCCCCCATCAGTAGTATACAGGGCCCCAGCTGTATACAGCAGCCCAGCTGTATACAGCCCTTCCCCCCCCCCTCCATCAGTAGTATACAGGGCCCCAGCTGTATACAGTAGCCCCAGCTGTATACAGCCCCCCCCGTGGTATCCAGGGCCCCCCTTGCTGCTGCACACCAGTAAAGTAAGATGTCAGTATACTTATCGCTGCCGCTGCTCGGTCACCGCACTCCTCCGGGTCTTCATGCTTCCTTCTCTGGCGCTCGAACAATGACGTAATTTCCTGTGCGCCGGAGAAGGAAGCATGAAGACCCGGAGGAGCGCGGTGACTGAGCAGCGGCAGCGGCGGCGATAAGTATACTGACATCTTACTTTACAGGTGTGAAGCAGCAAGGGGGGCCCTGGATACCACGGGGGTAGTGGTGGCTGTATACAGCTGGGGCTAGAGTATATACTCGTGTATAAGCCGAGGGGGACTTTTCAGCACATTTTTTGTGCTGAAAAAACTCGGCTTATACACAAGTATATACGGTACATTTCTCATTCCCAGTTTTAAGTCTCTCCATGATTGAACATCGCAGAGAATCGTGGGGATTTTTTTTGGGGAGTAATAAAGATGGACATGAGACATGTGTTGTGTTTTTTTTTTACAAATGATTTTTCATGGTGTGGCATTTTATTTACCATTTACTTCGAGGTTCATAATGGCCGGTCTAACATTGGCCTGACATTATGATCCTCGGGGCTTAGTGGCAGCTAATAATACAGATCGAGAAATTGGCGCTTCTATGAATGTGCCATTTTTTGGCGGCAGCTGTGTGCTGCAATTTGCAGTGTGGGGGGCCCACAAAGCTTGAGCCTTTCCATGCTAAGGATTCCAGCCCCCCTCTGCCTAGTTTCACCTGGATGAAAACCAAAAATACAACGAAACCCAACATTTTTAAAAAACTTGTTTCAAGAAATAAGTAAAATAAAATGAGGGCTCCGCTGTATTCTTGATTACCAGCCAGGTAAAACTAGGCTGCTGGGAGTGGGTGGCTGCCTGCCTGTACCTACACCCTGTGCTGGTGACCAAAAATACAGCAGAGCACCATGTATGTAAAAAGCCCAAAATTTGTGCCAAATTTGCACAAAATACACAGCAAACACACACTGTGTGAACAGTGCTGCATACTTTGGAGCCAACATTAAGCTCTATAGGTGAAAATTGTGGCAAAATACGCTGCAACAATTGACAATAAAATGTGGATAATTTCCGCAGTGGGAAAATCCTCAGCATGGGCACAACACTTCTAATCTCACATATACTTTGTAGGGAATGTGGAGTACTGTGTATTTGTCAAAAATATGCTGAGAAAATGCAGGATAATCACGGCAAAAAAAAAAAAAAACCAAGAAATCCGCAGGTCGGCAATGCACTCATTCTCTTGCCAAGGCAATATTTTTGACAACTTGTAGACTTCGACCCAGCAGCAAAAGAAAAAAAAAAGCCTTCAACAAATATTGTGGCTGAAAGACCATCGTTATCATCAATCATTGTTCAGCAACATAGCCTGTACATGAAATCTATGGATGTGTGACATTTACACATGGCTCTTATGATGTTAGTCTTTCAGGAGATTTATACACTCTCATTCATTTGATCCTGTCTAGTCTGCTACAGAAAGCCTGTACAAATAGGATTACAATTAGACATGAGCTCAGGTGAACAAACGCTGTAAAACATGATATTGCTTCCAATGTAGGAATTCATGACTCCTCACTGGACATGCTAAGGTGATCAGATAATACTGAAAAATTAGCAATTCATGAAGATCTGTAAACAGCTAAAAGGAAGATAACCTGAACAAATTGATAAGAAGTACAATGCTATGTAATAGATTCAGACATTTCATTTACCAACTTACCATAAAAGGGGCTGTGCCTTGAACAATTGTACATTCTCATTAGATGTTCGAAAAATAATAAGCTCCACAACTTGACATGTTAAAAAAAAAATTATGTTCCTGCCCTGAGATATTCTTATAAATGTGTCTCTGAGTAATGTATGTGTCAGACTATGCAGGAGCAGGTCGGATACACCACAACTCCTGGGCAGGGAAGGAGGTAAACACAAAAAAAAAAAAAAAAAAAAAAAAAAAAAAAAAAAAAGGTGTATACAGAAATTACTGCTGGGCTCACAGCTGATTCTTTAAGTAAAAGAAAGAATTTCATTGGTTGTTCAAAAACTTATTTTTACTCTAAAGACATAATCAGCTGTGATCCCCGGCTGTAATGTCTGTACACTCTCTTACTTTCTCCCTTGCCTAGGAGCTGTGGTATATCCGACCGGTTCTTGCATGGTCAGACACATCAATTACGCGGGCATATTTAGAATATCAAATAGGGACATTAATTTTTTTTACACATTCAAATGTGGAACTTATTTTTATTCGCAGATCTATTCATTCTGCCAGACGCATTTATCCTCCGCTGTATTGTTAAATCCTAGTATTGTGTTAGCATCGACCACAGGAAATGCCACAGATTGCTCAAACAGAAATTTCAGCAACGCAGTGCAATGTGACTCCATTCGAGTGAATGGGGTGGACTACAATTCCCTGCATAGCCGGAGAGTAGGGTTGCAGCACAGGGAAAAATTATTATTGGAATACAAATGTTAAAAAGGTGTGACTCCATAAATGTCATGATTGTGGGGGTCCAATAAGTCAATGCTTCTAGCGATATGCTATCACTTACTTAGACTGGAATAGTTAACCCATTGCCAATATTTGATGTACTCCTATGTCGCTTCCCTGTCTTCAATCATTGCGGCACATCATGGCTGCATTACACAACCAGCATCTTCCTCTAAAGGAAGCCAGTAGAGTTGAGCTCCGCTTACTGCTGTAAATCCATTATTTGCCGCTGTCAATCTCTAACAGTGGCAAGTAATGTGTGCAAGCTATAGTCCGAATGATTGCCTTGGCTGCTGGGGGTTAGGTGAAGGCTCACTGCCATGATGGTACTGCAGAGAAGGACTATGAGTGATTAGTGTTCACCATGATTTTTACTATTTTCTGCAATACTGTTTTACTGTATTGCAGTGTACAGTATGAGCAATCAGAAAATTGCAGCGTCAAGTCCCCTAAGGGAACCAAAAATAAAATAAAAAACATTTGTTGGCTTTGCTTCAGAAACAGCATTTTTTATGTCACTTCAGAAGTGTTCTATCAGATTAAGGTCCAGGGATTGAGCTGGCCATTCCATAACCTCAATTTTGTTGGACTAGAATCAAGATTTTGCTTGTTCACTGGTGTGTTTAGGGTCATTGTCTTGTTGAAACAACAGTTTCAAAGGCATTTTGTCTTCAGCGTAAAGGTAAAATGACCTCTTCATCTATATTGATATATGCAAACTGGTCCATGAACCCTGGCATGCGGTAAATAGGTCCGGCACAATAGTAAGAGAAACATGCATATATCATGATGCTTGTACCCAGTGGCTTAACTTTAGGCCCAGGGGCCCCGATGCAAAAGCTCCAACGGGGCCCCCAATTATTGCAAATCTTTAATAGTATTAGTCTTTTTCTATAGACCAAAGGGACTGTAGGGGCTCCCCCTAAGCTGCAGGGCCCGGGTACAATCGCAACCCATGGACCCATTGTAGTTACGCCCCTGCTTGTACCACTATGCTTCACCATCTTCAGAGTGTACTGTGGCTTGGATTCAGAGTTTGGGGGTCAACTGACAAATTGTCTGTGGCCCTTGGACCCAAATAGAACAATTATACTTTCATCAGTCCATAAAATGTTTCTCCATTTCTCTTTAGGCCAGTTGATGTGTTCTTTCGCAAATTGTATCAGCTTCAGTACATGTCTTTCTTTTAACAGTGGGACTTTGCGGGGACTTCATGCTAATAGATTAGCTTCACACAGGTGTCTTATGTCACAGTACTCACAGGTAACTTTAGACTGTCTTTAATCATCCTAAAGCTAATCATTGGCTGAGCCGTTGCTATTCTTCGATCCACTCGAATGCTAGTCTGCCATCTTCTTCACGTCTCTCTGGTTTTGCTTTCTATTTTAAAGCGTTGGAGATCATTTTAGCTGAACAGCCCCATCAGTGTCTGCACTTCTTTATAAAAGTTTTACCCTCTCCAAACAACCTTTTAATCCAAGTACACTGTTCTTGTGGAAAATGTCTCAAACGACCCATATTTGTCAGACTTTCAAGGAGAAAAAGAGAATTTTGTTTACGTACCGTAAATTCTTTTTTCTTTAGTCATCAATGGGAGACCCAGACAATGGGGTTTAGGGCTCTGCCCTCCGGAGGTCACACTAGGTACTACAAGTTTGTAGACACCGCCTCCTCCGCTTATAAACCCCCACCGTAGGAGACATCCTCAGTTTAGTCCATAAGCTGCGAGGAGAAATTAAACCACACCCGAAACATCGGGAAGAATGCCGTGCACAGACGGTTCAACAACCCGGCAAACACTGTCTCAACAGAGAACAGAACAAGTGCAAATATGCAACGGAACAACTGGGTGGGTGCTGGGTCTCCCATTGATGACTAAAGAAAAAAGAATTTACGGTACGTAAACAAAATTCTCTTTTTTCTGGTCGTCATAATGGGAGACCCAGACAATGGGGATGTCCTAAAGCAATACCCCAGGGCGGGAAGAGTTCCTCAACAAGACGGATAACACATGGTTCCCTTTAAAGGTGGGCAACCGCCGCCTGGAGAACCCGCCTGCCCAAACTCGCATCCGCAGAGGCATGGGCATGCACCATATAGTGCTTAGAGAAAGTGTGCAGGCTGGACCAAGTGGCCGCCTGACACACCTGTAGAGCAGAAGCTCGATGTCGCAAGGCCCAGGAGGCACCTACAGCTCTCGTAGAGTGTGCCTTCAAACCCACCGGGAGAGGCAAACCAGAAGACCGGTACGCCTCCTGAATGGGAGCCTTGATCCATCTGGCCAAGGTCGACTTCGAAGCCGCGGCCCCCTTACAGCGACCCATCGTGAGGACAAATAAGGAATCCGAACTCCTAAAGGAGGCGGTCCTGGACACATAAATGCGTACAGCTCTCACGAGATCCAGAGTATGGAGGTCGCGCTCAACCTGATGAACGGGAGCGGGGCAAAATGATGGAAGAACAATCTCCTGGTTTAGGTGAAACGTTGAAACCACCTTCGGCAGAAATTCAGGCCGTGGGCGCAACACCACCTTGTCTTGGTGAACCACCAGAAAGGGAGACTTGCACGAAAGTGCAGCCAATTCTGAGACCCGTCTCAGAGACGTAATCGCCACCAGAAAGACCACCTTCTGGGACAGGCGAGAGAGAGAGACGTCTCTCAGTGGCTCAAACGGCGGTTTCTGCAGTGCCGCCAGGACCATGTTTAGGTCCCAAGGGTCCAGAGGTCGTCTATAGGGCGGGACCACCCGAGACACCCCCTGCAGAAATTGACGTACCTTCGGGAGGAGCGCCAAGCGCCTGTCAAACAACACTGAAAGTGCTGATACTTGACCTTTCAGAGAGCCAAGGGATAATCCCAACTCCAACCCCGACTGTAGGAAGGCCAACAATGTCGGGATAGACAAAGGCCACGGAGAGCGGCCACCAGAGGCACACCAGGTAAAAAAGATTTTCCACGTTCTGTGGTATATCTTCCTGGAAACAGGTTTCCTTGCCCGATTCATAGTGGCAACCACTGTAGGAGAGAAACCTCTGGATGTCAGCAGCCAGGCCTCAAGAGCCATGCAGTCAATCTGAGGGCCCTGGAATTGAGGTGGAAGAATGGGCCTTGCGCGAGTAGATCTGCGCGTTCTGGAAGAGCCCACCTGTGTCCGCCTGACAGTTGCCACAGGTCCGGGTACCAAGACCTCCTGGGCCAATCTGGAGCCACTAGAATGGCCACTCTGCATTCTGTCCTGATCTTCCACAGGACCCTGGGAATCAGAGCCAGAGGCGGAAACACATATGGCAGCTGAAAGCTGGACCAGCTCAGGATCAGGGCGTCCGCCCCCAGAGACTGGGGATCCCAAGATCTCGCCATGTATTGGGGCACCTGATGATTCAGCCGTGAGGCCATCAGATCCACGTCCGGAGTGCCCCACCTGCCGCAGATGTCCCGGAAGACGTCTGGATGTAGGGACCACTCTCCGGCGTCCATCCCCTGTCGGCTCAGATAGTCGGCCTCCCAGTTCTCGACCCCTGGGATGTGAACTGCGGAGATCAGGCAGCCGTTTTCCTCCACCCAGAGTAGAATGCGGTGGACTTCGGCGAGGGCCTGAGCACTTCTGGTCCCTCCCTGATGATTTATATAGGCGACGGCCGTCGCATTGTCGGACTGTACCCGAATGGGCTGTCCTGACAGGAATTTCTGAAACGCCAGGAGCGCCAGATAGACCGCCTTGATCTCCAGCACGTTGATCTGCAACGCCGACTCCGACTGAGTCCAGAGGCCTTGAGCCCTGTGGTGCAAGAACACCGCCCCCCAGCCCTTCAGACTGGCGTCGGTGGTCACCACTAACCATGACGGTTTTAGGAAGGACCGGCCCCGTGACAGGTGATGTGGCTGGAGCCACCACTGTAGAGAGTCCCTGGTTGGTTGTGACAGTGTCACCAGCCGATTCAGAGAGATCGTCCTCTTGTCCCATCTGCGAAGAATCTCCAGCTGGAGAGGACGGAGGCGAAACTGTGCGAACGGCACCGCCTCTATCGCCGCTACCATGCGACCCACCAGTCTCATCAATACCCGTAGGGATGACTGTGGAGACAGGAGGACATTCTGCACTCCTGATTGGATCGCAAGCTGCTTGGCTTGAGGTAGGGACACCAGGGCCGAGTCCGTGTGGAAGTCCATGCCCAGATATGTCAATGACTGGGTCGGAACCAGGGTCGACTTTGGAATGTTGATAAGCCACCCGAACCGTTCCAGGGACTTCATGGTCACCTCCAGGCTCACCCGACAAAGGTCTTCCGATGGCGCCCTGACCAACAGGTCGTCCAAATAGGGTATGACGGCGTGTCCCTGCGCATGCAGGAGAGCCATCATGGAGGCCATCACCTTTGTGAACACCCGTGGTGCTGAGGCTAGCCCGAATGGCAGTGCCACAAATTGGAAGTGCTCTTCCCCCACTGCGAATCTCAACCAGCGCTGATGAGCTGGTGCAATGGGGACGTGAAGGTAAGCGTCCCTGATATCGATGGACGCTAGGAAGTCTCCCTGTGACACAGCTGCGATCACTGAGCGCAGGGATTCCATGCGGAACTTCCGAACCAACACGTGACGGTTGAACAACTTGAGGTCCAACACCGGGCGAAAAGAGCCGTCCTTCTTTGGGACAATAAAGAGGTTGGAGTAAAAACCCCTGAACCTCTCTTCCGTGGGCACAGGGACCACCACTCCGTCTCTGCGGAGTCCCTCCAACACCAGGTGAAAAGCCTGAGCCTTTTCTGGAGATGGAACCGACCGATGGAATCGGTGTATTGGTTGTGACGTCAGCTCTATCCTGTAACCTCTTGAGACTACGTCTCGAACCCACTGATCTTGAATGTGAAGAAGCCACTTGTCCTGAAAGCGGGACAGGCGGCCCCCCACCTGTGGGGAGGCAGGATGAGAGAGCGAGTCATGTCGAGGCGGGCTTGGGGGTGGCAGCCGCTGCCCCCGCCGGCTTCTTCTGACGACTCTTGGAACGCCACTGAGTAGCAGGCTTGCCCCCTCGGTCTGAGCGAGTGGACGCCGTTGATGACTGTGAACCGGAGCGAAAGGACCACTGCTTAGGGTTCCTTTTCACGGTGTACCGTGGCTTAGGCTTATTCTGCGGGATCATAGACTCAGCAGAATCCTTTATCAATTTGTCCAGTTCGGTGCCAAAAAGCCTGTCACCAGCGAACGGAAGATTTTGTAAAATCTTCTTAGATGTGGCATCTGAGTCCCAAAGACGCAGCCACAACAGCCTGCGGATCGCAATTGCATTGGCCGAGGCCACAGCAGAGCGAGTGGCAGTTTCCAAAGATGCCGTCCTGGCATAGTCCGCATAGGCCCTTGCTCTCTCAGTGAGAGCCAGGACCTCTGGACTGGACCTAGCTAGATCAGTGATACCATCCAAACAGATAGTAATCGCTTGTAGGGTCCAGACCGCGGCAAAATTAGGGGCAAACGAAGACCCCACAGCCTCATAGGAAGACTTGGCGAGTTGCTCGACCTGTCTGTCAGTAGCATCCTTCAACGAGGAGCTATCAGAGGCAGAAAACAAGGAGCGCGCAGCAATCCTAGTCATGGAAGCATCCACCTTGGGAGACTGCGACCATTCCTGGAGCGCCTCCTGGGGAAAGGGAAAGCGATTGTCCTTAGTTTTACGGACATAACGCCGCCCAGGATGCAACCTGGGAGCTTTAATCACCCTTCCGAAATTAGTGTGGTCCATGAAGGAGCCACTTGGTCTAGCCTCTGGCCGCAGCCATTGGTATATCTCCTTGGGGTGTACAGTCACCTCCTCAGGAGGAGTGACAAGACGCAATGTCTCATTGATGGAGGACACCAGATCCTCCACCCCATCTGGAGGTTCAGACATCGACCCAAGAGTAGAACCCCCATCATCTTCCTCACCATCAGAGGAACGCTCCTCCTCAGAGAGAGTCTGGAGCTCAGGAGAAGCCTCACGGGCTCGCTTAGGGGGTCTTACAGCAGAAGTAAGAGACACCCGGGGGTAACTAGGAGGAGTAGCTGGGTTCTCCAGTCTCCTATGCAGTGCCTCCAGGGTTTGCGACATGGAGGACATCTGGGACAGCAGAGATTCATTGATCTTATTCTGCGTTTCCCATGGCCCTGGGATCACCTGAACCTCAGGGTATAATCCCGGATTTGCAGACTCAGTAGTAGCAGACCGGGCCTCTGGGCGTCCGCAGTTATTGCAGGACCCCTCCACCAGTGTCCCGTTGCATGTAACACAGGCAATGGAGACCACCGCCGCCTTAGCAGCATGCTTCCCAACTGAGGACATCTCCACAGTGAGGGGAATATAAGCCAAAGTTCACAAACAAACCGGGAATCCCGGTGGCTTACCGACCGCAGTAAAGCGGTAGGAGGAAGCGGTGTGTGTGTGTGACCTCCGCGAGTTCCGGTCTCCCTTGCAAGTGCAGACACGCGCTGCAGCCAGATCCCAGCCGGGAAGTGAGGGAGAAGATGGCCGCCGACAGTGAAGATGTGGGCGGAGCCAGGAACACGCGGGAAGAACACACAACACGCCCAGCGGTGATGTCACCATAAGGGCAGCCTCCTCCTCCTCCAGACTGCCTCAGCAATGGAGGTGCCGGAGCCCGCAGCGCGGGAAAAGAGTGTGAATATCACCACACACACTCTCAGACTGCATGTACACATAAAAACACCCGCAGTCTACAGCCTCAGCCCCTGTGATACACAGGGCGGTCAGCCAGGGAGACCCCAGCACAGGGTCACCGCCAGAACCGCGGACCCGAGGGTAACCGCGCGGTCTGAGTGTCATGACACCACAGTGACAGACACTACCCCCAGGCACACAGGAGACACACCAGGTGCCTCAGTGCCGGTCCGGTCTGTAAGCACCTTTAGGGAGGCCTCGGACGGGGGTACAGCACCAGTCCGGAGTGTAAGCACCATTTAGGGAGGCCTCGGACTGGGCTGGCTCCGTCCGGTCTGTAAGCACCATTTAGGGAGGCCTCGGACGGAGCGGAGCTGTGCAAGGCTCCAGGCTCCCCCTTACCAGAGCCTCCATGGAGGGATGGAAAGGAAGGAGCGCGACAGCGTACCGGGAGAAACACTGAAGTGTCCAGGCTAAAAGCCCTCCGGTACCTCCACCAGCGTGTTCCGCAGAGGGTGAGCGGGGAGGCTGTCGGGGGTCCCGAGCGGGACCATTTTACCTTGTCTTCATACGCCATCACGTAAGCTGTGAGAATGCAGTGAAGTGCAAGCAAAGCGTGATCCTCCGAGCACACTAAGTTTAAAACTGAGGATGTCTCCTACGGTGGGGGTTTATAAGCGGAGGAGGCGGTGTCTACAAACTTGTAGTACCTAGTGTGACCTCCGGAGGGCAGAGCCCTAAACCCCATTGTCTGGGTCTCCCATTATGACGACCAGAAAATGCATGTACAACATATACTGGCTTCACCCTTAAATAAGGGCCACCTTATTCACACCTAATTCGTCACAGAATGATTGACCTCAGTAACTGAACTACACACTTATTTTGAACAAACCCCTTTTCAATTAATTATTCACAGACTCAAAAACATGCAGATCATGAATGCTGAATTTGTTGGTTTTCTAAGAATCTACTGCACCTACAGGTAAATCGTTTGACATGTGGTGATATAATTTATACCAAAAACAGTGAATAATCGGGTCAGTCATATTGGACTGCTATTATTTTGAACATTGCTGTATACAGAAACTTAAATCACCCACAATTTCCACATTAAAAATAATGAAATTAAAAAAAGTGCTATTGCTGCATTTGTTAAAGTATAATCTTTCAAAATATAAAATTATTCTGATCAGTACATGCCATAAAGAGAAAGATTAATTAAAAAAAAAAAATGCAAGAAGTGAGGTTTTCACTTGCGACAACTGTGCAAAATGATATAAGCAGCCATCAAAACACTGTATGTATCCCACAATGGTGGGGAAAAAAAAAAAAGTCAGCTCACCAAGCAAGAAACAAGTCCTCACACAATCCTATCAACTAGGGGAAAAACACACGCACAGGCACACAGGCAGACACACGCACAGGCACACAGGCAGACACACGCACAGGCACACACACGCACAGGCACAGAGGCAGACACACACACAGACACACACACAGACACACACACAGACACACACACACTCTGCAGGTCTTGAATGTGCTGAAACAAGCAAATGAAGTTTAACTCCCCCCCCCCCAAATTACAAGTTTGGCATCACAGTAATCACAGTAATTATACGGGCTTGGAAATTCATATTGATAGGTCATTTTTTACAACTCAAATTGTGTTTTTTGCACAATTTCACAACATTTTGGAATGGTTTTCCATAACATTACATGGTTAAATGAATGGTGTCATACAAAACTATAACGTGTTCTGCAAAGAAGAAAAAAAGATTTGATATGGCTACGTAGATGGAAGAATGAAGAGAAAAAAAAAGGGGAAGAAGCAGAGCAAAATATTTAAGTACTAAAAACAGAATGTCGACGCATTGGGAAGAGGTCTGAGCACCACTGCAGCGGGTACTATTTTTATATTACTGTTGGAGATCTGATTTATGTCTCCTGCCTTCTACACACCCGCCGCAGTCTTCAGCTTCTATCCCCACCACTCCCTTTTGGCATCTGCAGTTAGTGACCTGCTGGGTGCTCCAGTGTTTCATGGAGCGAGCCAGAGGTCACTCCTCCTCACACCTGAATGTATGTCTATGAGAGCCATTCTCTAGCCTCGTTCTGGCTCAGACTTGTATTGAGAGCTTGCGGTGTAACTTCTGATTTCCAGATGGTCAGAAGTAGCAGTCACAAGATGGCGCCACGGGACAGGAGAAAGATTGAAAAAAGGTGAAAAGGGGGCAGAGACTAGAGATTAAAAGCACTAAGCCAGCACTGAGAAAAAAAAACCAAAGATCGCTTGGTGGTGGGGTGCTTTAAAGGGAAGTCGTCTTTACATTCATTTTTCCTGAATGACAGGTAGCGTTGACTCTAGTGATAAGTTCTCATTAAGGATTTGTTCACATTGAACAACCTCTATTCAGCGGCTGAAGGAAATAAATTTATCTCTGGGGCAAGAAGCATCTAAGCAATCAGTTTCCCAAAATCAATGGGCTGTCTTTATAATGCACGACACCTCTAGGCTTGCCTAGGAGAGAGCAGCTTTCAGACACTATGGCTAAAGCAGGGGCATCCCTAGAAGGGAAATTAAATCAATATTTTCACAGCTATATTGGTAAAGACTTTATACAGTACCTATTACCTGCCCAGGAGAAGACGCGCAGATAAAGGCCGAGAACCGATTCACAACAAACAAGACATCATGGCCTGTCAGGCAGAAGTAAGCAATCACTGTAAGCAAAATGCCAGACAACACTCAGAAAAACATTATTATTGAGGTTTTAAATAGGAAGCACTAAACCGGAGCTCACCGCAGGGTCCACTCCTGCCCTCTCTTTCCAAAGTGGTTCAATTAGCCTTATCTGGACATCTGTTCCTCCAACCTCTCATGACACATCCATACTGTAGACTACAATGAATGGCTGGCATACAATTGGAGAAGTGCCACACTGCTCATGCAGGGCCCTCCATCTACAGCAGTAATGGCTCCTACTCGCCCAGATAAACATGGGATACAGAGCTTTATCTTACCAAATGGATTAAATCATATCAGAAAAAGAGAATTAGTATGTATCTACACTAAAAAGGATAGAGTGGAAAAAATAGAGAAAGTCTTGTTAGATTCCACCGAACTTCAGAATACATGTCAGACTTGACACAAATGTGCCTCAGAGACGACAGCATGATGTGCATGACTAGTGATGGCACACGTGAGGAGCGATCATCCTCCTGTCAGCGCTACATAATGAATGAATTAGGCTGTAATTTAGTTATCATCGTCATCTGAATGCCTCCACTTCTGATGATCACCGACAGGCATTTATATAGGGATGATTATCGAAGTGACACAGCAAGGATAATCATCAGATGTGTCTGTAGGCTTCTAGGTGTTGAAGTGACAGTCGTCATTTGGATCACACATTCAGTAACAGACTGGAGTGCCCCCGTGTATAATGAGCTAAGCAGACACACACTATAGTGTATTAGATTAGTTAAAGGGAACCTGTCAGTGGGTATTTTCCTATAAGCTGAGGCCACCTCCAGTAAACCTTTATATACAGCATTCCGGAATTAAGTCCACAGGTGGATCCGTATAATGTAAAAACAGCTTTAACCCATTATCTACCAATGCCCTTTTTTGGGACGCCTAATCTTTTGCTTCTAGCAACTAAGATTTTATAATTAGGTCCAATTTTTTGTGTTGTGTTTGTAAAATGAATGTTTTCAAAACAGGAAATCATGTCATTGTCATTGTTAATTGAATATTCTTCCACCCATAGAGCTTTCATACACCAATTTTCGAAAAGGAATATTGCTAATTTGGCAAGTAATGGGTTAATTTACTTACCTGGGGACAGTCCGGTCCGATGCATGTTGCTGATCTGGATCAGATGCCTCCCATCTTCCTTCTCCGATTCGTGTGGGAGACGCGTTTTACGTCACCCACTCAAGCTTTCTTTCACTGCACTCCTGTACTTCTCTGTGGGCAGAGCAAAGTACTGCAATGCACAGTCACAAGGAAAGGTCAAAGAACGCCGGCGTAGTGTGCATGCATTCCTTGACTTTCCCTGAGCATTGATAGGTAAAAGTACATTGATCTGCCCTCAGCGGGGCATAGAGAAGTGTATTAGCACAATGGAGGAGACTGTGTGTGTGTGTGTGTGTGTGTGTGTGTGTGTGTGTGTGTGTGTGTGTAACAGGACACATCACCCAAGAGAAGCAGAGAAGTTACAGTGATTGCAAGAAGGAAAGGAAAGGAGGCAACGGACCAAGACCATCGACACCCATCGGAACGGAGTGCCCCCAGGTGAGTGTAATAAAAGTAGTTTTCTACATTATACAGATCAGCCTGGGGACTTCCACTGCAGAATGTTATATAAAGTCTTACTACTGGTGGCCGAGGCTTATGGGGGAAAACCTGGTGACAGGTTCCCTCTAAAACTGGTTTTGGTGCCCATGACAAGAGATGGAGAACCTGCTGATGTTAGAGTTCGACAGATGTGGCTGGACTTTTTTTTTTTTTTTTAAGTCTGGGTTTGGGACTAGACTTGACCTAAATTTGAGCCCAAACCCAAACATTAAAGTTATAAAATGGTGGCTTCGGGGCTCCAAAAACAAGCAAAACAGTGATTAAACTAAAAATATAAAAATACTGAAGACCGCACGCTTGTACTTCTGGTTTGCCCATTAACTTCCTGCTTGTTTACTGAACTCTGCCTCCAACAGCCAATCACAGATGCCCACTCTCTGTGACTGTCTGTGATTGGATGCCACTGGCAACAAACCTACCATCATAGAGGTGTAAAAATAAATAATTTAAAAAGTTGTTATGTAGAACTTTGCAGTATTTTTGATTCTCATCACAGAGAAAGCAGACATCTACGGACTGCCACCCACACTGCCTGGCTTTACTTTGGCTGGCAGTCAAAAACACAGGGGAGCAAATTATTATTATTTTTTAATTATTTAAATAAATAATTTAAAAAAAGAAAAAAAAAAAAAAATGTGTGTGGGCTTTGCCCTATTTTTCATTGCTAACCAAGGTATAAACCAGCAGCTGGAGGTCAGTATTCTCAGCATGGTGAGGGCCATAGTTATTGGGCCACCCAGGCTCCAGAAAAGCAGCCCACAGCTGCCACAGAAATTGGCACTTTAATAAGAATCACCAATTCCTGGCGCTATTCCCGGCTTTCCCAATGCCCTGATGCAGTGGCATCAGTGTAATAGAAGGGGTTAATGACAGCTGAGAATATAGATAGCGGTCACTAAGCCCAGATTGATAATGTTCAGGCTTATCAATCCTGTGAATAAATCGTTAAACAAAGACAACCCTCTTTCCCATTTATTAACCCCAAACAAACCCTTCGACAGTAATCCACTGTAATATCAAGCAAAGCACACGATCCTGGCACTGCTACATTGAGAGTCTGCAGCATGGGGACAAGCATTCTATCACTGCAGTCTCTGGAATCAAACTGACTTACTGCCACAGTGAGCACACTGAGGGCTCCCCGTGGCAGTCAGTGAACTCGGGTGACCCACCTACTGGATTGTGGGACATGATGGCACAGCTGAGAAATGACACAGGAAAAAAGTATTGAAGATATGAAGAAAGATGCCTAAAGCCATGGAAAGTTATGGCATCAGCTGAAATCTATCAAAAATTAGAAAGGAATCCTGCCACTTAGTGAAAGATAAGTGGTTCAACTGATGATCTATAAAAAGGTGTTATTATCTAAATGCCACACAAGAAATATCTTTTAATGGGTAAAACTAGTGAGCTGCCTCAAGATCTTCACAATCTTATTGTTGCAAAACATACCGATGGCACTGGTTATAGAAGAATTTCTAAACTATTGAAAGTCCCTGTAAGGCAATAATTTGAAAGAGGAGAGAACATAATTACATCATAAAACAGCCATGACCAAAGGCTCCCGTAAGATCTCCCTCAGAGCAGTAAAAATAATCATTAGAAGAGTTGTTCAAGAGCCAAGAAAAACCAGTGGAGAGCTACAGAAAGACCTGGAATTAGCAGGTACAATTGTTTCAAAGAAAACGAGTAATGTACTCAAACTCCATGACCTGACAGTCAATGTGGAGTGTTATACAGCTGCGCGCAAGCTAATGAGGATATGCATGGCATGTTATGTCCACAGGGGCGGAAAAATATGCTATGTGGGCTGACTAATCTCAGAACTATCGCCCTGTCCACTAGTCTAAGCCTTAATTAGCATATCATAAATGATCTTTAGAAATGCTTTCTCTCAAGATCAGTTTACATATGCTACTATATGCAGGAACTATCAGGAAGGGTTTTCAGATATGCACCCAGAACTGCTCGTGGCCCAGGGTGCACAGGGAACCCGACAGGTTCCTTTTAAATACATTTCAGTAAGAATGTTCAATACTTTTTTCTTGTGTCATTTCTCATTTCATTTCACATCACTAAATTTATGGACATCTACGGTTTGATTTCTTTGCCAGTGTGCATTCTATGGGTCGTTACAGACATCTGGTAAGAAATTCATGTCAATAGCACCTTCAGAAATATATTTACTTAGATAATTGACGTGTTCAATACTTCTTTCTTTAAGAGCTGTAGAGTCAGAGCCCATTTCGGCAGATTCGGAGTCGGTAGAAAATGGACCGACTGACTCCTAATATATATAATACATTGGGTACAGTAGTTCAATGCAGAATGTGCTCAATATTTTTTATGAATTATTATGTTCTATTTAAATATCTTGATTATTGCATCATAATAATGATGAAAGCCTGATGTTCACATTGTACTACAATAAATTTATCACTTAAACATGAGCCGTGTATAAAGGAGTCGCAGTCGAAGGAGTTGGAGTTGGAGTCGGTGGTTTGACATACCGACTTCACAGCCCCGCTTTCTTTATTAAGTTTGGGTCTGCATTTCAGCAAATGGAGATGGGGATTTGATCAGGGTTAATGATTTTTTCAATACTGAGAAATAGAGGCAGATAATAATTGATCATGAAATAACATCAGGGAGGCATCCAATTGGCTTCAGGTTTACTCTGCAGCAGGAAGACTACTCTAATCCTACAGCCAATGTTAAGATCTCCTGCGTTAAGAAGAACAAGAAGGCATGGAAATTACAATATGGCCTCCACTGAGCCCTGATCTCAACAACAAAATCAGTCATGAAGAGACAGAAGAATGTGCACAAGCCTACATCCACCACATCTGTGGTTAGGTCTCAAACACGTTTGGCACAACCTCCCTGCTAAGTTCCTTCAAAAACTGTGCGCACGTGTACCTAGAAGAACTGGGGCTGTTATGAAGGCAAGGAGTGGGTACACCGAACAATAATTTGATTTACATTTCTCTTTGTTCACTCACTTTGCATTTTGTTAAATGATGAAAATAAATGCTAACTAGGGATGCCTTTTTTTTTTTTTCCCCACATGTACCTAAAACTTTTGAAAAGTAATATTTCTACATTCTTTTGGGTGCAACATTAAGTAAGTAATATTTAACAAATTGCACATTTGTACCAAAACATATTTGGAAAGTGATTTAGATTGTGGGACGATTGGTTTGGATTTGGTATTGCGAACCCTGCATCATGGCTAACAGCTTTCTATAACAGCACCAGCCAGTGCACACCCTGATGGCTACTGGCTACTATCAGTCACTGAAAGCGGCATGTAGATCACACGATCGCCAGCCCATCTCTCACCAGGCAGCCTATGACACAAAGTGGTTCGAAGAGTTGCAATTGCAGCTGGAAACCTACTGAAAAAGCCTGTGTGGCTGCTATGTTTGTCTTATTGTAAATAGCAATTTAAGGGTGGACTTTATAGGATTATGTCATTTTATCTAAATCCTGCAATACATTTGTATGGCAGTATATAGGATGCCCCCTACCCATGTGACGCTGCTGAAACCAGGAACTGCCTTCCAGTACAGAAGGTAAATGTCCTACTATAATTGACGTGCTGCAGACTTTTATAGATCAAACAAAGATCCATAAAATCTGTAACTAATATACTGCGCTAAATAGCAAAGACGTCTTCACAGAATACACCAAGTCACATTAACTTGACGGGCTGGCCAATAGGCCTTGCACATTTGCTACCCATTTTTACAATACAACATGCGGAGATAAAGCGCCAGCGTTGGCACAGGGCCTTAGACTGTATATTTTTTAATAAAGAAATAGAATTTTCTATTATATTGTAGGAAGGCACAGATCTGTGTGATGTATTCAGTTCCCCAGGAGAGCAAAGAGACAAAGACTCACCACCACCCGGTAATCATCGCCTCTATGGCTGGCATGTGTGTGATTTTATGCAATTTTTCAGGCTGAAAGCATAATTTTCAATAAATAACACATTTTGTTATTTGAAACTTTGGCATAAGATGACCTTAAATTAAATGTGGACAGATCACGCACACCCCTACCCTATGTGTAATACCTAATGCAGCTTATTCACTAGTGAAATAAAAAAAAAAAAAAGACGAATCAACACAAAGTGCTTATTTTTACAGAAATAACACTTCTTTTTGATGGCGAAAGAAAAAAATGCAAATTATTTACGTTCCAATAATTATATTATTCATACATACACTGGAAATTAAAATTATTCGCATTAAACAAGTTTATCAGACATCAGCTAAGGCATCAATCTCTAATATTAACCTTTTCGGGTTGAAACTTTTACTAGCCATTGCTACAGTGTACACAGCTCAATAATGGTCTGCAGCAAGGTCAATGTGACATGAAAGGGGACAATGCCTTTATAAGAAATGTAAAGCTACTTTGGAAAAGTGCTTCCTACTTCATGAGTTACCACAACTGTGATCACTTCTATCCCCAGAGAAAGCAGAATTTCTTCTTCTGAAATCTACTAGACATCTGTGTAATGTGCAAATAAGCTTTTTGCCTCAAAAGAGATCCTGAAAGAAATGTCTCTGAACTTAGTTTCATAGAAGGATTTCTTGAGAAGTGGACCTAAGACAGGCGTCCCACGCTACGATATATGGATAGATATCGCTTGAACGTGCCTGATTATGCATCGCTCCTACAATGTCTATGCGTGTGACAGCACGATACGACCAACGAGAAATGATCAGATCGTTATATCAAGATATGAGAACCGGACCTCATATCAGACGATGTCGATCATGCGATCTGCTGCATTGTTCTGTGTGACACCGCCATAAACCGATCTCTTTACCGATTTCTCCTATTCACAGCATTGACAAGCATCAATCGCTGGTTGTGTGAGCGATCCCTGCACATAATATCGCTGCTGCGTCCTGAACGGTATCTATACATGTGACACCTCACTAACGATGTTGAGCACGAGCGCATACCACTGACATAGCTATGGAGATGCCTCACAAAATCGTAGCGTGTGACGGCCGCCTAAGTCTAACATCCGTATATTCTAGAAAAGCATCCAGTGAAGGACATAATTATTTGATCCCCTGCTGATTTTGTAAGTTTTCCCACTGACAAAGACATGAACAGTCTATAATTTTAGGGGTAGATTAATTTTAACAGCGAGAGATAGAATATCAAAAATAAAATCCAGAAAATCACATTGTCTAAATTATATAAAGGTATTTGCATTTTGAGGCGAGAAATTAGTATTTTATCCCCTACCAACCATTAGCATTTCTGGCTCCTACAGACCAGTTAGACGCTCCTAATCAACTCATTACCTGCATTAAAGACAATGTCTTAAATTATCACCTGTATAAAAGACTCCAGTCCACACACTCAATTAATCAGTCAGACTCTATTCTAAGGGTGCATTCACATAACGATTTTCGGTCATCCGATTGTATCCGTTTCAAAATGGATACAATCAGATCCGAAATCGGATCCCATGTCCCCCTATGGGGATCGGATGTGCCACTATTGGCATCCAATTTTGGCACCATACGATCCCATCCGATTTAATTACGGGCACAAAATCGTAGCCTGCTACGATTGTGTCCGTGACTCACATCGGACAGCCTCGGATCACTGCTGATCCCAGGCTCATCCGAGGGCCCACAACACGGGAGCTTATGGACATCGGATTTATTTTTTTACACACAGGGAAGGGGACAGGGAAGAGGACAGGGGACAGGATAGGGATAGATGAGGATATAGAAGCGGGGGCACAGAATAGCATAGGAGAGGGAAGAAGATGGAGGAGCAGAGCAGGGAAAGACAGGGGACTGCAGGATCCACACGGATCCTGCATAGAATCGGATCGGATGGCTATTTGCCATCCGATTGCAGGGATCAGTGTGGATCCGTGCCTGTCCGTGGGATCCTCCTTCAAAGTCGGATCCCACGGACAGGCACAAAAACGTAGTGTGAAACCAGCCTAACCTCTACCATATGGGCAAGACCAAAGAGCTTTCTAAGGAGGTCAGGGAAAAGATCCTAGACCTGCACAAGGCTCGAATGGGCTATAAAACCCATAAGTAAGACGCTGGGTGAGAGAGTGACAACTGTTGGTGCAATAGTAAGAAGATGGAAGAAATACAAAGTGAGTGTCCTTTGACATCGATCTGGGGCTCCATGCAAAATCTCACCTCATGGGGTATCCAGAATTATGAGGAAGGTGAGAGATCAGCCTAAAACTACACGGTGGGAACTTATTAATGATCTCAGGGTAACTGGGACCACTGTCACCAAGAAGATCATTGGTAACACATTTACGCCGTAATGGATAAAAATCCTGCAGTGCCCGCAAAGTCCCACCGCTCAAGAAGGCACAGGTACAGGCCCGTCTGAAGTTTGCTATTGAACACCTTGGTAATTTGAGAGTAATTGGGAGAAGGTGCTTTGGTCAGATGAGACAAAAATTTAGCTCTTTGGCATTAACTCAACTTGGTGTGTTTGGAGGAGGAGAAATGCTGCCTATGATCCAAAGAACATAATCCCCACAGTCAAGCATGGTGGTGGAAACATTGTGTTTTGGGGGCGTTTCTCTGCTAAGGGCACAGGACTACTTCACCACATCAATTAGACAATGGACAGAGCCATCTACCATAAAATTCTGAGTGACAATCGCCTTCCCTCTGCCAGAACTTGAAAAATGGGTTGTGGCTGGGTTTTCCAGCACAGCAATGTCCCAAAACATACAGCCAAGGCAACAAAGAAGTTGCTCAAAAAGAAGCACATTAAGGTCATGGAGTGGCCTAGCCAGCCTCCAGACCTTAATCCCATAGAAAATTTATGGAGGGAACTGAAGCTCCCAGTTGTCAAGCCAAAGCCTCAAAATCTTAATGATTTAGAAATGATCTGCAAAAAGAAGTGGACCAAAATTCCTCCTGACAAACCTCATCATCAATTACAAAAAAAGTCTGACTACTGTGCTTGCTAACAAGGGATTTGCCACCAAGTATTAAGTCTTGTCTGCCAGAGGGACCGAATACTTATTTGTCTCTCTTAAAAAAGCAAATACATTTAAATAATTTAGACAATGTGATTTTCTGGATTTTATTTTTGATATTCTAATCTCTCACTGTTAAAATTAACCTACCCTTAAAATTATAGACTGTTCATGTCTTTGTAAGTAGGTAAACATACAAAATTAGCAAGGGATCAAATAATTATTTCCTTCACTGTATAAGTCAGTCAAAGGCGCCGATATTGGCAGACAGTCTAGTGAATAAAGAGGACTTTCCACTCTCTCCTTACAGATGATGTTACAGTTGTGGAAGGGGGAACTAAGTTTCTGACAGTGTGAATTTTATTGTCCTACCCTCTTGTTCTTTAGGATATAAGCCTCTGCCACAGACGTTTGGCAGTGACTTTCTTTACTCTGACCTTTAAAAATCCAATAAATGGGTGGTCACGTGAAACGTTGATGTGTAATGGCCACTTTACACGCGGCAACAGGAAGATAGAAAACGGCAGGTGTCGGAGACAATTGTACCTTTTACCATCAAAACACCTTGTAGATACCTGAATTACACGCAGCCACTTCTAGGTGTTTTGAAGGTAAAAGGTACAATTGTTTCAGACACCTGCCGTTTTCTATCTTCCTGTTGCCGCGTGTAAAGTGGCCATAAGGGATAAATGTGAGAGAAAGCCAATGGTCAAATAACCTTTTGACTATTATCTATCGGATAATATCGGACTATCCTATATGTATGGCCCACTTTGACATCATTAGAAGCAGTGGAGGGGAACTGAAGCAGTCCACATCCAGCAATAGTGCCAGATTCAAGACACTGCTGAAAGGTCTTTAACAAAGGAGCTTGTGAGCGCTGCGCTCCCTGCCCATGAGACATGACAACTCAGACTTTAGTGGTTCCAGGTAACCTAGGCACCAAGCAGTAAACTGTAGAATTAGAAATACCTCCTGTATTGAGAGCATATGGAATTTTTAATAAGCAAATAGCAAAGTTGCTTGTAATTAAAAGCACTTTGCACCATTCCCCATTTGTGAGGCTTAGACAACCCTACACCGTAGACAGAGCTCTGGCGCAGCAGACAGAGAACTTTATTTGCATTGGCTCTCCACTAATACATCAGGGGCCCAAGCAGGACACAACCGGCATGATGTCCATGTGTATGGATTTTTTTTACAACTGCCATCATAATAATTACCTGAGGTATTCCTCTTCTTTCAGCCTTTTGGCTGCCTGTGTAGATCTCTTTATCTGCAAGTCCAGTCTGTGAAGGAAGTCTTTGGCAGATAGCTCTTCATCTTGTGTAACGACGGGCCGGCCTGTTCCCGGAGAGGTGGGCGGTGATGTATGATTTGCTGGAGGTGACACCTCTTCTTCAACCGGCGCACTACTGTCCTCTGCACAATCATTTTCTGGCGAGTCCAATGAGCTAAGTCCATTAAACAGAGAGGGCTTCTCCGATATCACTGGGATATTCAGCGACTTCCTCAAGAAGATACAATCAGTAGAAAACAGTTTATTAGCCCTTTTCACCTGTTCCATCTGAAAAAAAATGGAGACAATCATATAAAACTTTAAAATATAACTGTATTAACAGGTCATTTTTTATATGTTGTAACCTCTGAAATGATTTGCAGATCAGTGTAGCTTCAAGTAATAAAACCTCTACTGATCACTGGAAATAAATGTTTGGAAACACTCAGGCCCTGTGTGCGTGTATACACAGACGGTTATGGGCACAGTACAAAGCTTACGTGTCTGTACTCTGCATACACAGACTGGATCGTTTAAGGAGTTAACTCTTACTCCTCCTCACTTTAGCTGTAGCTGCACTTCTTAGCACGTAATAGGGAATAAAAAGGGTGAGCCTTCATTGAGTGGGGACACCATCAAGACCGCCACTGTGAGGTAGGTGTTAAGGACGCAGGGTTATGAGCCCACCCTTTCCATCTCTATTACGTATATATAACTGTCTTGTAAATAAGTGTTGTCTGGTGGGTTTTTGACTTTTTAAAGAGTTAGGCCCCTTTCACATAGGCGTTTTTTTTTTTAAAACACGGCCGATCCGGCAGATTTGTCTATGGGGCTTGCGGTCAGTTGCAGCAAGCGCGGTTCTGCCGGTTGCGGCAGATGTGGTACTTGCGGCAGTGAAAAAAAAAAAAAAAAAAAAAAAAAAAAAAACGAGACTGACCGTGGGTTCTTTTCCCGGCCGCAAGTGCTGCATGCGGAAAACCGCACTTGCCGCACCCAACTGCAAGACAATGCATGGAGCTTGCCGCAAGTGTGGCCATTAGGCGGCAGATGCGGTGAATCTGCCGGATCTGCCGCATTTTCAAGAAAACGCCAATGTGAAAGCACCCTAAATTTGTTTTTTTTTTTACAGTGTCTGTACTCGCTATTTGAGCAAGCATCAATTCTTGTGGCATAAAACAACTGACATAGGAAGCTACCGTTACTTCGTCATGGTGGTCAGTCATATTATATAGCCCCCGTCACACTAAGCGAGATCGCTGCTGAGTCATACGTTTGGTGACACAAAAACGACCTCATCAGCGATCTCGCTATGTGTGACATGTAGCAGCAATCAGGCCCCTGCTGCGAGATCGCTGATCGTAGCAAACAGTTCTGGACCATTTTTTGGACGTCATGCCCCTGCTGGGCAGCGTGCGTCGCTGTGTTTGACAGGGACAACGACCTACGATCTCAATACTACCCCCGAGAGTGACAGGTTCCCAACGACCGCCGTATTGTTGCTGTGTCGCTGGTGAGATCTGACTGTTTGACATATCACCAGCGACCACGTTGTAATGCTCGAGCGATCCCTACCAGGTCGTATCGTTGTTGGGATCGCTGGAGCGTCGCCAAGTGTGACGGTACCCTAAGGGTACCTTTACACGCCGCTACGGCAGGATGGATGCATCCCACTACTTCACGTGCACGAGCACGCTCAAACGGTTACAAACGCTCAACGCATCACCTTTACACGCCGCCATAAGGTGCGCTACGCTACATGACATCTGTAACTAGCTGCATCGCCGGGTGTCTCAAGTAGCCATCTGTAGCTCATCGTACCTCATTTACACACCGCTACAACAAGCTAATATGGGCGGACCTGGTGCAGCAGGGACAGCACATAGGCGTGCCACAATTGTGGACTACGAGACGTCCGTACGCTGATAGGACAACGCAAGAACATCATGATTGGGCAGGCATTGCAGGAGCCTGATTAATACATGACGCTCGAGCGATTGTGTAGTGTGACTGGTCAGCTCCTTAAATATGCCACCCTATGCAGCGACTACCAATAGTAACGCAGCATCTTCCACCAATGATCGCAGATGGGGCGTGGCAACACGGAGCCTGGGTCACGCCTTAGCTACATTGCAGCTACATCGCAGGGTGTCCAGAGTTCCCTTCCGTAACTTCTTTACACGCCGATGCATCTTGCTACCATCGGCTTTGTAGCTCTCTGTTTTCGAGCAGAGGTCGTAAACAGATGTATCTGTTGCCGGCTGTATCGTCACGTCTTCAGACGCCGCTATGACGGGCTATATTGGCGCTACAAGCTACATTTGTAGCCTGTAGCGGGATGCATCCATCCTGCCGTAGCGGCGTGTAAAGGTACCCTAAGGGTTTTTCAGGTTTACACTATATACACAAAAACATTTCTCAGAGGAATATTTAAGTCTCCTCATCCTGCAAGCCAAATCTGGCAACTCACTCTTCACAAGGAGAAACCTTACCCTTAGAACCCCACTCTTGGCCTCTCAGACAAAATCGGATCTCATACTTTACACTGAGGAGGGGCAATACCCCGAGACATAATGTCTGCAAATTGAGTTTTGGTTTGGTTTTAATCCCAAGTCATATGTGAAGGCTCGTTAACCCCTTCAACCCCATGTGATTTTCCACTTTCTGATTTTTGTTCTTTCCTCCCCTTCTTTCAAGAGCCGAAACTTTTTTTTAATTTTTCTGTCAATACAGACATACAAGTGCTTGTTTTCTGTGGGACGAGTTTTACTTTAGAATGAATCATTAATTTTACCATACAGTGTACTGGAAAATGGGGAAAAAAATCCAAGGGCAGTGAAATTGCAAAACCAGTTCAATTACATGTTTGTTTTTTTTGTCTTTTATTCATCATATTCACTATATGATAAAACTGATGTGTCGGTATGATGCCTCAGATCGGTAAGAGTTCATAGATTTACACATCGCAACATTGCATGCAATTTCTCCTCTTTCACGGGCTAGCCCGTGGAAGAGGAGTACCTCGAAACGGTCCGTTGCACTTTCAGCACCCCCCCCCCCCTGCACCATCTGTAACTTGATGCACCAATAAAAGCCAGAAAATTTGGATCCAATCCGTGTGCCGCTACTTTCTTCAAATGTCAAGAGTCTTTTCTTCAGCAGAGCACCGGATCCAAGACACCGCCGACTTCAGCAAGGAATCTGCAGCAGGTTAGTGCCCGGTTCACTTCTTTCAAAAAAAATCATTGCATGCAATTTCACTTGCAACTTACTGGTTGCAGTGAAATCATGGAGACTGTTACATTTGTACACGGCAACAAAATGGAACAATGTGTCCATGATTTCACTGCAACCAGTAAGATGCAAGTGAAATTGCATGCAATGTTGCGACGTGTAAAGGTACCCTTAGGGCGCCTCAGCACTGCACAGTGCAATTGCTTGTTAGGGTGGAGGCACACTATCATGCATCAAAAACAAAGCTTTTTTGATGCATGACAATCATGCGAGTGCTGGGCGTATTGTTCTGTGAGTGCATGCCTGTATATAGGAAAGTGTGGTGCGATTTACCAGCTTCGTTGTGCGCTGCTGTCCTCAGTGCTGAAGTCAGCGCTGAGCTGAAAGTTAGTGCTGTCCATGGTGCTGAAGTTTGCTTGCAGCGATTTCACAGCATGATGTTATTCAAATCGGATCTGGGAAATGATCCAATTTTTCCCCAGATACGGCGCACCACAACATGGGAGACTATGGGCGTCAGATCAAGTGAAAAATCAGATCGTTTACCGGATCCGATTTGAATAACATCATGCCGAGAAATCCTGGCTAGCAGAATTCAGCACTGAGGACAGCAGCACACAACGAAGCAGGCTAAAAGCCTGATTGGTGCTGTAAGGATGATCTTGCAAAAAACAGGATACAACCTGACAAACAAAAGCCATGGTGTGCAGCCAGCCTTACAGGCAGATTAGCTAATGTGGCTGCATTGGCTAATCTGACAGTACCCCGGGAACTTCAAACACCGCTGCTGTCATAGCAGTGTTGTTTGAATTTGCCGGGTTGCCAGCACAGCAACCAATCGGCTTTCACCGCTGTCACAGCAGCTGTGTTTTTTAAAGTCAGTTCTTTCCATGGTGCTGAAGTTTTATCGACTGGATTTCTCAGCATGCGGTGAAAGCTGATTGGTTGTTGTGCCGAACACCGCTGCTGTCACAGCAGCGGTAAAAGCCGACAGTGAAATATTGCACACACATGCTACTATCGAACAGTGTGCTGTATGGATGCAAAATTTTCTCGCACCCATATACTTTCAATGGCCACTCGCACGAGGAAATAGCATACAATCGCAGCATGTTGCGATTGAACTCGCATTTGACTCACAATGCAAGTTCAGTGTGTTGAAAACGCACTAATATGACCAGTAACATTTAATAATACTGGTCCAAGTGCAATGCAAGTTTTTCTCTCATTGCACTGGCAAGATTCTTACGCCAGTGTGCCTCCACCCTTATGTAGAGCGATGCTTCAGCACAAATGATCAAATTTCTGCCAACGATGTCACTCAGACTTGCCAGCTGGAAGTAATTTATGACAGCACCCGGGGTCATCAGCTGACCCCGGGCTGTCATGGCAGCGCATCACGGGCCTACCAGTGTCGGTGGGGGACAGAGTGATCCCCGGCGCAGGGCTTTGGAACGTGCGGTCAGTGATTGAAATAAAAATAAGATCAGCATTACTTAGGCTACTTTCACACTGGCATTTGTTGGAATCCGGGGTGGATACAGGAAAAGCGTACATTCCCCCGCAATGATGCAACTGGATGCACCGGCACCGGCGGTATTATCACTGATCCAGGCTCATGGATCACTGAGTGCGGGAGCATTCTGCTGCATCCTGCTGCGTACCTTTTTTTCCTGGATCCCTAAAGCGTGTCACTTAGAATTGCGTTCTAGGTATGCACAGACTAATAATCCAGATTCAGCGGGATCCGGGTTCCATGAAGCACTATTTTAATTCATTCTGCATTGCCCTGGATCTGGGTTTGCACGGTTTTGTCACAGAGACCAAAAATGCACCTGTGTGGTCCCAGCATTGTCTTTTTTCTGCTGTTCCCAGTATTTGTTGATATGTCTACCATCATGACTATATCACGTGCCTACTTCTGCCAATCAATGGGCTTAGTGGTCTTGTGCTACCTACCCTGGTACTACCGCTGAGCCCAGTTAGCAGTCACACACTGTAGTTGTAATGTCACAGCTGTCGTAGTTGTAATGTCACAGCTGCCATGTCAACTAAAAGGTAATTAAACTGAGCTCCCCATGATGCCCACACATTCCTTCTACTCAAGAAAACGCTGACAATAAAAAGCATCTATACAAGGACATGTAATGCCCTATTAACGTAGCACATCACATCCATATTTCAACTCATCCACATCCAAAAATGAAGGTATAAGAACAATCAATGGTGAATAGAAGAAATTATATTCAGGCCTGGTAACAAGAACACAAGTACAACAGTACAACAGGGAATATTAAAATACTTATGGTAATGCCACATCCGCTCAGCTGTAATTTCCTAAATATGAACTCCGTTACACGAGTTTTATATTTCATCATTGTTTTTACTTAAGTAAATGATCCCTCAAATTCACAAAATAGAGAAGTAACATCATGACTGTGAATGTGAGAATAAAAAGCAGACCCAAAAGACGACCCATCAGCAAATTAGGAGGACAGTTTGGGTAAATGACTTATTCCCTTTGTTCTGGTGAATATTTTTTGTTAAATCTGTTATATGGGCCATTATATTTAGTGCTAATTTCTGTGACTTTTTCTGCGGCTCTCTGGGGACATGTCTTTAGGCTGACCTGTGAGAACGCTCCCTTTAATAAAGACCGTAAAATGTAGCACTGAATAAAAAGGCCAGTATCTCTAAAACCAAATGATGGATTTATAAACAAGACACATAGACACATAGCAAAATACTAAATGGAGCAGTGGGATGTGAGACTAAAAAATTATGACTGGGTCTCTCTAAGAATATAGAAAAGCATCTAGCACATGTAGGTAAAACTCCAAAACTTCTATTCAAACTTTGGTAAAACAAGGGTATACAGAGCAGTACAGGTACAATAAGAGATGGCCTATCCCAACACCAGTTTACACGTTTCAAAACATCAAAGCCTCTTAATCATAACCTGGCGCAATACTCTAACTTCTGGGTTTTTAAATCTCCTGGGAAAAAGCAATCCTGCCCACCCCCACCAGGTTATGATTAACCCATTCCTGACCTATGACATTAAAGAGACATCATGAAAGTCGGTGCATTCCTGACCTATGACGTCTTCATAACGTCATGGCTTCTTTGCGGTCCTGCAGCTCCAGTGACCGGGTCAGTAACAAGTTACCGGAGCTGCAGGATTGCAAGGACCCATACTTTAGCCCAGGGGGAGTGGTTTAGCCCCCCGTGGCTAAACTCGCTCTGATTGGCAGTTGAAATTGAAACTGCCAATCAGAATGAGTAACCCCTCCAGATCAGAGCTCTCCAATCAGATCTAGAGGGACGGGTCGGCAGGTGCCCCCCCCCCCCCTCCAGGGCTCATCCGTCCCCCCGATCCCTTTCCTCCTTCCCCCCCCCCCACCTCACCTGGCGGTAACATTCCTCCGCCGGCCTGCCGGTCAGCTTCCTCAGCCCCCTCCTGGTGCAATCACGGAAGGGGCTGAGGAAGCTGACCCCCCTTCCCCCAAGCCCCCCCGACCTCTCTGTGACCCGTCTCCCCCCTCACCTCCCGGTGTGCTGCACCCACCGGTGCAACCCGCCTGTCAGCCTCCGAGTCTGCTGCGGTGTGGGTCCCTCCTCCTCACCGGTGGATCGCGAGTGAGGCAAGTATGAATGAATGAAATTAATAGATGGATGGGTGAGTGGGTGCATGTATGCATGCATGGGTGGATGGGTGCATACATGGATGTGTGCATGCATGGATATTGCATGGATGGATGTGTGTGTGCGTGGATGATGGACGGGTGCGTGCGTGGATGATGGACGGGCGCGTGCGTGGATGATGGACGGGGCGCGTGCGTGGATGATGGACGGGCGCATGCGTGGATGATGGACGGGCGCATGCCTGGATGATGGACGGGCGCGTGCGTGGATGGATGGGTGCAACAAGGGATCAAGTGTCATCTTGTAGTCTCTGGGATCATAGTCATGGTGCACTGTATGACAGATCATTGGCATACAGTGCACCATAACTAACCCCAGAGACTGTAGGAAGAGGACACTTGATCTCTTGTTGCAGTCTCTGGATTGAGCAGAGGAGATCGAGCGTTGTGGGACCTTCGTTGTGGACTACGTCGGATCTTTGTAATAAAGATGGAGTCTCAATTTTGTTTTTTTTTACAAATAAAGATTTTTCTCTGTGTGGTGTATTTTTTGACTATTCACTAGGAGATTCCGAATGGCCGGGCCTAACATTGGCCCGACATTATGAATCTTGGGCTTAGTGCCAGCTGCCAATAAAAAGCTGTTTATTACCAATGAATGCGCCATTTTCTGGGGCAGCTGCGGGCTGCACTTCGCAGCATGGGGGCCCAGAACGCTTGGGCATCTCCATGCTGAGGATTCCAGCCCCCAGTTGCCTAGTTGTACCTGGCTGGACCAAAAATATGGCAGAGCCCCGTCATTTTTTTTTTTCTAGAATTAGTTCTTCGCTGTATTTTTGGCTGCCAGCCAGGTACAACTTGGCAGCTGGGGGCTGGAATCCTCAGCGTGGAGAGACCCAAACGTGGGCCCCCACAATATAAATTGCAATGCACAGCCACCCCAGAAAATAGCGCATTCATTAGAGGCGCCATTTTTGAGTGCGGTACCCCAACTCTACCAGTTGCCCTTGTGCTGCTGGCACACGGGTTCTCCATACACGACATGGTATCCGCTAACAATTTCAATGGAAAATTAGCTCCAATTGTTAGCGGAAACCATATCGCGTATGGAGAGCTCCTCCTTGTGTGCCTGAACATTGAAGCTCCCCACAAGTAACTCCATTTTGGAAACTAGACCCCCCCAAGGAACATATCTAGATGCATAGTGAGCACTTTGAACCGCCAGGTGCTTCACAAACTGATCCGTAAAATGAAAAAGTACGTTTTTTTTTGTTTTTTTTTCTTCCCACAAAATTTTTTTTTTCCTTTTTATGGACTAATTTGTAAAGCACCTGGGGGTTCAAAGTGCTCACTATGCATTTAGATAAGCTCCTTGGGGGATCTAGTTTCCACAATGGGGTCACTTGTGGGGAGGAGCTCCAATGTTTAGGCACACAGGGGCTCCCTATGCGCAACATGGGTCCTAACAATTGAGCCAATTTCCATCAACTTGTTAGCGGACACCATGTCGCGTATGGAGAGCCTCTGAGCGCCAGCAGCACAAGGGCAAATGGAACAGTAGGGGTATTGGGTTCTGGGGTGGCAGTGGGTTGTAATCCGCAGCATGGGGGGCTCACAAAGTTTAAGTCTCTCCACGCTGAGGATTCTAGCCCCCAGCTGCCAAGTAGTACCTGGCTGGCAACCAAAAATACGGCAAAGCTCCATGTCGTTTTATTTGTAGAAATAATTTTAAAAAAATTACGTGGGGCTTCGTCATATTTTTGGTCCAGCCAGGTACAACCCCGGCAGCTAGGGACTGCCACCAACCCCAAGCTGCCTCGTGGTTTTTTTTTTCAAAAATTGTGCTGAGGTAAAGTAGACATGTGGGAAATGTTATTTATTAACTATTTTGTGTCATTGTGTAGCAGAATAAAAACTCAAAATTTGAAAATTGTGACCTTTTTAAAATGTTTGCCAAATTTGATTTTTTCACAAATTAATGCAAAAATTATCGACCTAAATTTACTACTAACATGAAGCCCAATATGTCATGAAAAAACTATTTCAGAATCACTAGGATCCGTCGAAGCGGTCCAGAGTTATTACCTCAGAAAGACAGTGGTCAGAATTGACAAAAATGCTACGGTCTTTAGGGTCAAAATAGGCTGGGTCATGAAGGGGTTAAGAGGCTTTGATGCCTCGAAATGTGTAAGCCAGTGCCGGGATATGGCACGTCATATTGTGCCTGTACTGCTCCATATGCCCTTTTTTTTTTTTTTTACCAAAGTTGGAATATAAGTTTTGCAGTTTTACCTACATGTGCTGGATGCTTTTCTATATTCCTACACTATTTGCTGGATTTCTTCTGTGCACGAAGGCAAGCTGGAAAACCTTTTTTTTTTTACCTTATCTTTAACATAAGAGTGAACTTCCAATTTTTAAATTAAAACAACATCTGTTTAAACATCTGTGTTTTAAAAAGTCAAAACCCAATTTTTCTTCAAATTAACTGGTTGCTTTCAGTAACGACTAGAGGGGGCTAGCACACTTAAGATTTTTAATGGCCACATACTGGATAACTTGTCATTCAAAGGCGGCCGTCACACGCTGAGATATCTTGCCAGATATCGTTTAAGCGATCTCCTTTTTGATCGCTTAAGCGATATCGGGCAAGAAATCGTTGCATGTAAACAAGCGATTCACGATGTGAAATCGCTTGATCGTGACATCGCTGATCTGAGGTCCGGTTCTCAGATCTAGCGATGAACGATGCAACGATCTGCATCATCGTGGTGTATAACACCACGATGATCCATCTCCCAGCGACCGCGCCTATGCTGGGAGATGGTAACTATGGTACACGTCGGGTAACTAAGCGACGCGCGGCGCCTAGTTACCCGATGTGTACCATAGTAACAAGCGAGATCGCGGCTCCGCATCGCTGGTGAGTCTGTGTGACATCTCACCAGCGATGTGAGCGATATTGTAAGCGATTGCGCGTGCACGTGATCGCTTACAATATCGCTAAGGATATCTCAGCGTGTGACGGCCGCCAAAGCTGGAGTGTAGACAATGTCCTGGACAAGAACACCATTGGCACATGGATCTCTGCCTCAAAATGGGTCTTTACCAACTTTATGGCTCTGCTACTGGAATTGGACCTTGGCATCATATCCTTAGGTATGGCAGACAACAGGTCTACTTTTCCCCAGGTAAAGGGCCGCACCCTTCAGCAATCACGATGTATTGTGTGACTCAAGGTGTCAGTCTGCACAAAATGGTCTAATTAAACTTTCAGGGCTGATTTACTGGTTGTTACACTAAGGCGGCTGTCACACGCATCAATATCGCTAGCGATATTGTTAGCGATCACGTGCACGCGCGATCGCTAACAATATCGTTCACATCGCTGGTGAGCTGTCACACAGGCAGACTCACCAGCGATGTGGAGCAGCGAAATCGCTGGTAACTATGGTACACATCGGGTTACTAGGTGCCGCGCGGCGCTTAGTAACCCGACGTTTACCATAGATACCATCTCCCAGCATAGGCTCTGCCGCTGGGAGATGGATCATCGTGGTGTCACACACCACGATGAGGCAGATTGATCAAGCGATTATCGCTTCATATGAGCTCCGGCTCTCATATCTGCGATGTCACGATCAAGCGATTTTACATAGTAAAATCGCTTGATTGCACGCAGCGATGCACAAACGATATCGCTTAAGCGATCAAAAGGCAGATCGCTTAAGCGATATCGTGCATTAAATTGAAGCGTGTGACGGCCGTCTAAGGTAGATGAGTTTTGTGGAAGTGACACACATCTAGAAAAAAATAATACAAGGCAAAAACCTGCAGCTGTAGAAGGGATGGTGGTGTTCATATGAGCACTTGTGGGTCATACTGCCTTGGATTGAACAGCATTTTATGCCTCTAAGTGCTTAATAGGGCAAGATTTACAGCTTATTGTGGCTTTGAACTCCTTGTAAGATGATGACACATAGGGTCAGGTTGTTCTCTCTGTCTCACACCAAAAATGGAAAATTATTTACTGCCAGCAAAGTGAGACTCAGAAACACGACAAAAGCTCAGAAATGGCAATTTCTGCACCTGGGAGGAGATGGCAAGAACAGCAGGAGCGACAGAACAAAATCATGGAAAATACCTGAAAAGTCAAGTCTGAGGGAACAGTCAGTACGATCTTCAGCAGTAATGGCCAAGTAATAAATCCAAGAATACTCAAGAAGTGCAACAATAATACAGGTCACTGCCAAGATGACAGCAAGTGGAGTCAGCCCTGGAGGCAGCTGTATTACTAAGCAGGTGCAGATAGATTCCCATTTGGAGAAAAGCCACTTTTTTATGTTTGAAAGGTTTCTCCAACAAAAAAGTGGCTTAAACTACATTTTTCAATCCAGTTTTTGGTGAGGATCCATTTTTGGTGCAAACTGCAGGATCCTCACCAAGCGCAGTGTTCTGTATGTGAAAGTTGCTGCACTATCCGCCTGCGCGTACTCACCTCGCCACACTCCCCCGGTGATCTCCAGCAGTGTCCTCTTATCCCTGAAGGATGCAATATCGCTGTCTCTAGAACCCTGCGACCTGATCATGTGACTGGGTGATGTCACATGGTGCAGTGCCAGGTCCTCCACTGCCAGGTACTGTGGCGTTGGTATGAAGGGACACCGCTGGAGAATCAGCGGGGGAGCGCGGTGAGGTAAGGCTGCTTTCACACAGCGTTTTTATGCTGTCCGAGGGGATCAGACTTTTTGCTGCACCCCTCGGACAGCATCGGATCCAAACTGATGTCTGCAATCGGATGCCAAATAGGCATCCGATCCCGATATTTAACAGCATCAGCTGGATCCTGTCCCTGCTCCTCCTGTCATCTCGTCCCCCTTCTCTCTCCCTCCTGTCACCTTTGTCCCCCCTCTTTGCACCCCCTCTTTGTCCCCCTGTGTCTCCCCTCTTTGTCCCCCTGTGTCTCCCCTGTGTCTCCCCTCTTTGTCCCCCTGTGTCTCCCCTGTGTCTCCCCTCTTTGTCCCCCTGTGTCTCCCCTCTTTGTCCCCCTGTGTCTCCCCTGTGTCTCCCCTCTTTGTCCCCGTGTCTCCCCTCTTTGTCCCCCTGTGTCTCCCCTGTGTCTCCCCTCTTTGTCCCCCTGTGTCTCCTCTGTGTCTCCCCTCTTTGTCCCCCTGTGTCTCCCCTCTTTGTCCCCCTGTGTCTCCCCTGTGTCTCCCCTCTTTGTCCCCCTGTGTCTCCCCTGTGTCTCCCCTGTGTCTCCCCTCTTTGTCCCCCTGTGTCTCCCCTGTGTCTCCCCTCTTTGTCCCCCTGTGTCTCCCCTCTATCTCCCCCCTCTTTGCTCCCCTGTTTGCAGACCTTAAAAAATAAAAAAAACTTCATTCTCACCTCTCCGCGACACCCGCGCTGCTTCCAGCTTCCCAGCTTCTTCTGAGCAACAGGACCTGGCGTGATGTCACAGTCACATGACCGGTTACCTCGGTAACCGGCCATGTGACTCAACTGTGACGTCAGGCCAGGTCCTAAAGGCACAGAGCGCAGGAGGCATCGCTGGATCGTGGAGAGGTGAGAATGAAGTTTTTTTTATTTTTAACCCTTTATTTTCAGGAGATGTCACTTCTACAATGTATGAATATACATTGCAGAAGTGATATTAGATGGCACAGAGCGGTGTTAGTGTACTGAGCATGCTCAGTGCACTAACATCGGGTCCGAGGAGACATCAGCTGTTTCCTCGGATCCTCGCTCCATAGGGCCCCATGTTATTTGGCGCGGATCAGGTCGGATCCAATTCGGTCCGATCTGACCCGCTGTGCCAAAAATCGCAGCAGGCTGCGATTTTGGGCACAGCAAAAAATCGGCCAGGATCGGATCCGACCAAAATCGGATGCCAATAAGGCCAAATCCGATGTGATCCGTGCCCATAGGATAACATGGGGCCAAAATCTGATCCGTGGCTGTCAGTTTTACAACGGACAGCCACGGATCCCAGAAAAACGCTGTGTGAAAGCACCCTAAGTAAATAGCGCAGCGACAAAACACAAAAAAATTGACATGTCAATTCTTTTTACGGATTGGCATTTGAGCCCAAAAGTGGAACCGTAAAAAACACAGCTTGTGAATGCCAAATAGTGCTGCATAGACTTGGCCGAGACAGCTAATGTCATTGCATTTCACTGCATTCCACTGCAATAGCGGATCCATGCAAAGCGCTACATTAATGGTGCAACAACGCACCGTGTGGATGTAGCCTCAAAAGGCTGCAACTGCTGGAACAGAGGCCAACATGCCTCCGTCTGCCTCATTATAGTGAAAGGTTCTGTCGGGCGTTCCTCCTGAATCCTGTCTGCTGGAGATTTAGGCTATGTGCACACAGAGCATTTTTTGGGGCAGTTTTGTTACTAATCTGCACGCCTATCCTTACACCAGCAAAGTCAATGAGTATTCTGAAGTGTTGTGCACACGTTACTTATTTTTTTCCTTGCAGATTTGGTGCTGAAAAAAAAAAAATCAGCAGCATGTGAATTATTGGTGCAGTTTTGCCAGCATTTTTCAGCCCTTCCACCCAATGACTTTATTATGAAAAACACATGGCAAAAAACTATTGTACATAGACTCCTTCCAGGTGATTAAAATATAATCTAAGCAACAGCAGAAGACGTTCCATGAACACTTTAATCAATTTCACCCCACCATTAACTTAAAGTGAACCTGTCACCCCCCCTGGACATCAAAAGCTATAATAGCCACCTTCTGCAGCACTAAGGCTGCATTCAGGGAAGGTGGCTATAGGCTTTTGATGCCCTATATACAGTTAAATATTCACTTATATAACTGCTTACAGTTTAGAAGACCTAAGACCGGGAGGCGGGGTTTCGCGCTCCTCCGACCCGCCCCCTCTTGTCAATCAGCCTGGTCGCCTGCTGCTGCCTCCCCTCACAGTCTAGCATGAACACGCGCCTCCGTTATCCTCTATGGCGCCACGCATGCGCTGTGCGCACAGCCCGACGACTTCCTGGACACCCGGCGCACAGCGCATGCGCGGCGCCATAGAGGCATCAAATGCATCCTAGCATCAAATATTTAAAAAAACGTTCCAGATGTCAAGTGTCGTAACTATGACAAAGACTTAGCAGGGCCCGAAGCCCTATATATTGTGCCCAGCTTGTGCACCTGGACATACGCTACCTGTAAATTGTTAAATGCATTCTCCCCATTACAATAATGCAACACACATGGTCACTTACTATGGGGAGCTCAGAAGGAGGGGGGGGGCATATGGATATAGGAGCGCAGACGTCACTGGGAGGTGGGAGCTGTAGCTGTTCCAGTCATTGTTATACCATTATCGTGGAAACCTCCTAAATTTCCAGTGACAGATGAAAGACCTGAGTGGGGGCTGGATTTGTGCAAGATAAGATCAGGTTTTATTGGTAATATTTAGTGGTACATGTTTTTTAAGTGCTTTCAGTATATAGCTGGGATCACATTCTTGTGTTCTACACTGAGTAGTTATATTGTGGTATGTGTGTAAATCCCACAAAAATGGGATTCAGGTAAAACACACAACGGAACCACTGACTATAATGAGGCTGATGGGAGACACTTCGAACTCTGGTAATGGAACAGAGACCAGACGGAGTAGGAAGTGTCTCCGTCTGCCTCATTAAAGCTAGTGGTTCTGTTGCGGTATTGTCTGAATTTACACAGAAACCCAGATGTAGGTGCAGATCTCAGCAGAGATCATAGGATAAATTTGACCCAAGTCTTAGGCGGCCGTCACACGCACAGATATCTCTTGCGATATTGTAAGCGATCACGTGCACGCGCAATCGCTTACAATATCGCTCACATCGCTGGTGAGATGTCACACAGACAGACTCACCAGCGATGTGGAGCCGCGATCTCGCTCGTTACTATGGTACACATCGGGTAACTAGGCGCCGCGCGTCGCTTAGTTACCCGACGTGTACCATAGTTACCATCTCCCAGCATAGGAGCGGTCGCTGGGAGATGGATCATCGTGGTGTCATACACCACGATGATGCAGATCGTTGCATCGTTCATCGCTAGATCTGAGAACCGAACCTCAGATCAGCGATGTCACGATCAAGCGATTTAACATCGTAAATCGCTTGATTACATGCAACGATATCTTGCCCGATATCGCTTAAGCGATCAAAAAGGAGATCGCTTAAACGATATCGGGCAAGATATCGTTCCGTGTGACGGCCGCCTTATTCTGATTTTTGGGATGTAGAATGAAGAAATAGACAGCAGTACAGGAATAATTATTTTTATTTTTGCGCAGTTCACCATACAGTATAAGTGATAAGAAGATTTACTCTTTGGGCTGGTGTAATTAGTCATACCAGATTTAGGCCCCTTTCACATCAGCGTTTTACGCTGATCGCGGTAGATGTGTCGGATTTACCGCATCTGCCACCTAACCGTCACACTTGCGGTTCACCTGCGGCAAGCCCCATGCAATGTCTATGGGGCTTGTGGCAGGTGCCGCATATTTGCAGGTTCGGCACTTGCGGCCTCGAAAAAAAAAACGTGGTAAGCAGCGTTTTTTTCGCTTCCGCAAGTGCCGAAACCGCAACTATACCGCACCTGCCGCAAGCTACATAGACATTGCATGAGGCTTGCCACAGGTGAACCGCAAGTGTGACGGTTAGGTGGCAGATGCGGTAAATCCACCGCATCTGCCGCGATCAGCGTAAAACGCTGATGTGAAAGGGGCCTTAGGGTGCTACGGAACGCTGCGGAGGGGAGCCGCAATGTGAGCGAAGCACCGCAAGCCCCTATCTTTATAATGGGAGCGCACGGGTGCTGCGCATGACCGTGCGCACCCATTCACTCCCATATGTGATCTGTGTGCAGGCGGAAGTTGAAAATGAGTTTTCTTGATTTTTCCACTTTTTTTGTTTTATTTTATACACATTTTATTTGACCTTTTTTTTTTTTTTTACTTAGTCTAAGAGATCTCATGTATTCCAGTACTCCCGCATTGCACGACACCTGTCAGACCCTCTTATAGGGAAATCTAACAGGTACCCTGGATTAAACAGATGACCATCGTGTGCCAAGTTGTGAGCCCTCGTGTACAGTGTCTCTCTCTTTCTTGCCTGTGTGCCTCATATTGTCCACGTTCATTGTACTTGTCTATGTATACCCTTTCTGCATGTAAAGCGCCATGGAATTAATGGCGCTATAATAATAAATGATAATAATGTCAACAAGCTACGATCCCAAAGGGACAATGTGTACATGATCCGCGCTGCCATACGATGAAGGGACCACAGTGATCTGTCAAACAAAGGTGGCTTTATTCAAGAAGTTATTAAGAAGTTACCAGGGCACAATCGCTTCCAAAACTGGTCGGGAAAGATGTCTGTGGTGTCAGCTGTCACTTGCGGGCGGTTGCTATTCACTTACCGGATTCCTTGCTGTCATTTTAAAATGGAAGGTATAAGGCCTCCTAATAACTGCCATTTTAATGAGGATTGGCAGTCGTTAAGATGTTAACACATGCCTGGATATTGATATTGTACAATCAATGTAAAATAAATCTCACCTATTGGTCCTAATCAAACATATGAGTCTGAAAATGGATGCAGTCTATAGCACAATCAGCTACAGTCGGCTCTATGAATTCTGTTATTGTGTTCTGTATTAGGAACAGAAAAATTGTAATTCAGGCCAGGAAGGACAGAGAAGTCAAAAAGTAAATAAGTGAAGATAAACAACCAGTCCAAACAGCAATGTCTGGGGAAACAAATGACCCCAACACAGGGCAGAGCAAACAGCGCTCCACCTGTAAACACAGGCGAAAAATCAACTACACAATGAGAATACTGCAATCTGCTGTTTTTTGGTTTAAGCCATTTGTAAATGATAGATACGGTAATTCAGCTTTCACGTTTGATGACCACACAGAATACTTGGCACACTGGGCAGAAATGTTGTGGTGAAGGAGGTTTTCTGGAATAAAGGACTTAATACTGAACAGGATCCATGATCTATTTCTGAGCGCCCACCAGACCGTGGCAATCGTTTTTATAATACATTGTTTTGGCCCAAGTCTTTTTGCCCAGTATTTTGTGTAAATCCAAGAGGACCTGTCACCCCCCCATGGATGTGATTCTAAGTGCAGCACTGAATGCAGCATGTATGCTGTATTCAGTCAAGGGGTTCCCCATGTGTTTGTAAAGGTTGTACCCCGAGATATAAGCTTTTTAAAACTTACAGTTAGAAGCCATGGAGGCTGTCACAGGTGCTTGGAGCCACCTCTCTCCACGGCTGCATTTGACGCCCCCTGCATTTCTGTGCCGCCTTGTTTACAGCTGTTGCCACCTCCCTCCTACCAGTCAATTCTTCCTCCTCTGCGCCTCCTTGTGAAGCTTGACACAGAGCGAGGCATCACTTCTTGCGGTCCTGTCCGCCTGTCCCGCCTCATGCTGTGACGTATTCTCATTTTCCCACCCTGCTCTGTGTAATGCTGTATACACGGAGCAGGGCGGGGAAACGAGAATACATCCCATCATGAGGCGGGACAGTCGGCCGGGACCGCAAGAAGCGATACCTCGCTCTACACCTGCGTCAAGCTTCACAAGGAGGCGCAGAGGAGGAAGAACCGACTGGCAGGAGGGAGGTGGCAACAGCTGTAAACAAGGGGCCACAGAGTTTGCAGGGGGCGTCAAATGCAGCCGTGGAGCGAGGTGGCTCCAAGCACCTGTGACAGCCTCCATGGCTTCTAACTGTAAGTTTTAAAAAGCTTATATCTCGGGGTACAACCTTTACAAACACATGGGGAACCCCTTGACTGAATACAGCATACATGCTGCATTCAGTGCTGCACTTAGATTCACATCCATGGGGGGTGACAAGTCCTCTAGGAATCTCAAAAGCTTTTCAAGAGGATTTGGAGAACTTAAAGGCTTAGGGTAGGTTTACAAATAACAATGTCCCAGCGACCACACCAATGATGAGGATCGCTAGGACTTCGTTATCTGATATCTGGTGAGCTGTCACACAGCCAGAATCACCAGCAATCAGCGTCCCTTGCAACTACCTCGTTGTGGAGGTCCCGCTACGTGGGAGAACGCTGGTAACCACGGCTAAGCGCTCTGCTTAATTACCCACTGTTTACCCTGGTTACCACGCACAGCATGCTGGTAACCACTGTAAACACTGGATAACTAAGCAGGGTGTTGCACCCGGTGTTTACCGTGGTTACCAGGTGGTGCTTGGTAACCAGGATAAACAGTGGGTAACTAAGCAGAGCTCTGCGTTTAGTAACCCGGTGTTAACCATGGTTACCAGCTCCCAGCGCTTGCTGTGCGGCGCTGGGAGGTAGTTAATCGTTGGTCTCCCACTGTCACACACAGCGATGCTGGTCACCCAGCGGGAGACCAACAATTGAAAAATGACCCTGGCCATAGTATCAACAATCAGTGAGCTGATTGTTGCAGTGTCACATGTAGCAACATCGCTACGAGGTCACTGCAACGTCACAAGTTGCAGCAACATCATTAGCGATGTTGCTACATGTAAACCGGCCTTAAGTTTCTGCTCTGAAAACTCCTTAAAACCTCAGTGTGCTCAGGCTGGGTTCACATTTGCGGACACCTCCGCAGCGTTCTGCGGAGGGGTCCGCAATGTGACCGCAGCGGCCGCGAGCTCCTATCTTTATAATGGGAGCGCACGGTGCTGCGCTTGACAGCGCATGACCGTGCACACCCATTCACTCCCATCTCGCCCACACCAGGGACGCAACAGAACGCTGCGGAGGAGGTCCGCATATGTGAAGGCAGCCTCATCTCCTTCCACTGAAGCAGAACGCTATCACCACACTATCACTTTGCTGAGATAAATAACAGAAAGACAAGTCACAAAAGAAAAAGACAAAAGAAAGAGAACAGAGCAAGAGGAGCTGGGCTCTCTGGGGAGGGAGGGGACGTCACCAAAATCTCAGGTTTCACCCTCTCCAGACTGTAACCCATCCCCGCCTACTGGAAGAAAGGGTGAGGGGTATGTCGATTTCAATATGGGTATGTTCTCATGGGTCGATTTTGCAGTGTTTAATTTATGAAAAATCCAGGCGATAGCAGCAAAAACTCTGTGCACATTATGCAGGTTGTTATTGCTTTTTATCTGACAATAATGTGTATGTACCCACCTAGCAATTTATTTCTGCACCAAAAAATGCATCTCCTGCCTGGCAAAATGCTGCGTTTTTTGCTTTTTGACATTTTTTTATGTTTTTTCCCTCATGTATTTCTATCATAGTCTATGAGAAAAATGCAAGGAAAAATGCAGAAAGAATGAGTACATTGGTTCGGTTTTCTGCAACAAAATCTGCAGGTGAAAAAACTGCAGCTGGGATCTGTTTTATCTTACAGAAAACTGCAACTTAAGCTACGTTCACACACTGCGCTTTTTTGTGCACACTTTTCAAAAAAGCGCAAGTGCGTCTGTCGGCAAAGTGAATGTGAAATTCACTTTGCCGTTCAGACGCTGCGTATTTTATGGGAAAAAAGCGCGGGAGTAAAAAGAATGACTGTCAATTCTTCGCGCACCTGAGCCCGCGCTCTCTCCAATAGGAGTCCATTATTCCTGCTGGAATTATGCATCGCCGTTCAGACAACGTGCAATTCCAGCGCTGCAGGATATGATGTCACACAGGGGAGGAAGAATCCTGACAGCCCCTTTTGTGTTTCGTAGTGTATTAATATACACTGCGAAACCCAAATTAAACTAATCTAATCCAATTGTGTTAAAAATAATAAAAATTGAATACTTACCCTCCGGCGGGTGTTCCGGGAGCCAACACAACTGCAGGTACTGACCCTTCCAGGACCTATCAAGATCGATGATTGGCCACTCGTGGTCATGTGATATGCGCGTCATAGCACATCACACATCACAAGACCGTGAGCGGCTGATCAGTGATCTTGATAGGCCCTGGAAGGTCACTACCTGCAGTTGTGTTGGCTCCCGGAACACCCGCCGGAGGGTAAGTATTCAATTTTTATTGATTTCAACACATTTGGATTAGATTAGTTTATTTTGGGTTTCGTAGTGTATACTACGAAACCCAAGAGGGGCTGTCACAGATGTCACACAGGGGAGGTTTCTTCCTCCCCTGTGTGACATCACTTCTCCCTGCGCTTTTGGGGGTGAAGTGAGCCCGTAACAAAACGCGGTGTGTGAATGAACTGCATTTTTTACGGCACTTTTTTGCGCGGGTGCAAAATGCTGCAAAAAGCGACCCGCAAAAAAGCGCAAAAATGTGCAATGTGTGAACGTAGCCTAAAGATGCATGAAACGCCCTAGGTGTGCACATAGCTAGTTGCTCTTTTTTTTTCCCCGTTTCATTTGAATAAGTGGAAATCACTGCATAAAACATTGAAAGAATAGACAGCAGGACTGAATGGAAGAAAAGCATCGTGTGCATAAGGCCGGCTTCACATCACGGTGAAATCCGATCCGGGGCTGTCAGGGGTGAACCTGACAGCCCCGTACTGAATTTAGGCCCCATAGTATGCTATGGGGCCGGATGGGGCGGGATGGAGCCGGATGGCAGGTATCTGCCATCCGGATTCCATCTGGGAGGATTCAGATTTTTCTCCTGGACACAAAAATGCTGCATGCAGCATTTGTGTGTCCAGGGGAAAAAAACTGATCCTCCCGGATGCTCCTGGATCCTGCTGGTGTGGTGCGATCCGGCGCCCCCTAACATGGGGGTCTATGGCGCCGGATTGCACTGGAGCCACACCCAGGAGCCGGGTGCTGAAGCTTAGCGCCGCTTGGCGCTGAACTTCAGCACCACCAGCTGTCCCCTGCTGACAGTTCAGAACCGCGGCTCGCTCCCTGCTAGCCACAGTCCTGAATTATCAGCAGCTGCGGCTGCAAAAGAGCCATCCGGCTGCACACCGGACCGGAGGGCATATTTGGCCCTCCGGCTCTGTGTCCAGATCCGGTCTGGGACTGTCAGGTTCACCCCTGACAGCCCGGGATTGGATCTTGCCGTGGTGTGAAGCCGGTCTGAGACTTCACAAACCACATTGATTTTGTGGAGTCTGCAAGCCAAACCACCGACTCTTTCATACATGGCTCATGTTTAGGTGATAAACGTATTGTAGAATAGTAACATCACACTTTAATCATTATTATGATACAATAATCAAAATATTTAGATAGCACATACTACATTGAACTACTGTACCTAATGTATTATATAGTTTAGGAGTTGGAGACGGTCCATTTTATGCTGACTCCGACTCCACAGCCCTGAATATGATGAAATGAAACCATTCTTGATGGAAAAACAAAAACTACAAAAAAGGAATCGAAAACACATGATGCATTTTTGTTTTGTTTTTTTGAAAAAAAATGGATCCAGTTTTGCTATTGAAAATTCATCAAAAACTCAGCGCAAAAAAATGGATCAAAAACGCACAGTCTGACCTCAACCTTAAGCTGCAATGACGCTATGTGTGAACATGTCCTAAAACAGTCACCCCATGAAAACCACCCTTATCCATATGCCCTATATTAGGAAGAAAAAATGCCAAGCACTAGAAACGGCTCCGATATAAGGGGTAACGTATGCCAGGAAGGTACGGCAGCCCCCGACTGGAGTAACATTTCAGATAGGAGGGGTAGAGGGGGCACCCAATCCACCAAAAGGCACAATCCCCTGATGAAGTACACATCTTAGCTGAGCGCTGCCATCGTTGAGACTGGGGTACAAAACACCAAATTTAATGAACCAACCGGCCTTTCAAAGTAATTTCCCACAGAAATGCTGCGGTGCTTCAGAATAAAGGAAACATGGCTGCAATCGCACAGCCAAGGCCTGATACACACGGCCTGTAACTCATGTACCAGGAATCTGATGGCGATTCCCTTTATAATCCTCTTTTTACTCTGCAGAGAATGATAACCTGACGCATTTCAGACAGGTAACCTGAAGGAGGCATGCCCGGCAGTGTGCCTATGTGTACGGGGTCTGAAGACGAGCGTATAGACCACATAATGGGAGGCAGTACAGATTGGTCTGTGATTGTACAAGAGGGCAAAGTATTTATTGCATCTACATCAGGGGTCTCAAACTCAGCTGGGTTGGTGGGCCGCACATAGAAAAACATTTATAGCGGGGGGCCGCATCTCTTGTAAGACTTAGGGCCACGTCACACACACAGATATCTGGGCAGATATTGTTCACAGATCTCTGGTTGCAGTGAAATCATGGACATCTTGTTCCATGTTGTGGCCATATACAGATAGACCAATGTGTCCATGATTTCACTGAAACCAGAGATCTGTGAACAATATCTGCACAGATATCTGTGTGTGTGACGTGGCCCTAAGTGATATTTTTAGTAATACCAGAATTTCTTGCTCAATGTAGTAAAGTACAAGTCCTGATCCCTTTCTTGTAGTAATGTCTCCATCCTGTAGTAATGTCCTTTTCTTCTGATGTCCCCCATCCTGATCCCTTTTTCTAGTGATGTCCCCCATCGATCATGGTCCCCTTTTGTAGTGATGTACCCACACTGATCTCCTTTTGTAGTGATGTCCCCCATCCTGATCTCCTTTTCTAGTGATGTCCCCCTTCCTGATCTCCTTTAGTAGTGATGTCCCCCATCTTGATCCCCTTTTATAGTGATGATGTCCCATCCTGATCTACTTTTATAGTGATGTCCCCCATCCTGATCTACTTTTATAGTGATGTCCCCCATCCTGATCTACTTTTATAGTGATGTCCCCCATCCTGATTCCCTTTTATAGTGGTGTCCCCCATCCTGATCCCCTTTTATAGTGATGCCCCCATCCTGATCTACTTTTATAGTGATGCCCCCCCATCCTGTTTTACCTTCTTACACACACAAATACACACTCTATCACACTCACTCACAAACCCACACACAACCCCCCCCACACACACACACATACTCTCAAACACACTCTCACACATCCTCATACACACTCTTACACTCACACTCATACACACACTGAAACTCACACACACTTTCTTATACACACATCCTCACTCACACACTCAGTCTCACACACACACCTTCTCACACACACTCACACTTTTCTCACTTTAATGATGCATCGCTCCAGTGCAGGGGGCCGCCGCGGTCCCCACTGTACTGACTTCCGGCCTCCGCTGTGCTAAGACGTCCTCCAGCCGCCGCCCAGACAAGCTCTGTTGCTCATCAAGATCAATGCAATCTACTAGCCAGAGGCCTGCAGGTGACGTTAGTGCTGCGGACAGAAGTCATCACACAGCGGGGACTGCAGCGGCCCCCTGCACTGGGGCAATGCATCATTAAGTTGTCCAAGGTGCCGCGGGCCGCATAGTGAAGCCCCAGGGGCCGCATGCGGCCCTCGGGCCGCGAGTTTGAGACCCCTGATCTACATGGACAACTAGACAGATACCAGAGTGTAACTGAGGGGAGATCCACAGCAATCATTCATTCAAGTGAATAAGTCTGGGCCCAAACCAGGCAAGTACAGACAGATCACCACAGACTGAGTGATGGGAGCCCACGCTCTGGAAACTTCCCTCCGTTATATAGGAAAAGTGGATGATATGGATAGAAAACCAGACAGATAAAAAATATAGCAACTACGTCAAATAACCTGGACACCCACATGTGAATACATCCTTGAGCAAGGTTCACACCTGCAGTCATTTCTGGTCATAGGAACGTTCATTATAGGTCAGAGGGGTGACTGGCATCTGTGGCATTAAGCCCATGTCCGATCCGGGGACGTCCATTATTAACGGGAGCCGTGATGCGGGCACAGAGCCGGGGGCTCTCATTGTAACACAGCCAATGGTTACTGGTGCCAAATAACGGCGACCATGGAAAAACGGTAACATAATAGAAGGGGCACAAGCAACTGCTAGGACAGTCTTATGTGTGCCCCTCTATGCCACAGCTCAGTGTGCAAGGTATATACATATACATACCACATGGGTACAGAACCCTACACACCCTGCAGTGTGAGCTGGGCCTGATGCCTACTACAATCTTGTATATGTGCTCCCCCTGCAGACATGGCAGCAGTGGGCATCTCTCTGGCAGTGCCAGGCTCCCTGCACACATGGCAGAGGTGGTCATCTCTCTGGCAGTGCCAGGCTCCTGCAGACATGGCAGAGGTGGGCATCTCTCTGGCAGTGCCAGGCTCCTTGCACACATGGCAGCAGTGGGCATCTCTCTGGCAGTGCCAGGCTCCCTGCACACATGACAGAGGTGGTAGTCTCTCTGGCAGTGCCAGGCTCCCTGCACACATGGCAGCAGTGGGCATCTCTCTGGCAGTGCCAGGCTCCATACACACATGGCAGAGGTGGGCATCTCTCTGGCAGTGCCAGGCTCCTTGCACACAAGGGGCAGTGGGCATCTCTCTGGCAGTGCCAGGCTCCCTGCACACATGGCAGAGGTGGTCGTCTCTCTGGCAGTGCCAGGCTCTCTGCACACATGGCAGCAGTGGGCATCTCTCTGGCAGTGGCAGGCTCCCTGCAGACATGGCAGTGGTAGGCATCTCTGTGGCAGTGCCAGACTCCCTGCACACATGGCAGAGGTGGTCGTCTCTCTGGCAGTGCCAGGCTCCCTACACACATGGCAGAGGTGGGCATCTCTCTGGCAGTGCCAGGCTCCCTACACACATGGCAGCGGTGGGCATCTCTCTGGCAGTGCCAGGCTCCCTGCAGACATGGCAGAGGTGGGCATCTCTCTGGCAGTGCCAGGCTCCTTGCACACATGGCAGCAGTGGGCATCTCTCTGGCAGTGCCAGGCTCCCTGCACACATGGCAGAGGTGGTCGTCTCTCTGGCAGTGCCAGGCTCCCTACACACATGGCAGAGGTGGGCATCTCTCTGGCAGTGCCAGGCTCCCTACACACATGGCAGCGGTGGGCATCTCTCTGGCAGTGCCAGGCTCCCTGCAGACATGGCAGAGGTGGGCATCTCTCTGGCAGTGCCAGGCTCCCTGCAGACATGGCAGAGGTGGGCATCTCTCTGGCAGTGCCAGGCTCCTTGCACACATGGCAGCAGTGGGCATCTCTCTGGCAGTGCCAGGCTCCCTGCACACATGACAGAGGTGGTAGTCTCTCTGGCAGTGGCAGGCTCCCTGCACACATGGCAGAGGTGGTCGTCTCTCTGGCAGTGCCAAGCTCCCTGCACACATGGCAGCAGTGGGCATCTCTCTGGCAGTGCCAGGCTCCCTGCACACATGGCAGCAGTGGGCATCTCTCTGGCAGTGCCAGGCTCCCTACACACATGGCAGAGGTGGGCATCTCCCTGGCAGTGCCAGGCTCCTTGCACACAAGGCAGCAGTGGGCGTCTCTCTGGCAGTGCCAGACTCCCTGCACACATGGCAGCAGTGGGCATCTCTCTGGCAGTGGCAGGCTCCCTGCAGACATGGCAGTGGTAGGAATCTGTGGCAGTGCCAGGCTCCCTGCACACATGGCAGAGGTGGTCGTCTCTCTGGCAGTGCCAGGCTCCCTGCACACATGGCAGAGGTGGGCATCTCTCTGGCAGTGCCAGGCTCCCTGCACACATGGCAGAGGTGGGCATCTCTCTGGCAGTGCCAGGCTCCCTACACACATGGCAGAGGTGGGCATCTCTCTGGCAGTGCCAGGCTCCCTACACACATGGCAGAGGTGGGCATCTCTCTGGCAGTGCCAGGCTCCCTGCAGACATGGCAGAGGTGGGCATCTCTCTGGCAGTGCCAGGCTCCTTGCACACATGGCAGCAGTGGGCATCTCTTTGGCAGTGCCAGGCTCCCTACACACATGGCAGAGGTGGTCGTCTCTCTTGCAGTGCCAGGCTCCCTGCAGACATGGCAGCAGTGGGCATCTCTGTGGCAGTGCCAGGCTCCCTACACAGGTGATGGACACTGCCCCCTCCCCGCGGGCACAGCTCCCTCCCCGGCCTTTTCTTACCGTCACCCCGTACTTGAGAGCGATGCCCTGCAGGGTGTCCCCGGCGCTGACCGGGTGCTCTATGAACCTCTCGGCCCAGGGCGCCGTCACGGTGGCCGTGCTGCCGTATGAGCGGGTCTTGGTCCGGGCCAGGCTCAGGGACAGCTCGGCCTCAGACTCGCACTCCGAGCCGGGGAACATGGTGTATTCGAGCCGGCTCCCCGCATCCCTGTGCGGCTGGAGCACCGGGGACAGTCCCGCCATCTTCTGCGGAGGAGGACGCGCTCCGGTAACGGTGGGAAGGAACACAACATGTACTGGAGCCTCCACTGCTGCATCCCCATCAGCCGCCACCAGGGGGCGCCGCTCACAGCCTGCACATCCCAGGGAGGAGCGGCCGGGACCTCCGGTGTGGGGGAGCACGTGTTCCTGGTGATGTCCGCCGCCCCCGGAGCTCTCCACACTGCGGGCACCAGCTCTCATTGTTGAGTGATTGTACAGGAGGCCTCTCACCATTGGTGGGCTAATACACTGATCACAGAACAGCTGATGATACATGGTGCCTCCTTCTCATCTCAGCATTGATAGTAGGATTTACAGTTCCTTTTTGGATACATGTGATTCCAGCTTAAACTGGGTACACCCTCATCAGTCTTCAGCCCCATTACCGGTATAATGACAGCCGAAGGCTTTCCACAGAAATCACACTGGGGCTGTACACCAAGATCAGGGGTTCCTACATTACCCTAATTCAGGGCTGCTCTTCTGTGCGGGGCTCCTCACAAAGTCACCATATGGAGGCCTGATCTTCATCTGTGCTTATGCTCCAAGCTGGAAGATAGTCCAGAGCCACATGTCACTCCCCAACTACAGGTTGGCCCCCATGATCTAACCCAGTACACCTCGTCTAGATGCGTAACTACAATAGGTGCAGGGGTTGAGATCGCACCTGGGCCCTGGAGCCTAGGGGGGCCCCAAAAGGCCCTTTGGCCTATAGAAAGAGACTAATACTATTAAAGATTTGCAATAATTGGGGGCCCCGTTGGAGCCTTCGCATCGGGGCCCCTGGGCCTGAAGTTACGCCACTGACCTCGTCACTATTATTTCCATCAAAACCGAGGACACCAGGACAGATATCGCAGTCATATACACAGCAGAGCTCCCCCTGGGTGTATTATACACAGCAGAGCCCCTCAGCCCCTGGGCCTGGGTGTATTATCAGGGGCGTAACTACAGTAGGTGCAGGGGTTGCGATCGCACCCGGGTCCTGCAGCTTAGGGGGCCCCAAAAGTCCCTTTGGCCCATAGAAAAAGACTAATACTATTAAAGATTTCCAATAATTGGGGGCCCTGTTGGAGCTTTCGCCTTGGGGCCCCTGAGCCTGAAGTTACGCCACTGTGTATTATACACAGTGGACCCCCTCGGCCCCTGGGTGAATTATATACAGGGGAGCCCCTCGGCCCCTGGGTGTATTATACACAGCGGAGCCCCTTGTCCCTGGGTATATTATACACAGCGGAGCCCCTCGACCACTGGGTGTATTATACACAGCGGAGCCCCTCGACTCCTGGGTGTATTATACACAGCGGAGCCCCTCGACTCCTGCGTGTATTATACACAGCGGAGCCCCTCGACTCCTGGTGTTATTATATACAGGGGACCCCTCGGTCCCTGTGGGGAATTATACACAGCGGAGCCCCTCGACTCCTGGGTGTATTATACACAGCGGAGCCCCTCGACTCCTGCGTGTATTATACACAGCAGAGCCCCTCGACTCCTGGGTGTATTATATACAGAGGACCCCTCGGTCCCTGTGGGGAATTATACACAGCGGAGCCCCTCGACTCCTGGGTGTATTATACACAGCGGAGCCCCTCGACTCCTGGGTGTATTATAAACAGCTGAGCTCCTCGACTCCTGGGTGTATTATATACAGGGGACCCCCTCGGTCCCTGGGTGTATTATACACAGCGGAGCCCCTCGACTCCTGGGTGTATTATACACAGCAGAGCCCCTCGGTCCCTGGGTGTATTATATACAGGGGACCCCTCGGTCCCTGTGGGGAATTATACACAGCGGAGCCCCTCGACTCCTGGGTGTATTATACACAGCGGAGCCCCTCGACCCCTGGGTGTATTATACAGAGCGAGGCCCCTCTGCCAGATCTACCTCTCTGGCCCAGATGTCACCTATCTGCTATCCAGAATCCCAGAGTGTCGGTCAGCCATATCCTCCTTTTTCTTCTCTCGCTTCCTAAAACTCAATATAGCTAAAACCAAACTCATCATCTTTCCTCCATCTCATGTATCTTCCCTACTCGATCTATCTATTATAGTAAATGGCATCATGATCTAATCCAAGTGAATTAATATTATTATTATGTGACTGTAATGGCTGCTTTACACGTCCCTGATATTGTCATCCAACTTCGATAAAAGTCACGTGGTTCATGCGTTGGCGCCGATATGTTCATGCGTTGTGTGGTGTGAATGTCAATTCATGCAAGAATGATGCCAAAACGATATCGGGGAGAAATGAGCAGGCTCTCCAACTGCCCGATATTGGATGGACGATCTGGCAGGATCGTGCTGTGTGACAGCCCAACACCGACTTGAAGCACAACTTCCCCTATTCACTCCCATGTTAAATGGTCGTTCCCTGGGTCGCTCGTACAAGGGGGCGTATACATCGCAGTTGTGTTGACTGCCGATATCTCCCTGTGTGACAGCTCCTATGCGATCTTGGATTTCAGCCAAAAAAGTGCGCGCTCCTGTGCCATTGTATACAATATCGAAACGATGTTGGCGTAAGCGGCTCAGTTGACACATCAACTTAGCAGAATGCCCAATTCATTCATCATTACTTTTATTATTTTTATTTATATATACCATAGTCCAGGGTTTACATGAGGTAGGAGACAGAACAATCACAAACTAGCGATAACATACAGATACAGGAGGCAGACCGTCCACGAGGCCACAGTCATGAGGCGGTTAGAACAGTAGGATGGGATGTCAGGTTGGGCGGTCACTGTCCTGAGTTAGCTTACGAAAGTGAGTCTTGGGACTTGAACTCTAGTAGGATGCTGACTGTTCGAGGTTCAGTAAGCAGTGCCGGAAAGTCCTAAACTTATATCAAGTAATTCTCTTCTCTTTCATTGACTATCCGCCAAATTAACAAAGTAGTGCACAATGTTGAATTTGGCACAATTTAAAAGATGGACTATTTTGCTTTTCATTTTAGACTTTTTTAGAGTAAAATGTTCCATAATCCTTTTAATAAGCTTTAAAAACATTAACATTACCCCCATTTCTAGGCGTACAAAGAGTGATGTATAAGAAAAAGACCAAATGGATTGTGGATGCTGTAATCACATCTGCAATGTTTCAGCCCTACTCCGTGAAATCTGAAAGAAAATGCTGTATTGTTTTGTGCATAGTTGACTGGTTGATCTTATTTCCATGTCAATGGTATGACGTTTTGGATATGAAGACCACCTGTGGCCAGATGTCTTTGAACAGAAGGGTGTATCAGCGTTCCACTGGTTTTGCCAGTTCAGGGACTGATGGCACTGCAGGACATCTGTTTTTTATCAGCTACACTAAGTTTCCTCGGCCGGCCACTGTGTCTACAGACTTCACAGTTGCCAATTTCTTGGAGGTTCTTCAAAAAAGCATGAACAGCATATCTTGAAACCCCAGTTTGCTATGAAATCTTTTAAGTGACCTTATTGATGCAGTATAACGATTGGTATCTTTTTGCTTTATTCATTATTGTGCCATGATTGGCGGCACCATGGTGGCTCAAGTGGTTAGACACTGTAGCCTTGCAGCGCTGGGGTCTTGAGGTCCTGGGTTCAATTCCCACCAAGGACACTAAGGACAACATCTGCAAGGAGTTTGTATGTTCTCCCCTGTTTGCATGGGTTTCCTCCGGGCACTCTGGTTTCCTCCCACATTGTAAAGACATACTGATAGGATATTTAGATTGTGAGCTCCAAGAGAGACAGCATTACTCATGTATGTAAAGGGCTATGGAATTAATAGCACTATATAAATGAATAAATATTATATTATTATTATGATGTATCCTGTACAAGAAATTGTCCTCCACAACATCACCTATGTTGCAATTTGGCTGATCCTCACCCAGTTTTAAAGGGGTTATCCGAGCTTTTCCAAAATCTGTGTGTGTATCTCGGCTGCAAAATTCTAACAGTTTGTAATTTACACCTTGTTAGCATTTTGCTTGGTTACCCAGATATTAGCGTTCTGAAGGTGTGGACTAGCTGCTCTTCCCCAGACTAGAGGAGTGTTGTTTTGGAGCATAGCTGCAACGTCTCAACTGGATGTTTACACCCAGTGTCCAGCAGCCCTCCCCATACTCCAACAGGCCCACCCCAGTCCAAAAGACCTATGTAGACACTGACTGAACCACATTGCACTGACTAAGAAGTCAATTCCTTCTCAATGCATCAATGTGCCGAAGATGCCCCTTTGTGATGAACCGCGCACAAACCACAGTACTGACACAGACTGGCTCATTCTCCTTCACAGAGGGCTGCTTTGGCACAGTGATGCCCTGAGAAGAAGATGACCGCTCAGTCAGTGTAATGCAGTTCAATCAGTGTCCACTAAGTGAATGAGGGTGGTCCTATTGGAGAATGAGAATGCCTATTGGAGTTTGGGGAGGGCTTGCTGGAGACTGGGGCGGGCATGTTGGAGCCTGGAGAGGGCATGCTGGAGACTGGGATGGGTTTGTTGGAAACTGGGTGTAAACGTCCATTTGTGATATTAGAGCCAGGTTCCCAAACAGCATGCCTCTATACAGGGGAGAGTGTTCCTCCACACATGCCAAATCCGTGATATCTAGGTAACCATGCAAAATGCTAACAGGGTATAAATTACAAATGGTTAGCATTTTGCAGCTTAGATATACACACACAGATTTTAGGAAAAACACGGAGAACCCCTATAAGCCTTGTAGATATCTTTTTCTGTTTCAGTTAATGTATTCCAACCTGTATATAAAAATGTTGATTTTTACCTGTTTGCTATAATTACTTGCTCCTTTCAAAATCCCTGACTATCTGCAAGTGTACCTAAGGCTGGCTTCACATTTGCGTATGGGAAGGCAGCGTATTGCTGCGTTCCCATACGCAGTCAAACGCATGCGCACTGCGTTCCTATGTTTAACATAGGAACGCATGGTGCCTGCGTTTGCTGCGTTCGGGTGCGGATGCGGACGATATCTGCTGCTTCCGGTGTCCAGCATCCGCACCCGGGACGCAGCCAGTTGGGTTTTTTTGTGCGTCTGGGGACCTTGGACAATCAGCAAGCGTCCCCAAGCGTACAAAAAATGCATTGTCTTCAATGGGTCCGCAGTGTCCTCTGCATGACACCGCAGGAGAACGCTGCGGACCCATTGAAAAATCTCCCGGTGGCCGCCGGTGATGTCACAGGAGCTCACCGACGGCCACCGGGAGATCAGCTGAGGCTCTGCTGTCCTCCTTCTCCCCGCCGCCTGTAATCTCCTAGCGATGTCGGCGGGGAGAACAGCTGATGTGAGAGCTGTTTGAATCTTCCCGCGCCGACATCTCCTCTCAGTGTCGGCGCGGGAAGATTCAAACAGCTCTCACATCAGCTGTTCTCCCCGCCGACATGTCCCGGAGCTTACCGGCGGCCGGGGGGGGCGGAGATCTCCGGCGCTGATCTCCGCCCCCGGCCCGCCCCCGGACAGCGCCGATTGGCTGCCGGGCTCCCTAGTGATGTGTCCGCAGGCGGACATTATCCGCTGCGGACACATCAAAGTGTCCCTGCTTTTGACAGCGTTTGTGTCTGCATGCCATCAGCATGCAGACACAAACGCTAATGTGAAGCCAGCCTAAGAGAGTTGATGCAGGTGGTCACTCCAAATATTGATGGGATTTAGATTCTTTTTTGTTCATTCTGTTTGCATTTTAGTAATTGATAGAAATAAACTATTAACCCCTTCACCCCCGAGGCTTTTTCAACCCTAATGAACAGACCATTTTTTTTTCAATTCTGACCAATGTCACTGTATGAGGGTATAAATCTGAAGCGCTTCAATCCTAGCGATTCTGAGATAGTTTTTTGTGACATATTGGGCTTCATGTTAGTGGTAAATTTAGGATGATAATTTTTGCGCTTATTTGTTAAAAAAACGGAAATTTGGCGAAATATTTGAAAATGTAGCAATTTTCAAAATTTTAATTTTTACACTGTTTAAACAGTAATATCACACAAAATAGTTAATAAATAACATTTCTACTTTACACATGTCTACACCAGCACAATTTTGGAAACAAATTTTTTTTTTGTTAGGACATTACAAGGGTTCAAAGTTCATCAGCAATTTCTCATTTTTCCAACAAAATTTACTAAGCCAATTCTTTTAGAAACCACATCACATTTGAAGTGACTTTGAGGGGCGTACATGACAGAAAACACCCAAAAGTGACACCATCCAAAAACTGCACCCCTCAAGCTACTCAAAACCACATTCAAGAAGATTATTAACCCTTCAGGTGCTTCACAGGAATAAAGCAACATGGAAGGAAAAAAATGGACATTTTACTTTTTCCAACAAAAATGTTACTTCAACCTCAAATATTGCATTTTCACAAGGAGAAAATGAACACTAAAATATGTCATGCAATTTCTCCTGAGTGTGCTGATACCTCACATGTGGTGGATAACCACTGTTTGGGCACATGGCAGGGCTGAGAAGGAGCGACGTTTGATGTTTCAAGCAGAAAATTAGCTGCAACCGTTAGCTGACACCATGTTGTGTTTGGAGAGCCCCTGTGTACCGAAACGACAATGTATCGTATACTAATACAGCCGCCTATGACAGCTCATCCTTCCACCATAGATTGATCTCTATCGATTCAGTGAATATTTTTCGACTTTAATCAGCTCCTGTGCTCACATCACAGTCCACTGAGACATTCCTTTAACCATTGATAGGGCGAGCATTTCATAAATAGATGACAGCCGAGGTATTCACCACTGTACTGTGATATATAACGCTCAGTGCTGGGGTGGGGACGTCTTTTACATTTTTGAAAGTTTTCCATTTCACCCCTATACAAGTGTGATGAGATACGGGCAGCTCGGATAGAAGTTACAGAAATGTTATAATGTTAAAATAGAAGATTTGGAGTCCAGTAACTGCCCCCCAGATGGCTGATCGGACAGTGTAACCTACTATTCATTTACACTTCTCTGTAAGTGATATTTCTGAATAATGGTTCTTAATTTGTAATATTTGTTTTATGTACATGAGATATCCAGATCGATCATGTGATGATTATGTCATTGTGATGTGCTATTTAAACATTTGGATATTGCTTTCTTGATTTTCATCAAGAAATCAGACCAATTTTAAAACACATTGTTTGTAAATAACGACCTCCATTGTTTTATCTTTTGTTTGCCTTTCCTCCTTACCTTGTAAAGCACCCGTCACACAAAACGACGCACCAGCGATCCCAACAATGATCCTGTAGGGATCGTTGGTGCGTCATTACCTGGTCGCTGGGGAACTGTCAAACAGGCAGATCTTCCCAGGGACCAGGGAGCCACCTCCACATCGCTGGTAACTATGATAAACAGCGGGTATCTAGGCAGCGCGCGCTGCCTAGATACCCGGTGTTTATCGTAGTTACCAGCGTCCTCCCTCCTTACAGGCAGCGCTAAGCAGGGAGGACACTGGTAACTATGATAAACAGTGGGTATCTAGGCAGTGCGCGCGCGCTGCCTGGATACCCGCTGTTTATCATAGTTACCAGCGTCCTCCCTGCTTAGCCCTGGTAACCATGATAAACACCGGGTGTCTAGGCAGCACACGCTGTCTACATACCCAGTGTTTACCATGGTTACCAGCCTGTGAGATCGCTGGTCTCTCGCTGTCATACGCAGCGATACGTGCTGACCAGTGTTAGACCCAACGATCAAAAAATGAACCAGAGCACTTTGTAGCGATCAGCGATCTCACAGCAGGGGCCTGATCGCTGCTAAGTGTCACACTTAGCGATATCGTTAGTGAGATCGCTGTTATGTCACAAAACCTGTGATGTTACAACGATCTTGCTAACAATCTCGTTATGTGTGACAGGGGCTTAACAGTCTGAGACTACTTTTTTTCTTTCTCATGTTTCCTATTTCTGAATAGTAGGATTACGATCAGGGTTGAACCTAGCCTCTCTGCTGCCTGAGGCTGCTTTCACATTAGCGTTTTTTTCCTGTCTGTGGGATCCTACTTCTTGCAGGACCCCACGGACAGGAAAGGACTGCATCGAAGGTGACCTTCGGATGCCATTTCTGTATCTGGGTGCATGATTTTCACGTAGCCGGACACAGAAAGCCAGACCCTGCATAGCGCAGGCAAGCCTGGCACTTTCTCTCCCGCAATGTATATACCAATGTATATACATACGTTGCGGGAGTGAAGCAAGGTTTTAAAAGGAAAAAAAAAAAACATCCTCACTTTTTCATATTATATAACCCTGCAGCTTTGCTAGCACCAGTTCACATTTGTCTTTGAGTGCTGTGCAGTTTTTTTCTTGTTATTTATCATATGGAGTTGCAGGATCCATGCTGCAATGTGCACCCTCATTACCTACAGGTGATGGAGGGTCTAGATGGTGTCTGCCCACTTAGTAGTGGGGAAGCGGACAAGGAGGATAGGGATATCAGCGTAGGACTCATCAGACCCTGAAGTCACTTTGTCGCAGTTGATGAGCAAACAGACATTGGCCAATGTATGTACCAAGAACTTCAGAATTAAATAAAAAATTGGAGATTTTTGAGTTTTTTGAAAAAAACGTAAGTTTTTAAACTTTTTCCTCAAATATATATAGCTAGTAGCTTATGTACATCATTGGTAGTAGCTGTGTGCTGCAAGGATCTTTTTCATATTATATAACCCTGCAGCTTTGCTAGCACCAGTTCACATTTGTCTTTGAGTGCTGTGCAGTTTTTTTCTTGTTATTTATCATATGGAGTTGCAGGATCCATGCTGCAATGTGCACCCTCATTACCTACAGGTGATGGAGGGTCTAGATGGTGTCTGCCCACTTAGTAGTGGGGAAGCGGACAAGGAGGATAGGGATATCAGCGTAGGACTCATCAGACCCTGAAGTCACTTTGTCGCAGTTGATGAGCAAACAGACATTGGCCAATGTATGTACCAAGAACTTCAGAATTAAATAAAAAATTGGAGATTTTTGAGTTTTTTGAAAAAAACGTAAGTTTTTAAACTTTTTCCTCAAATATATATAGCTAGTAGCTTATGTACATCATTGGTAGTAGCTGTGTGCTGCAAGGATCTTTTTCATATTATATAACCCTGCAGCTTTGCTAGCACCAGTTCACATTTGTCTTTGAGTGCTGTGCAGTTTTTTTCTTGTTATTTATCATATGGAGTTGCAGGATCCATGCTGCAATGTGCACCCTCATTACCTACAGGTGATGGAGGGTCTAGATGGTGTCTGCCCACTTAGTAGTGGGGAAGCGGACAAGGAGGATAGGGATATCAGCGTAGGACTCATCAGACCCTGAAGTCACTTTGTCGCAGTTGATGAGCAAACAGACATTGGCCAATGTATGTACCAAGAACTTCAGAATTAAATAAAAAATTGGAGATTTTTGAGTTTTTTGAAAAAAACGTAAGTTTTTAAACTTTTTCCTCAAATATATATAGCTAGTAGCTTATGTACATCATTGGTAGTAGCTGTGTGCTGCAAGGATCTTTTTCATATTATATATATATATATATATATATATATATATATATATATATATATAACTAGCTGGGTGCCCGATGCACATGCATCGGGATTCTAGAAGAGCGAGTCTCCCGATGCACATGCATCGGGATTCTAGAAGAGCGAGTCTCTGACTCGCAATGGCTGCTTCGCGGCCAATGCTTCGCGCTGCTAAGGCGACTCGCCATGCCCGCTGCGCGGGCATAGCGAGTCGCCTTAGAACTGCTCGCAATGGCCGCTGCGCGGCCAATGCTTCGGGCGTATCCACATGACGACACTGACTCGCAGCGTGAGCGGACTCAAAAGGGGCAAAAAACCCATTCGTGATTATATAATAGATTAAAATGGGTTCTGCACTACTAGGATAAATGCTTCTGATTACACTTGTTTCCCCCAGGTGAAATTATAGATTCTGTTCGCACCCCTGTGCTGGCGTCGTTCCAGCGCTGTCAGTAATCGCAGTTCGGGGCTCACATGACATTGTGACATCACACGAGCCCCGCATCCAATCACCGCCGGCTTCTCTCCCCACTTTCAAACCAAATGAACAATCAACAGTAAGTGACACCGTAGCTGCTGCTCACTACCTGTTGATTGTTCATTTGGTTTGAAGGTGGGGAGAGAAGCCGGCGGTGATTGGACGCGGGGCTCGTGTGATGTCACAATGTCATGTGAGCCCTGATCTGCGATTACTGACAGCGCTGGAATGACGCCAGCACAGGGGTGCGAACAAAGTCTATTATTTCACCTAAGGGAAACAAGTGGATTTAGAAGGGGTTGTTTATTGAAGCTACAATTTCCAGTATGTTCTTAACAAATCCCAGCATCTCCTTACCATTGTTATCAGTTATCATCAGACCATATAGGACCTCAGACTGATGAGAATTAGTCAGTATCATTAATATACATATACATCCAGGTACCTTATAGACAACATCTTCCTGTACTGAAATTGTTCTTGTGCCTTTTTTCTCCATTTAGCACAGACACCATGATGAGATTTCCCTCTTCTCCGTCTTCAGCAGCATTTCCCGAGACGATGGCCTTAAAAAGAAAATGTATCATTATACTGTCGCCGAAATATAAATATCTCCTATACTGAGCATAAATAAATAATTACCTCTTACGGTGCTTCCTAAACACAGAATATTCCCCCACAGACTGTCGCTTTCCATAGTATCTCCCCCATGCTACACCCACTGCATAAAGTCCACCCCTCCTCATTACACTATACCCCCTCTCACAATCCCCTCTCGAATTGACCCATAATGTCCCAAGTTGCTCTATAATGTCCCCACTGCCCCATAATGCCCTCTCTGCTCCATAACGCCCTCCCCTTGCTCCATAATGCCCCACGCTCCATAATGTCCCTTATAAAGTACCCCCCTTCCCCCACCATGGCCCCTGAAAGAATTATTGTAGGACATGTGCTGTTGTCAGGATGTTTGTATATGCATAGGGTTAACACTGTTATAATACTCAGTAATGTACTATATGTGTATAATTGATGGCTCCCATTATTGCAATTGTGGCGCCCCTACGGATGGGCTACCACAACTGGTACTGCATGTAATCCAATATGTAGTGTCATGCCTGGAGGTAGGTGGAGAACACACTGCTGAGATCAGGGCAGGGAGTGATGGGCGCAAGAGACCCACACATAGGGCACCTTTGGCTGGAGAGAGGAGTTAGGTAAGGGGAGGGTGACAACTAGGAGAGCTCTAGTCAGTTTAGTGCTAGATTGAGGGCCAGGCAATATGAATCTGTGACCAACTGTGAAAGCTGGGCAGAAGCTGCAAGGAGGAGAACAAGCCCCCAACTCAGCCAGGGATTTTCAGGATCGGTCGTGAAGCTGGAGGTCACTGGACTTTATCTCCAGTGGCTACCTTTGTGGACCTTCCCAGGGCTCACGGAGCTACCATCGGGTCAGAGAGAACCAGAGTCGTCGCTCATAGAACCCGAAGCTACCTGCCTGGCAGGAAACAAATCCACGGACACTGAGGAAGGGAACAGAAGTACAATAGTGTCAGGACAGAGGAAGTCAACAGAAAGGCCTTATACCCTGTGTCTCAGCAAAGTGGACTTCAACTTGCCTTGGGCTGGCCAAGCTGCGTCCCTGGTCTACACTGTACCCCGACTGGGCTGTGAACGGTGGCAACTGCACATAAAGGGTAAGAATGAAAAAACTCTTGTGTCGTCTGCTCCTTTCTATGCCCACCTGCACTACTACCCTCTTCCTCCTCCTACTACATCATCTACCCTAAACACCTTTGAGGGGATCTGCCCTAGCTGGAGAGGGTACACCACCAGGCTGCTTCACCATCTCCCCTTAGAAGCCCCTACTGCAGCCCCTGGCCACCTATGATCAGAACTCCAGCTGGCGTAACGGACTATCTCTCCTGTAAATAAACCCCAGTCAGCTATTAAAAGGTATCAACCACTGAGGACTCTCAGATTCTAATATATATTTTTTTTGACCTGATCCAATAAAGTCTTGATTTTTTAGCTAATTTAAATGTTTTATTTGAAAGCCTGTTGCATTATTATACTGTTTGTGAACATCTACTATATAATTGTATAAGGCGTCTTGTCGGTCACAGAAATCGCGCGCCAGGCAGAGGCCGCTCATTGGTGGCCACCGGAGGCAGACTATACAAAGTTCAAATTTCGCGCCAATTTGCAGCCCGGCGACAGCGGCGCCTTAGCGCTGCTGTCGCCGGGATACACCAGACCGGATGACAGTTGCCGCAGCGTGCGTGAGCCAGCTGGGAGATGACCGGCGTCAGCCAGTCATCTCCCGGCTGACGAGCCGCTGACCGGAGCGCTGCCTCCCTCCTCACCTCCCTCCTCGCCTCCCTGCCTCCCTCCTCGCCTCCCTGCCTCCCTCCTCACCTTCCTGCCTTGCTCCTCGCCTCCCTGGCTCCCTCCTTGCCTTCCTGCCTCCCTCCACGCCTCCCGCTGTTCTGACCCGTCTTCTCCGTGTACAGTCATGTGACAGGGCAGGCTGATGTGACGTCACACAGCCCACCCTGTCACATGTCGCTGTACACAGTGCGACACTGCGGGTGAGAACAGAGGGTGCGAGGGCGATCCTGCCCCCGCAGCCATTTTTTTTCCTTAAGTCATCCTGCCCCCTTCCCCGGCTCCATCCTGCCCCCTCCTCCCCCGACTCCATCTTGCCCCCCCACCTCCATCCTGCCCCCCTGCCCCGGCTCCATCCTGTCCTCACCGCTCCATCCTGTCCTCCTTACCGGCTCCTTCCTGCTCACCCGGCTCCATCCTGCCCGCTCGTTCCGTCCTGCCCAGCTCGCTCCGTCCTGCCCCGCTCGCTCCGTCCTGCCCGCACGCTCCGTCTGCCCGCACGCTCCGTCCTGCCCCCACATCCATCCTGCCCCCCCACATCCATTTTGCCCCCCACACCATCCTGCCCCCCCGCATCCATCTGCCCCTGATCCATCCTGCTCCCCCGGCTCCATTCTGCCCGCACGCTCCGTCCTGCCCCGCACGCTCCGTCCTGCCCGCACGCTCTGTCCTGCCCCCCACATCCATCCTGCCCCCCCACATCCATCTGCCCCGCCACATCCATCCTGCTCCCCCGGCTCCATTCTGCCTGCTCGCTCATCCTGCCACCCCTCCACCATCCTGACCCGCCGGCTCCATCCTGCCTCCCCGCCACCATCCGGCCCCTGGCTCCATCCTGCCCCCCCGCCTCCATCCTGTCCCACCTGGGTCCATGCCCTCCATCCTGCTCCCCGGCTCCATCCTGTCCCCACCGCATCCATCCTGCCCCTCCGCATCCATCCTGCCCCCTCGCATCCATCCTGCCCCCTCGCATCCATCCTGCCCTGCCGCATTCCATCCTGCCCCCCCCCACATCCATCCTGCCCCCTGCATCCATCTGCCCCCTGAATCCATCCTGCCCCCCTGCATCCATCCTGCCCCTGCCTCCATCCTGCCCCCTGCCTCCATCCTGCCCCACCCGGCTCCATCCTGCACCTTCCGCTCCATCCTGCCCCGCTCGCCATCCTGCCCCCCACCGCACCATCCTGCCCCCCCACCATCCTGTCACCTGCTCCATCCTGCCCCCCTGGCAGTTAGCGGTCATGTGACGATCAGCTGATCGGTTTCCCAGGCAACGACAGGTCCTAAAGGCCTGTAGGAGCTAGAAGATGGAGGTGGAGCAAGCCATTGGACTGAGGATTTTTTATTTTTACTTTTACTGTGGAGGAGCGGGGGGCGGGGCGCAGAGTATCGCCATATACATAGTGCTGCTATACATGTACTATAATGTACCGCCATATACCATAGCCCTGCTATACATGTACTGTAATGTACCGCCATATAGTATAGTGCTGCTATACATGAAACTGTAATGTACCGCCATATACCATAGCGCTGCTATACATGTGCTGTAATGTACGCCATATACCATAGCGCTACTATGCATGTGCTATAATGTACCACCATATACTATAGCGCTGCTATAACATGTACTATAATGTACGCCATATACTATAGCGCTGCTATACATGTGCTGTAATGTACCGCCATATACTGAAGTGCTGCTAAACATGTACTGTAATGTACCGCCATATACCATAGCGCTGCTATATATGTACTATAATGTAGACCCTATATACTATTGCGCTGCTATACATGTACTGTAATGTACACCATATACCATAGCGCTGCTATACATGTGCTGTAATGTACCGCCATATACTATAGTGCTGCTATACACGTGCTGTAATGTACCGCATATACTATAGTGCTGCTATACATGTGCTGTAATGTACTGCCATACACTATAGTGCTGCTATACATGTGCTGTAATGTACCGCCATATACTATAGTGCTGCTATACATGTACTGTAATGTACCACCATATACCATAGCGCTGCATATATATATATATATATATATATATATTATTTAGTTCACTCACGTTGACTGAACAAGTTCTGTCAGTCACAGTAAGTAAGTTCTGGACTGGACCAAGGAAATGCAGTGGATGTGGTGTATATGGACTTTTCAAAAGCTTTTGATACGGTGCCACAAAAAGGTTGATACATAAAATGAGGGCAATGGGGATAGGGGAAAATATGTGTAAGTAGGTTAAGAACTGGCTTAGTGATAGGAAACAAAGGGTGGTTATTAATGGAACACACTCAGAATGGGTCACAGTTAACAGTGGGGTACCACAGGGGTCAGTGTTGGGCCCGCTTCTATTTAATATATTTATTAATGACCTTGTAGGGGGCATACAGAGTAGAATCTCAATATTTGCAGATGACACTAAACTCTGCAGGGTAATCAATACAGAGGAGGACAATTTTATATTACAGCAGGATTTATGTAAACTAGAAGCTTGGGCTGCTAAATGGCAAATGCACTTTAATGGGGATAAATGTAAGGTCATGCACTTGGGCAGAGGAAATAAAAGGTATAATTATGTGCTTAATTGTAAAACACTGGGCAAAACTGTCACTGAAAAAGACCTGGGTGTATGGGTAGATGACAAACTCACATTTAGTGGCCAGTGTCAGGCAGCTGCTGCAAAGGCAAATAAAATAATGGGATGCATTAAAAGAGGCATAGATGCTCATGAGGAGAACATAATTTTACCTCTATACAAGTCACTAGTGCAACCACACTTAGAATACTGTGTACAATTCTGGTCTCCGGTGTATAAGAAAGACATAGCTGAACTAGAGCGGGTCCAGAGAAGAGCGACAAAAGTCATTAGAGGACTAAGGGGTCTGCAATACCAAGACAGGTTATTAGATGACTGAGGGGTCTGCAATACCAAGACAGGTTATTAGAGGACTGAGGGGTCTGCAACACCAAGACAGGTTATTAGAGGACTGAGGGGTCTGCAACACCAAGACAGGTTATTAAACTTGGGGTTATTTAGCTTGGAAAAACGAAAGCTTAGGGTGGTCTTATAATAATGTATAAATATATGAGGGGACAGTACAGAGACCTTTCTAATGATCTCTTTACTCTTAGGCCTGAGACTGGGACAAGGGGGCATCCTCTACGTCTGGAGGAAAGAAGGTTTAATCATAATCACAGACGCGGATTCTTTACTGTAAGAGCAGTGAGACTATGGAACTCTCTGCCACATGATGTTGTAATGAGTGAGTCACTACTAACATTTAAGAAGGGCCTGGATGCCTTTCTTGAAAACTATAATATTACCAGTTATATTTACTAGATTCTTTGATAGGGCGTTGATCCAGGGAATTAGTCTGATTGCCGTACCTGGAGTCAGGAAGGAATTTTTTCCCCCAATGTATAGCTTAAGGTACCTTTACACGCCGCGACGGCAGGCTGGATACATCCCGCTACAGGCTACAAATGTAGCTTGTAGCGCCAATGTAGCCCGTCGTAGCGGCGTCTGAAGACGTGACGCTACAGCCGGCAACAGATACATCTGTTTCCTAGGTCTGCTCGAAAACTGATGGCTACAACGCCGATGGTAGCGAGCTGTATCGGCGTGTAAAGAGGCAACGGAAGGGAACTCGGGACACCCGGGGCTGTAGCTGCAATGTAGCTAAGGCGTGACCCAGGCTCCGGGATACCGCGCCCCATCACCGATCATTGGAGGAAGCTACTGCATGACGATTGGTAGTCGCTGCCTAGGGCGGCATATTTAAGGAGCTGACCAGTCACACTACACAATCGCTCGAGCCTGCTGTATTTCTCAGCCTCTTGCGATGCCTGGCCAATCATGATGATATTGCGCTGTCCTATCATCGTACGGACGGCTCGTAATCCAAGATTGTGGCACGCCTATGTGCTGTCCCTGCTGTACCAGGTCCGCCCATATTAGCTTATTGTAGCGCTGTGTAAATGTGGTACGTTAAGCTACAGCTGGCTACTTGAGACACCCGGCGATGTAGCTAGCTACAGATGTAGCGTGGCGTAGCGCACCTTATGGCGGCGTGTAAAGAGGGTGCGTTGACCGTTTGTAGCCGTTTGAGCGTGCTCGTGCACGTGAAGTAGCGGGATGTATCCAGCCTGCCGTCGCGGCGTGTAAAGGTACCATTAGTGTTGCCACATGTTTTTTTTTTGCCTTCCTCTGGATCAACATGTTAGGCTATGGGTTGAACTTGATGGACTTAAAGTCTTCCTTCAACCTTAAAAACTATGTTACTATGTTACTATGTATGTCAACTACTGTACATACATATTCTAGAATATCCGGGGGGCCTCGGTTTATACTCGGGTTGGCTTATACTCCAGTATATACAGAAGCTGTTTGACCTCTATTTTATCCTTCTCTGTATTCTTTCTATCCATTCTATTTTTCTCTCTATCTATCATCATTTATCTATCTTTGCACATCTTTATCACATAAAAAAAAATTTCAGTGACATGCGTTTTTTACTGGTACATGATTTTGCACAGATCCCATCCATGTGCAGTACGTGTGACATCTATGCTCTCGGTCAAAAACAGATTTGTATGAGAATCTCATGGACATGTGCATGTTTCACAAGGACACATACTTCTTGTCAAAACAAGGGTATGAAGATCCCTATTGTATTTAATTAGTATGCGTGAGAACGTGTCTCCAGTAGGAGTGAAAATACACTCCGCACGTATTGGAGATATGGGCAAGTGAGGGCGGACTAACACACTTAGGCCTGGGTCACACTAGTGCTATGAATGCGTTTGGGGGAAGTCCGTTAAAAAGACAACCGTAACATACCCAGCAGCGTAACCGTAATGGTAATGCTAATTTCACGCTGCCAATACAATCCTATGGGTGACAAACCCCCTGAGCGCAGGTTGAACGCAGGTATGTAAGTTTGAAACCTCATGCTATTTCCAAGCACATCACATGACGTGTGCTTCCACATCATATGATGCGATTGAAAATAGCGTGAGGTTTCAAACTCCGGCACTTACATGCCTGCGTTCAACCTGCGCTCAGGGGGTTTGTCACCCATAGGATTGCATTGGCAGCGTTAAGGCAGCGTTACCATTACGGTTACCCCCTGAACACATTCATAGCACTAGTGTGACCCTAGCCTAACACAAAGTTGAACAGTTATAGGAGGAAGGAGGGTGTTGCTTACAAGCTTACAATTTATAAGACTGATTGGTAAACTGATTGATGTTAAGGTACCGTTACACGCTTCAATGTCGTAAAGATCTCACCAACGATCTCATGGGCGCACGGTCGTTAGGACATCTTTTTGACATTGTTGGTGAGATGTCACACGTCTAGATATCGTGAACTACGCACCAATGATGTAGTGAGCAGCTATCATTCACACAACCTAGCGAACGAAACTTGTTCACTGATGTGAATAGGCGAAGTCGTTAATGACATCGTTATTGCGGTGTCACACACACAACAATGCAGCAGGTTGGCTGAACGATGATCGTCTGATTTGAGAACATGTTCTCAAACCTGCGATCAGCGATCCAACGAGTTATTGTAGTCGTATCTTGGTGTTACACTAAATCACGTCCTAACGATGTTGTTTGAACGACTCCAAACCCGTGACGTTTGAGCGATATCGTCCACGATATCGTACTGTGTTAAGGTACCTTTAGGCTATGTTCATATATTTAGTATTTGGTTAGTGTTTTACATCACTATTTATTAGCTAAAATTAGCAGTGTGACAATCAGAGTAAAAGCTCAGACACACTGGCGTGAAACACGGATGACTGCAATGTAAGTAAAAATCGCATTGCAGTCAGACCAATGTTAGTCAATGTATGAGAATACATTTCCGAGTGTCGGACGTTTTTTTTCTCGTACGATTCACGGATGACGAGTCAGTTGCAACATGCTGCGATTGTATACGAGTGTCGGACGAGACTGGCCAATGCAACTCTATGGGTCGGACAAAAAAGACATACCACACTTGGACTGCACACGAACTTTCAGAGTCGGATGCAATTTTTAATTGATACATTATCATTCTGTAGCTCAGACAACTGTAAAAAATGCTCCTGTAAATGCTAATACATTAAATAGCTGCTGAGTAAAAAAAACGGATTGCACTTGGACAGCACACGGAAGCCACACTGACCAAACGTTGGATGACACTCGTCCAACTCTTGGATCCATCAATCGGACTGTTTTTGCACTCTCCAGGGTGTTTCCACCCTAAAGGTACCTTTACACGCCGCTACAACAGGATGGATACAACCCGCTACAGGCTACGATCGTAGCTTGCGTCGTCAATATAGCCCGTAGTAGCGGCGTGTGAAGACGGTAGGAGGCAGCCGGCAACAGATACATCTGTTTCCGAGCACTGCTCTGAAACAGGTGGCTACAAAGCCGATTGCAGCGAGCTGTATCGGCGTGTAAAGAAGCTACAGAATGGATGTCTATACACCAGGCGATGTACCTGGTATGTATTAAGGGCGTGACACAGGCTCCGGTTACCGCCCCCTTCAGCGATCATTGGAGGAAGCTCCTGCATGACGATTGGTAGTCGCTGCATAGGGAGGCATATTTAAGGAGCTGACCAGTCACACTACACAATTGCTCGAGCGTCATGTATTAAACAGCCTCCTGCGATGCCTGCCCAATCATGGGTTTCTTGCTTTGTCCTATCAGCGTACGGACGTCTCATAATCCACAATTGTGGCACGCCTATGTGCTGTCCCTGCTGCACCAGGTCCACCCATATTAGCTTGTTGTAGCGGTGTGTAAATGAGGTAAGATGAGCTACAGATGGCTACTTGAGACACCCGGCGATGTATCTAGCTATAGATGTAACGTAGTGCAGCGCACCTTGTGGCGGCGTGTAAAGGTGGTGCGTTTACCGTTTGTAACCGTTTGTGCGTGCTCGTGCACGTGAGTAGCGGGTTGTATCCAGCCTGTTGTAGCGGCGTGTAAAGGTACCTTAAAAGTAAAATAGAAACATGAGCACCACTTCTGCATTTTTCACTCTCTCCTGGATTTGGTTTACAAACATTGATATAAAGCTATGGCTTTTGCTGAAAGTCGTGCAAATGCTGCGTTTTACCGCATATTTTTGCACACGCGCTTTCATTGCAAAAGCGCACACGCAAAAAGAATTGATATGGCAATTCTTTGCGCTTTTTTCGGCACACTTTTCCCATAGGCTACATGATAAAATGGGCTCGGGAAAAGCGCGCCGGGAAAGTGCGTGCAAAAAAGCGCCACTGCACAATATGCGGCAAAATACGCTGTGCGTGAACATAGCCTTACATGGTTACCACTCATGTAACTCTATTCCCCATTTTCTCCAGATGGCTGGACCATTATCTAATATATAAAAGCCGAAGGCACATCCATCACTTTGTCCGCACTTCCTTCACGGCACTGCGCTCACCACTCTGCCCACGGCACTGCGCTCACCACTCTGCCCACGGCACTGCGCTCACCACTCTGCCCACGGCACTGCGCTCACCACTCTGCCCATGGCACTGCGCTCACCACTCTGCCCACGGCACTGCGCTCACCACTCTGCTCACGGCACTGCGCTCACCACTCTGCCCACGGCACTGCGCTCACCACTCTGCCCACGGGACTGCGCTCACCACTCTGCCCACGGCACTGCGCTCACCACTCTGCCCACGGCACTGCGCTCACCACTCTGCCCACGGCACTGCGCTCACCACTCTGCCCACGGCACTGCGCTCACCACTCTGCCCACGCACACTGCGCTCACCACTTTCACTGCACTCACTGCTAACCACTGCCACCGGCAGTGCTAACCACTGAGCCACGCGCAGTGCTAACCACTGAGCCACCATGCAGTGCTAACCACTGAGCCACCGTATACTCTGCTACCCACAGAGCCGCCTGTATACTCTGCTACCACAAAGCCGCCTGTATACACACAATTCATTTCACCGCACTCCCGTAACTATTAGTAAAAAACTATATATGGATTCTAGATTACCCGATTCCTTAGAATTGGGCCGCCATCTAGTTGTAAATAAGCACCTGTACTTTGTGTCACACCCCACCTCATTGTTAGATTGGAAGCTTTTATGAGCAGGGCCGTCATTATTTTGCTTTAATCATTGTATTTTTTGATAATTGTTACTTGTGATTGTTTGTATATGAACCTCTGAATTGTAAAGTGCTGCGGAATATAAATAACAGTAATTATTATTATTATTATCTGTCAGCACATTTTTTTGTTATGTAAGCTGAAGACAGCATGTTGTAAGATTTAAAAAAAAAAATAGTGACACTACTATTCTTATCTATGTAAAGTGGATGAAAACTAGAAGGACAAAAGAAGCGCAAATAGGGTCTTATCTGACAATCTGGGAAGAAAATCCAAGGAACAAACAGGTCACCTGGGGACAGGGCCGGACTGGGACCAAAAAGCAGCCCTGGAAAACAAGCCACACCAGCCCACACACTATATAACCCATCAGCCCCAATCCGTAAATGTTGCTTTTACGTTGTCATGGACCTTACCACTTTCTTAAAGGAGTTATTTGAAGAGCCACATGTGAATGGTGCAGCAAAAGGAATTATCAACCACAGCTCCATTTACATGGTGCTCTTCAAAGCTCCATTTCTCAGGATTGTGGGGTTGCAGTGGTCAGCCACATACACACACAGCCAGCCACACACACAGCCTCAGACAGCCACACAGCCTCAGCCAGCCACACAAAGACATACAGCCAGCCACACAGACAGCCACACACAGCCAGTCACATGGACAGCCACACACAGCCAGTCACATGGACAGTCATACACACACAGCCACATACACACAGCCAGCCACCCACATACAGCCACCAGCCACACAGCCAGTCAAATAGACAGCCACAGCCAGCCACACACAGACGCAGCCAGCCACATAGACAGCCACACACAGCCAAAGCCAACCACACAATCAGCCACAGACGCAGCCAGCCACACAGCCACAGCCAGCCACATACAGACAGCCAAAGCCTGCCATACACAGACACACAGCCAGCAACATAGACAGCCATAGCCAGCCACACACAGCCAACCACACAGCCAGCCACACACACAAAGCCAACCACAAACACACAGCCAGCCAAAAACACACAGCCAGCCACACACACACACACACAGCCACACACACACACACAGCCAGCCACACACACACACACACACACACACACACAGCCAGCCACATAGACAGTCATACACAGCCAGCCACACACCCATCCAGCCAGCCACACACATATAGCCACAAACAGCTAGCCATATAGACAGCCACCAGCCACATAGCCACAGCCAGCCACACACACAGCCAGTCACACACATACAGCCACAGCCAGCCACATAGACAGCCACACACATACAGCCAGCCACATGCAGCCACAGCCAGCCACACACTGATACAGCCAGCCACAAACAGCTAGCCACATAGACAGCCACACAGCCACAGCCAGCTGCACAAACAGCCAGCCACATAGACAGCCACAGCCAGCCACACACAAACAGCCAGCCACATAAACAGCCACACACACAGCCAAACCCAGCCACACAAACAGCCACAGCCAGCCACAGATACAGCCAATCACACATAGCCAGCCACTCATACAATAATAGAGCCAGCAACATAGACAGCCATAGCCAGCCACACAGCCAGCCACACACAAACAGCCAGCCACACACACAGCCAGTCACACAAATACAGCCACAGCCAGCCACAAACAGCTAGCCACATAGACAGCCACCAGCCACCCTCACACAGAGCCACAGCCAGCCACATACAAACAACCAGCTACACAGACACACAACCACACACACACACAGCCTGCCACACACATACAGCCACAGCCAGCCACACACAGCCAGCCACACACAGCCAGCCACATAGACAGCCACACACACAGCCAAAACCAGCCACACAAACAGCCACACAAACAGTCACAGCCAGCCACAGACACAGCCAGCCACACACAAACAGCCATCCACATAGACAGCCACACACAACCACAGAGAAAGCAACATAGACAGCCATAGCTGCAAACCACACAGCCAGCCACACACATACAGCCACAGCCAGTCACACACAGAAACACCCAGCCAGCCACACAGACACAGCCAGCCACACACAGCCAACCAGCCACACAAACAGCAACAACCAGCCACATAAACAGCCACAAAGCCCCAGCCACGCAACCTCAGCCACACACAGACATATAGTCAGCCACGCAGCCCCACACAGACATACAGTCAGCCAGCCACAGCCATGCAGCCCCAGCCACAGCCCCAGCCACTCACAGACACACAGTCAGCCACACACAGCCAGCCAAGCAGCCCCAGCCACACAGCCCCAGCCACACACAGACAAGTAAAACAAAAAGGAAAAGGGGCGCAAATGTGTAGGATCCCCTTATTAAAAACGTCTATGTGGCGTGGGTAGGTGGCCACTCACCTTATCGGGTTGTGCAATTCCTGCACAACCCGGTTTAACAGCCTCCGCCGCCGGCGGTATATGCAATGCCTCTCCGCTCTCCTCTCTCCTGTTCAAGGCAGATTGTTTGTGCTGTTCCTGAGCTGCTCCAGCCGCCAGTCCCTCAAAAAGGGAGTAGTTTTCATGCAAAAAATAGTAATGGCGGTCTGATTAGGAGCGCTCTAAGGAACAAGCAGACATGTAAGATGTTTTCATAGATATCAAACCTTTTATTAACTTCTTAGCTCCCCTCACAGCTCCACTACGCGTTTCAACTGCATACAAACAGTCTTCATCAGGTGGTGTAACACCACCTGATGAAGACTGTTTGTATGCAGTTGAAACGCGTAGTGGAGCTGTGAGGGGAGCTAAGAAGTTAATAAAAGGTTTGATATCTATGAAAACATCTTACATGTCTGCTTGTTCCTTAGAGCGCTCCTAATCAGACCGCCATTACTATTTTTTGCATGAACACACAGACAAGTGTCTCAGATGATAGTGAAAGTGCCTTAGATGAATAGAGAAAGTGCCTCAGATGATAGAGAAAGTGCCTCAGATGATAGAGAAAGTGCCTCAGATGATAGAGAAAGTGCCTCAGATGATAGTGAATGTGCCTCAGATGATAGAGAAAGTGCCTATCACTATCATATGAGGCACATTCTCTATCATCTAAGGCACTTTTACTATCATATGAGGCACTTTATCATCTGAGGCACATTCACTATCATATGAGGCACATTCACTATCATATGAGGCACATTCACTATCATCTGAGGCACTTTTACTATCATATGAGGCACTTTCTCTATCATCTGAGGCACATTCACTATCATATGAGGCACATTCTCTATCATCTGAGGCACTTTTACTATCATATGAAGCACTTTCACTGTCATCTGAGGCACATTCACTATCATATGAGGCACTTTCTCTATCATCTGAGACACATTCACTATCATCTGAAGCATTTGCACTATCATCTGAGGCTTAGATGATGATAGTGAAAGTGCCTCAGATGATAGAGAAAGTGCCTCAAATGATAGAGAAAGTGCCTCAGATGATAGAGAAAGTGCCTCAAATGATAGAGAAAGTGCCTCAGATGATAGAGAAAGTGCCTCAAATGTAGAGAAAGTGCCTCAGATGATAGAGAAAGTGCCTATCACTATCATATGAGGCACATTCTCTATCATGTAAGGCACTTTCTCTATCATTTGAGGCACTTTCTCTATCATATGAGGCACTTTTACTATCATATGAGGCACTTTCTCTATCATTTGAGGCACTTTCTCTATCATCTGAGGCACTTTTACTATCATATGAAGCATTTGCACTATCATCTGAGGCTTAGATGATGATAGTGAAAGTGCCTCAGATGATAGAGAAAGTGCCTCATATGATAGAGAAAGTGCCTCAGATAATAGAGAAAGTGCCTCAGAATCTGAGGCACATTCACTTGACTATCACCTGAAGCACTTGCACTATCATCCAGAAGACACACCTGTTCCGCCAAGCCTACCACCTGCAATAAGATCCGGTCCACCACAACCGCCTCATGACTGGAATTTCCCCCTCCTACTGTATTCCCACCCGCCCCTCGTAGACTGTGAGCCTTTGTGGACAGGATTTCTCCCCTCTTGTTTCTGTACAACTGAATTGTCAACATTTATTGTTACTTGTATTGTTACTATGTTACTTGTCCTGGTCTGCCCTTTTAACATGTAAAGCGCCATGGAATATAATGGCGCTATATAAATTAATAATAATAATAATAATAATAATAATAATAATCATCTGAGGCTTAGATGACATTAGTGAAAGTGCCTCAGACAATGAAATGCCTTACCTTGTGCTCCCCTCGGCTTGCTGTCCCGCACAGGCTGAGGCAGCTGACAGGTCACAGGAGCCTGGAGGTCGGAGGAGCTAGGAGGAAACTGTCCGCTGCCAGCCCGGCCGCCACTACCTTGTTCAGGTTAGTTCTGGTGATCCACATTCTAATGGCCTGGCCAGCGTTGTTGTGGCCGGCACATTTCTCCACCACCACCCACAAAGAACGTGCTGTCGCTGTCTTGATTTCGTCACACAGCACAGCACTGCCGTATATTGCGTGGTCCGCCCCTCAGCCGCTGATTGGTGTGCCACAGCGTGACAGCGCTTCACTGTGCGACACTGCGGCTGGCGACGAGTGAGTCACTGACTCACTCCCCTGAGTGTCCTCTCCTCATGACGCATAATACCGGCGGGGCCGCGGGCGGCGGTACTGCCGGCAACTTGGCGGCCGGCCCCGCTCCCCGGACCCCGCTATACCGGCGGGCGGCGGCGGCCGCAAAATCAATTATAAACAGGCAGACCAGCTGCGGCGGGAGGAGCGGGCGGCCCCCGCACCCCGCCACCGGCCGGCCCATAGTGAGAAGTCCCGGTCCTCCCGCCTGCCAGTCTGGGCCTGCCTGGGGACTTGTCTACAGCTACAACTACTATCAAAAGTGCAAGGACAGTTGCTGCAGCACTCCTGAGCAGAATGATTTAAGATGGAGGAGAAATGGGATGAAGCCGTGCTGCCGTGAAAAAAAAAATGATCCAAGAAGTATAGAATAAGGTGATTTTTATTGTTGACACATTTCTGAGTTTATTACCCTTCATCAGGACTAAAAATCACATCCATCTTTATAGATATGTGATTTTGTTCTGATGAAGGAAAATATACTCAGAAATGCATCAACAATAAAAATCAACTTAGGCCGACTTCACACCATGGCGCAGTCAGTCCGATCCGGGGCTGTCAGGCATGACCCTGACAGCCCCGGACCAGATCAGCACACAGAATCGGAGGGCCAAATGTGCCCTTCGGTCCTGTGTGCAGCCGGATAGCTGTAATTGCAGCCGCAGCTGCTGATTTTTCAAGATCGCGGCTAGCAGGGAGCTAGCCGCGGTCCTGAAATCACAGCGGCGTGCAGCCGCCGGTGTCCGGTTCCCGGATCCTCCCGGACCGGGGCAATCCGGCCCCATAGGCTCCCATGTTAGGGAGTGGCGGATTGCCCCGGATCCAGGAGAATCTGGGCGAATCCGGGATCCGGCTTTTTGGGGTGATTTTTCTCCCCGGACACAAAATCGTTGCAAGCAACATTTTTGTGTCCGAAGAGAATAATCCGAATTCTCCCGGATTCCACTGCAGAGATGAAACCGGATGGCAGAGAGCTGCCATCCGGCTCCATCCAGCCCCATAGGCTACTATGGGGCCAAAAACCGGTCCGGGCTGTCTGGTTTACACCGGACAGTCCCGGACCAGACCTTACCGAGGTGTGAAGCCAGCCTACTGTATATATATATATATATATATATATATATATATATATATATATATATATACATATATAATATATATCACAAAAAAAGAAAACAGACCAGCGGCACTCACCATAGTTGAATCTTCTGTTTATTTGACGATTCCAACAAAGTTACATGAGGAGATCGTGCTGTAGGGGAGGGAGGTGCAGGGATGTCAGGTGGACGACGGTGACCGTTTCGCAGCAGACAGCTGCTTCAACTGGTCCTGACTGGCGTCTGTCGTCAGATCCGGTCATAAATGGCCGGCAGCTGATCTAATCAGAGCCAGGGTGTGATAAAAACCATTAAGAGGTAATGCATAGATTCGTGCAACAAATAATTATATACATAGATCAAATAAGACACCTAAAGACTTGTTTAGCAAATACAGTATAAAAGATTAGAAATAGTCAAATATTTCATTAACTCATACTAGTCTGGGCTGAAATATAGGAGACAAATCCAATCCCCAATGCAGCAAAAAGTAGTTGTAAAACATACACCTCTATCTGCTGCATATAAATGAAATGTATATGTAGATGAGATTACTCGTTCTCAACGTTTTTTGAACCCTAGGAAAACACTTATATTCATCTCCAAAACAGCACAAGAAGTCAATAATTTTACAGTAAAAATTCCTAGAGGAGAGATGATAAAGTACTATGTACAGGGAACATGCCAAAAGGACAACGATCCTGCACTATAGAGATCTACTATTTTTATACACACATATATATATAATTTCATTTTCATAAGACCAATCATTTCCCTTCAATATAGAGGATTTTAATGAAAATATTCCTAAAAAAAGGGGGAATATTAGGTTCCTATGTGCATGAAACATGCTAAATGACAAAATCCTGCACCATAGGGATCTACTATTATTTTATACGTATATATGGTTTATTTCATGAGACTAATCATTTCCCTTCATTTTGGAAGATTTCAATGAAAGACCAATAAATGAATAGTGGGGAATATAAAAGTGCGGATAGCAAGTTTACTATGTACATGGAACATGCCAAAAGGACAACGATCCTGCACTATAGAGATCTACTATTGTTATACACACATAAATATAAAATTTAAGTTTCATAAGATCAATCATTTCCCTTCAATATAGAGGATTTTAATGAAAATGTTCCTAAAAAAAGGGAATATTAGGTTCCTATGTGCATGAAGCAAGCTAGAATGACAAAATCCTGCACCATAGGGATCTACTATTATTTTATGCATATATATGGTTCATTTCATGAGACTAATCATTTCCCTTCATTTTGGAGGATTTCAATGAAAGACCAATAAATGAATAGCGGGGAATATAAAAATGCGGATAGCAAGTTTATAAAAAAGCCGCTAAATCATTTTTGTCATTGATTCCCAATAAACCACAGGCTCTTGCCCTGATAATCCATTTACATTCCTTTTGCAGGAGTATTTTATGTAAATCGCCTCCTCTTGCAGAGGGAAAAAGTGAGGACTTCGGCATTTCCCTCATGGGCGTCTTTCATATGTTTGATAAGCCTAGGGCTTCCAATACCCGTAATGACCGATTTTACATGTTCTTTAAAACGTGTGCACAGTTCTCTAATAGTTTTGCCGATGTAAAATTTTCTGCAGGGGCAAAAAACTATGTAGACTAGCCATTTTGTTTTACAACTGATATACGTTGTAACATTCAAGCTAATGCCACCAAAATTTACAGGATTATTTGTTTCATGGTATTTACACCACTTACAATTCCTGCATTTGAAATGACCTTTTGGGCGTTTATTTTCAAGCCAAGTCGGGTTTTTAGTGATTTCCATTCTATTATTGATTAACCGATCTTTAAGATTTCTGCACCTTTTATAAGTGATTAGAGGAGGCCCTAAAGGGCCTGTCACACGCGTCAATATCGCCTGCACGATATCGGCTGCACGTGACGTTGCAGCGATATTGACGCGTGTGACATACTGCATCAACCAGCGATAAATCGCTGGTTGATGATCGCCAGGTTTTAGAATCAGTCCTAAAACCTGGCGATTGTCGCCCGGTGGACACGCAGCATCGCTGCGTGTGACACCGGGAGCGAGCGATATTCCAGCTCCCAGCGCCTGTCACAAGCGCTGGGAGCTGGTATCCAAGGTACACTGCGGGTAACTAGGCAGCGCGCGCTGCCTAGATACCCGACGTGTACCTTAGTTACCAGCCTCCTCCGCTCACCCGGTGAGCGGAGGAGGCTGGTAACTAAGGTACACGTCGGGTATCTAGGCAGCGCGCGCTGCCTAGTTACCCGCAGTGTACCTTGGAGACCAGGCTGCTCCCGCTTCCAGCAGGCTGGCAGCGGGAGCAGGACATCGTGGAAACGATATTTAAATCGTTTCCATGATGTCACTGGTCAATTGATCGCTGGTGAGTCTGCCTGTGTGACAGCTCACCAGCGATCAGCCGTCAATGTCGTCAGCGATCAGATCGCTGACGACATTGACGCGTGTGACAGGACCTTAACTCTAAAGATCCCAATTCACGATCTTTTATCAGTACATGCCAATGTTTAAAAATTGCGCTTCTGATTTTATTAAACACTAGCTGTGAGCCCGATGCAAATGCATCGGGATTCTAGAACGTGCATTAATTTGATTATAGTAGATAGCTATTTTTTATTTTATTATTTATTTTGTTTTGTTTTTTTACTATTTTTATTATTATTAAATTTATTTATTATTTGTTATTTTAAGTGAATTTATTTGTATTAAAATTATTTTATTTTATTTAAAAAACCGCATCTGCGGCGCGGTTGCGGTAATCCCCATACAAAGTATAGGGGGACTTGCGGCAGGTGCGGCAAAACCGCACCTGCCGCAAGTCCCCCTATACTTTCTATGGGGATTACCGCAACCGCGCCGCAACTTGCACTTGCGGCGCGGTTGCGGTAATCCTTATGGGGATTACCGCTACCGCGCCGCAAGTGCTCGCACTCAGCCAGCGACTCGCAATGCGGCGCGGTTGCGGTAATCCTTATGGGGATTACCGCAACCGCGCCGCAAGTGCTTGCACTCAGCCAGCGACTCGCAATGCGGCGCGGTTGCGGTAATCCTTACGGGGATTACCGCAACCGCGCCGCAAGTGCTCGCACTCAGCCAGTGACTCGCTGCCGCACCTGCCGCAAGTCCCCCTATACTTTGTATGGGGATTACCGCAAGCGCGCCGCGGCTCAGGCAGCGACTCGCAATGGCCTCGCGGCCATTGCTCGCGCTACCTGACCGGTAAATCGTTAACTTTGAGGCCGAGCCTCTGGTTCGATTTTCGGCCAGCGACTCGCAATGGCCGCTTCGCGGCCATTGCTCGCGCAGGCCAGCGACTCGCATTGGCCGCTACGCGGCCAATGCTTCGCCGTGGTGACGTCACAGTGTGACATAACCACGGTCTACTCGGGGTCCGACACGGAAGTGCCTACGGCAATTATATAGTAGATGGGGCCAAAAGTGAAGGAAAAAACAAAACGTTTTTTGCTGTTAGAAACCCCTTGATCTTTACAGGTGCCATGCGTGTTTTCGAATAGTTTTTCTCTTGCTCTCTCCATCACTTTTTTCGGGTAACCTCTTTGGCTAAACTGACGTTCTAATTCAGTGCATTGTTTATCAAAAATAGATGTGTTATTATTCATTCTTTTTACTCTCAGTAATTGGCTATACAGCAAAGCATATTTGGTGTGATTAGGATGTGCACTGTCAAAATGTAATAATGTGTTACAAGAGGTGGGCTTTTTATACAAAGATCTTACTATTATGCCTTCTTTAATTTGTATCAGGATATCTAAGAAAGCCAATTCCTGGTCACCAAAGACAGCCGTAAAATACAATATATAACTGTTAGTATCATTTAAATAAGAGACAAAGTGTTGAAAGTCTTCTTCCGTACCCTCCCACACTATAAAGATGTCATCTACGTATCTAAGATACGTTTTTATGTACTTAAGATAGGGATTATGGGACGCATAAATGAGCTTGTCTTCTAAGTGTGCCAGGAATAGGTTTGCGAGGGTACAAGATACAGGGGTCCCCATTGCGGTCCCCACCAGTTGTTTATACCATAATTCTCCAAATGTGAAGACATTATGGGTTAATATAAACAACAAGGCTTCACAAACAAATTCAATTAATTGTACATTCTGGTTATTCATTGTGAGGATCTCTTTGATGACATTAATAGCTAAATTTTGGGGGATTCGAGTGTAGAGGCTTTCTACATCAATGGATACGAGTTTATATCCATCTTGCCAGGTTATAAGATCTAAAAACTTAGCAAATTCATTAGAGTCTTTGACAAAAGAGGGGATAGTCCGAAGGATCGGTCGGAGCAACCAATCTAGGAATTTTGATAAAGGTTCAGTTAGTGAGCCCTCCCCGGACACAATAGGGCGTCCGGGGGGGTTCACCAACGATTTATGGACCTTCGGTAACTGGTACCAGTAAGGTTTCCTGGGAGAATTGATGAAAAGTTTCTCAGCCTGTTTCTTTTCCAAAACTCCAGATTGCACATATTTTCTTAACAGGTTTCTCAGTTCCTCATTCAATTTGTGATTTGGTTTACACCGGACAGCCCCGGACCAGACCTTACCGTGGTGTGAAGCCAGCCTACTGTATATATATATATATTATACTGTACTTCTTGGATCACTTTTTCTTCACGGCAGCGCAGCTTCATTCCATTCTTCCGCCTCCATTTTGGATATCTTATCTGTGTGTAAAGCGGTCGTCACACGCTACGATATCTTGAAAGATATCGCTTGAACACGCCAGATTAAACATCGCTTGAACGATGTCTGTGCGTGTGACGGCAAGATACGACCAACGATAAATGATCAAATCGCAAAATCGAGATCTGAGCTCCGGACCTCAGATCTTGCGATGAACAATTTCACGATCTGTCTCATCGTGGTGTATGACACCACGATGAACGATCTCCCAGCGGCAGAGCCTATGCTGGGAGATGGTAACTATGGTACACGTCGGGTAACTAAGCGACGCGCGGCGCCTAGTAACCCGATGTGTACCATGGTTACCAGCGATCTCGCTGGCCCACATCGCTGGTGAGTCTGTCTGTGTGACATCTCACCAGCGATGTGAGCGATATTGTAAGCGATCGCGCGTGCACGTGATCGCTAACAATATCGCTAGCGATATCGTAGCGTGTGACGGCTGCTTTTAAGCTATTGTTTACCTAAACTAAAGGGTTTATTACCCTGTGATTAGCATTAGAACACTCCATTGTCTTGGGTTTGGGCATGGCAGGCCAACACACCCACAGCTGTGAGTGACAGTGAATGCGCAATTTTTATTGAGATCCTGGTGTGAGTGGGGGCAGTTATCTCAGCTCAGCTCTTCCCTGAAAAGAAATTCTTTGAATGTGTGAAAACAGCAGCAGTCAGTAATCTATGTGATACAACGTTTGATTCAGAATCCCCTTGCCTATATTGTGTTGTGGTCAGATGAGGTAGCGCAAAACTGCTGTCAGATTTTCTTTAAATAGGTTGTCTAGAACGGGAATATTATTTCAGTAAATTCTACTTGCTGTGCATATTGTGTGCTACTTTGAAAATAACAGAAAAAGGATAAATTCCTGGTCAACTCCTGGACTGCCTTGTTAACTGCCCTCATCTAGGCCCGCACTAGCAAAATGATAAGTGGGCTGCTTAGTATGATCATTAATATGTCCAGTACTGAAATATTGATCTATATAAGGATAGGTGATCAATATGAAATCAGTGGGGTTCACACACACAGTTCTCCTATGAATCAGCTCACATTCGTTCCAGCAGTTGTGGAACTATGTGCAAAACACAGTATCTCTGTACTACTTTGCTTATTGGCCACTACCAAAAATTACGCTTTATTAGTGACTCAGTTAAACTGAAGATAAGGTGAAGACGTACTTGGAGCGAATTTCAGCTTATAAGTGGGGGTGCCTTATGTCATATTGCGACTAATTTTATCAATATGTCAGTCCTGGACAAGTCCTTTATAGAGGTTGTCCAGGCTTAGGCTGGAATCACACTGTCCATGTGATATACAACTAAGGTCGGCTTCACAACACGATTTTCGGGATCCACAGCTCTCCGGTGTGAACCAGAGAGCCCCGGATCTGATTTTGTACCCTGGACCTGTAGAAGCGGGACATCCCGCGAAGCGGTTACCGTCGGTCCCTGTATCATGCACCTGCTGCTGTAATTTTTGCATTAAATTAACCAGCTGCAAATTGGAATGCTGAGTGCCTCCATCTTTCTTTTTGGTTTTATTGTCTTGAACTCTGGCTGAGCAACAGGATATTCCACAGCCCGCCACCGCCACAGGAGTATAGGAGTAACGCCGCTAACAGGTCAGTGCCCGGTTTTAATTTCTATACATAGATCTGATTTGAGAACATGTTCCCAAATCTGCGATCAACGATTCAACGATTTATCATAATCAAATCTCGGTGTTACACGCAACGACGTCCTAACGAAGTTGTTTGAACGACTCCAAACCCGTAAACTTTGAGCGATATCGTTAAGGATATCATGCCGTGTAACGGGGCCTTTAGTTGTATATCACAAGGGCAGTGTGATTCCAGCCTTAGGGTGTAAGTCTGCAATCACTATATGTGACTGCAGACTTGTAAATCCTAACAGTGCGCAGTGTGTGCACTGTCAGGATTCTCTGATGCCAAGGGCAGGCAGTCACATGATCGCAATTATGCAATTTACATATATGCGGTCATACACCGACCGACTAGATATCTGCTGCCTCATAAATTGAGTGAGATCAGACATGTATAGTCGGAATGAGATCAGAAGTATGCAAACTGCATATTTGCTCCTGACATTCTGCGCTCATATGAGAATACTGACAGCAAATACACTTCACACTGTGAGAGTTAACAGGTCCACAGTCACATAGAGTGACTTCAGACTTGCACCCCAAGCTTGGAGAACCCCTTTAAGGTACCGTCACACAGGGAGATATCGCCGGCGATGTTGCCGGCGATCGCGGGAGCTCGCATCCCTGACAACATCGCCGGGGAGATGTCAGACTGAGCAACTTACCGGCGATGTCACCGGCTAGTTGCCGCGGCTATCGCTCGCTGGGTTGCCCAGCAACCCAGCGAGCGATAACTCGCAATGTTGGAGATAGGCGGAATCGCCCGCAACATTGCAGGTTGCCGCGTTACACAGGGCGATCAGGCATGATCGCCTCAACAACATCGCCAGGTTTCCCAACATTGTTGGGAAACCTGGCGATGTTACTCAGGCGATTTTTCCCCTGATTATCGCCCTGTCACACGAGGCAACTCTCCGGCGATGTCGCCGCAACCTGGCCACGCCCCTCAGTTGCCGGCAACATCGCCGGCGATATCTCCCTGTGTGACGGTACCTTTAAGGATCCACACTGACAGCATTATAGTTTTCAGAGAATATATTATTTTTGTCCACGATCACGCTGGAACTTGCATCTGTAATACAATTTAATAATTTTTTTTCATAGTTTCCTTTTTAATAATAATGTTTCTATTACTGTTTAACTAGATTTCCAGGAAATCTGTTTAGCCTGACAATGCAGTTGTTGATATCATTATTCTGAAAACGTGTCTATCATAGAATAGAAATAAATTGAGGGTGTATAATAATAGCAGTTATTACATCTTCTGGGAAACCTGTGAATGGATATAAGAGAGAACGTGGCGTAGGGAATCCAACAGATCCACGTCACGGAGGCGGTCTCCACGGCAACACTGCCCACTCACTGAGTCACAGGCTCTGTTTTGCTCTGTTGATCCGACAGGCTCTTTGTCATCTTTGTGTAATTAATGAATATTTTGTCTCCCACTCCTTAGTTAGTATCAAATACATAACACTGTAGGATAGGAGAAGCTGTACGGCAGGAAGGATTTAAGAGTGAAATGGCACTTTTAGACAAAAGGAAATCCAAATAAAACAAGATGCCCAAAAGCAATACTTCACAGGTAATACATTATCACTTAGGTGCACTCACATCACGGGGGAAGGGGGTTCCAAAATCACTTACTTCCCCCAATCCAAAAAAGCTCAAAATAGGTAACGAGATTGGAGGCTCTTGGTTCCATAGCACTGCACCAGGAGCAAAGGGGGAGAAACTACAATAGGTGCAGGGTTTGCAATTGCACCCAGCTCTGGAGCCTAGGGGGCCCTAAAAGTCCCTTTGGCTTATAGAAAAAAACTACTGCTATTAAAGATTTGCAATAATTGGGGCCCGTCAGATCTTTTGCATCAAGGCCTATGAGCGCCAAGTTACTCCACTGACCAGGAGATAGCCCTCAGGTCTCCAATCAGATCTGCTTAGTGTCCGGTGAATGGTGTTTCTATGCCTTGTAGAGCAGGTCACACGGTCAGTCGTGTATCTCCTGTCAGTATGTGGAAGTCTCTCCCATAAATTGGGTGAACACTTGTAGCCACACAATACCGTTTCACACAGGGCTCCACACGCAGAACAGAGGATTACCAATTTACAGAGGATCAATCACTGATGTAGAGTAAGTTAATAAAAATAAATGTAATCATTAAAAAACATAAATTTTATTTTTATTAACTTATATCAGTAATTGATCTTCTGTAAATTAGTAAACCTCTGTTCTGGGTGTGGTATCCCGATGTGATTCCAGTATGGTGACGAGTAATCGCTTTGTTTATATCAGAGACTTCTGTGGCACCCCAGGGTCCAAGTGCCACAGTGTCATTATCGCCCCCAGGTGGTAGTGTCACACTTGAGAGCAACAGATGGGTGTCCACACCAGACTGTAACCATACACAACACCTTTCTGCCTCAAGGTCTGAAGGGGGATACCAAGACCCGGGTTCAGGGTGAGCTCCCCTATAAATTCTGGTCTGGGGCATAACTAGTGAGCTCAGTTCCTAGGAGGACTGATAAAGGCATCCTGAGGACTGGTAGCTACCCCAAGCTCATCCCAGGAAAGCTAACCTAGCATGAGGGATCAAGACAGGGGGTCTAAGGAAATAGAGGAACACCTGGGGAGCGGAACAGTGTTGTGCTCACCCCAGGGAACAGCGCCAAGAACGGACACTGGAGTCTGAGGCTGTACAGGGCCTAACGACCCAGCAGCCAGCACCGGAAGGTGGGGGATTCCAAGTCCCCCAGCTACACTGTGCCCAGAGGCAAAGCACCTTAAAGAGCCCAGAGATAGCTACCTGAGGTGAGGGGCTAATAAAGAACTCAAGTTGCCTGTCATACCGGCACAAGCAGGAGAAAGAGAGGGTCAGCAGCTCAGCGTAAGCAGCAGCAGGGACCCACTAACACAGCGCAGCAAGGAGGCCTCAGAACCGGTTGGGTGAGGAGTATCTTGAGTTGCTCTCAGGTGTGCGAACTCAGCCTTCCAACTGCCGGTACTGTCGTTGCATCAGTAAAAGGACTGAGGAACCAACAAACCGTGAGTCTGTCTGTTGCTTTGCGCCCGCCATCCTGCATCCTACACCATTACAACTGTTAGGTCCCCTGGCACTGCTCCCCAGCATAATCAGCATAATCAGGCCATGGACACCGCTGTTACCTCGTTCTCAGCGCAAAAGAAGCTGGCTTATCTTGGGGAAAATCAGATGGCTTTCCTTCAGTCCATGGATACCCAGTTAGCCTCCCTTCAGACTTCCGACCCCAGGTCCGCCACTCAGCTGGCGAGCCTGCAGCAGGAGCTGTCTGTGCAACGAGACACACAGTCTATCATGCTGTCTTATATGTCCTCGGTGAACGATCGTCTGGTCTCCCTGCAGTCTGCAACCACGGCCTTGGCTCAAGCTGCAGCCTATGACCTGTCTCCAGGAGGTGTCCCGAATCCTCCGCCTCGCCTTGGAAAACTGCCTAGATACAGCGGTGACCTTAAGATGTGCCGCAGCTTCCTCAACCAGTGTCGTCTACATTTTGAACTGCTGCCACAGAAGTATCCCACGATTGGGCCAGGGTGGCCTTTGTGATGTCCCACCTGGAGAGTGAGGCCCTGGCATAAGTTAACCCTCTATAGGAGCGTGATGACCCCATGGTCTCTCACTTGTCGAACTTTCTGGAGACATTCCGTAAGGTCTTCGATGAACCCGGCCGGGTCGCATCTATTACAGACTCCCTCTTCAACCTCCATCAAGGGACCCTCACCGTTGGGCAGTACGACATACGCTTCTGCACCCTCTCCTCCAAGTTGAGATGGAATAACGAGGCGCTGACTGGAGCTTTCTGACGTGGCCTTTCCGGCAGGATAAAGGGCGAGCTCGCGGGTCAGGATATCCCAGCAGAGCAGGAGGAGTTGATCCCGCTAGCCACTCGCATCGATTTGAGTTTCCAGGAATGCTTCTGTGAATCTGCCAGGGAGAGGAGATCCATCCAGCCCCTTCCCTCTGAACGCAGTCCGCCCAGTCCACAGGCCGTGATGTCTGCCGTCGCCCCCTTTTCCGAACCTATGCAGGTGGATTGGGTCAGGATGGCGGAATGATGGGCCCCCAGGCCGTGAGATACTCGGGAACTGGGCCGGTGCTGTCTCTCAGGGATCACGGTAGTCGTGACCTGGTCCCGTGGCTGGGCTTAGTTGAAAAAGGGGGTATTTATAGGGAATTTGTCTTGACGCCACCCGTGGGATGTGGTCAGTGGGGACCACCGCTGCTGAAGAACCTCCGGTGAGAATGGATGGCAGCTGGGATGGAACGGCTCTCCATGGGTAAAGCCAATCACCGGGGCAGAGTGGAATGTCTATGTACAGGGTGCAGGGCGACGGGCACAAGTAAGAGGCAGACTCACGGTTTTGTAGTTTTCTCAGTTAGTGTGTGGTAGAAATAAGACACCGGAGGCTTTCTTGCTCTGCACGGGTACTTTACTGGCAACTCGGCACGGCAGCTCTCAAACAGTTCACACAGTACACAGTTATGGATAGCTGGCTGGGTAGTCACCAGAGGATGCAATGTCTCTGAGGCTCTCCGCGATGTTCCTTCTTTAGTCACTCTCTGTCCTTTCTTTACCTGCGCTTTTACTTGTAGGCTCCAGCAGCTGCTTGAAGCTAAGCGGTTTGCCCTCTCTCTCCTGTGTGTGCCATATGATAGGCAGCTTGAGTCCTTCACTTTCTCTACCCTGCTCCGGGGCTTCAGTGTTGCTGAACTCTATGCGCTGCTTTGCCTCCAGAAACTGTGTGGCTGGGAAATCTGGAATTCCCCACTGTCCGGTATTGACTGCCGGGATGTGTAACCCTGTACAGTCTCGGACCCGGTGTCCGTTCTTTGCGCTTTCTTCTGAGGCGAGCACGATGCTCCTCATCTCCCTCAGGCTTTCCTCTCCTTCTTCCTCAGACTCACTCCATGGCTGTTTTGTTCTCACTCCCTTCTTCCCGCTGTTTCCATTACACCTAAGCTCCTGCGTAGTCGCTAAAAATACGAAGGAGATGATTTAGGGATAAAGGATCGTGATGAAACCTGCGGTGTTTGGCTATTTGGGCGGACGCTACCAGACGGGACCACTGAGGATGATGGATGGGCAGCTATGGTGATATCGCTCCCCATGGGCGGAGCGTTTCCTCAGGGCAACCAAGAAAGTCTATGGCTTTGGAAGGCCGTTGGGATGCAGGACGAAGGGCGCAAAGTAACAGACAGACTCCCAGTTGATGTTTCGTCAGGTCCTTTACTGGTTTTGCAGGTACAAGCCGGGACACTGTCAGCTGATGGTACTGAAGTCCGAGCAACCTGAAGCAAGTCAGGGTTCTCCTCAACCTGCAAGTTCTGAGGCCTCCCTGCTGCGCTTCTTCAGCAGGTACCTGCTGCTGCCTAAAGCAGGTACCTGCTGCAGCCCTCTCTCTCTTCCTGCGTTGTTCCGATATGGCAGGCAGCTTGAGCCCTTCTCCAGCCCCACTTCCCTGGTGGTTATTCCTGGACGCCTAATGCTTCTTTGCCTGCAGACACTGTGGTGTTGCTGGGAGACTTGGAATCTCCCACCCTTCGGTATTGGCTGCCAGGTCGTTAGGCCATGCACAGCCTCGGACTCCGGTGTCCGGTTCTGTCGCTTTGCGCTGGGATGAGCTTGGTACCGCTCCACTTCCCAGGCTCTCCTCGACTTCCTCAGACCCTTGCTTATGGGTCCCTCAAGCTAGGTTTTTGCTACCCTGGGACGAACTTAGCACTGCTCAAGTCCACAGGATGTATTCCTCAGTAGTTCTCCATACTGAACTAACTAACTCCGCTCCAGACCAGAATTTATAGTGGAGCTGCCCTGAACCAGGGTTTAGAGCTCCCCCTTCAGGCCTGGAGGCAGAAATGGTGTTGTGTGCTTAGGCTCACCTGGTGTGGATACCTTCTTTGCTCCCAGGTATGACACTACCTTCCGAGGGAGGCATTGACATTGTGGCATCCGGACTCTGGGGTGCTACAGGTGCATCTCCTGTAGTTTACCGTATCCATTGGAGCTCAGGGCAGGTGTGGGGCCCTTGTGAGTTACTGCTTGATTTATTTGTGAGTGGCAATTTTAGGCCACTCACCAAGTGTAAGTGATTTTTCCGTATTCCTTTACTTTCCTATCAGAAGCACTATTGTTTTTGATCTTTTTTTTTTGTTTTTTTTTCCCCTTACTTATAGACAAAGTCATTATATTCTTTCATACTACTTTAAAGCGGACAGTTTAGGTGAAAAACAAGAATCTTTGCAATATATCTTGTTTGAAAAGTCTTCTCTTTTCTGCTTTTGGGCTGATCACTCCTTTTAACAGCTCTCAATACACAGGTACAATCTGTCTTCTGCAGTGGACATAGATGTTCTATGGAGAATTATAACTATTGTTTCTGGTAAACTTGTAGCAGAATGTCTGCGTCTGCGTCAAACTCTTCCCACCTCTCCATTGAACTTTATGGGCACCAACTGTCATCTATCTAGTAATGGAAAAATCTTTCTTCACTAAATACAGATTTCTTAGATTTTCCTCTTAAATTGAAAGTTAATGATTAATCCAGGTGACCTTTTATTTTCATGTGTGCTATTGAATTATGAAATAAAAATTAAACAAAGCACATGTATCACCTCCTACACACACACATATGTATTAATAATAATATTAATCATATCTCTTTCAATAGTATCAACATTTTCCACAACACGTTACAATTCAGAGGGTATTCGTACGAACAAGAGAATGCATTAACAAGAGTAATAAATATATTCATATGTTTGTAGAAGTAAAAAATTGGCAGATTTATCAGTGTATTTATGCCAGTTTTTCATCTACAATGCAAGAGAAAATATAAATGTTGGTGTCACATTAATTATTCAATAATCTCTGCTCCACTTTACCTCTCATGATTGTCGTCACTCGTTTTACAGTGTTTTCCTGTATGTTTTTGTACTGCATTTATTTGACAAAAATTCTTGAGCTAGATAATTGCTTGCATGCAACATGGAATTATGAAATGCAAATGGACGTTGAAAAGTGGAACAATAAATAAAAGTAAAAGATAAGTTTGTGACGCCAGTTGGAATGTTCAGCCAGCATATGGCTGGTGACTCACAGGCGTTCTCTTCCTCCTTCTTGTCACGGGTGGACCGCGCCTGCCGGTAGTGGGGCCCGGTGGTGCAGATCAAAAGTGATGAGACGTCTTGTGAGAACAGATTTAAGGGTTAAATTGTTTCGTGACGCCACCTATGAGAGATTCGGTAACTGTACCGACGCTGCGGGGCCTCCAGGGGATGGAATCCAGCAAGATGGAACGCTCCCCACAGGCTGAGCGGTGATCCCCGGAGCCAGAAGCTGCAGAAGATGTTGTGAGGCAGCTGCGGTTACCTTAGCATGTGGATAGTCAGTTCATAAGGGAGCACGGACACTGTAAGTCTCTGTAACGGGTTCTTTACTGTAACCAGCAAGCAGTACATGGTATACAGTGACGGGTAGTGGACCGGGTGGACTCAGCAGTAATAGGTGTCCCTCAGAGATCCGCGGTGTTCCTCCGTTCTATCTAGCTTGTGTGCCATTGTCGCCCAGGAATACCAGTTCGGGTACAGGGAGGCTGCTTGAATGCCCTATCCGGGGTATACGTTCCGGATGCTTTGGGGAGCCTTGGGTCCCTTGGTGGGTACACCGCTGGTTAGACGACTGGAATTTGGCGGGTGATGGGGGGCTCCTGTAGAGCGATCCCTCCACTCCTCTGGTTCGCATAGCAGAGCTGAACTGCTGCTAGCTTTGGTACCAGCAAACCGGCTGTAGGTCGGGCACGGGAGTTTTTGGGAACCCTTGTTTTGAGGCCCGTAGATCGGTTGGTAATGCACCGGGAATAATGGTGCTCAACCGTGGTGACGGTAGGGAGATGGCCGGTAGAAGGTGGCCAGGGGGCCGCACGGAACTGTGCAACCCCCTCTCCTAAGTTGCAGAGCTGGGAATCTGCAGAGGTCTTCTAGGTAGCTGTTACACTCCCCGACTAACTAATTGTCCTAAACTTCCACTACACACTACCCTTACACTCCGCCCACCAGGATCTGATTGGCCCTCTATGCTAGGTGATGCATGTAGGGTATGGATCTCTGAGTTAACCATATGGCTTCTGGGTCAGAGAATATTGCTGCTGCATTTATGGCTGCAATACCCTCCTGTGACGCACTCGGTGCGGGGCGCCACACTGGCACTGCAGATGATCTTGGGGAGACAGGTGGTAGTAGCAGCGCAGTTATTTAACTCTCTCCAACTAGGGCTGGCTCCCAGGGAGATGAGGGTGGTGGTGGTGAGGTATGGTGGAGGAAGGAGACACAAGGAGTCAAGTCAGTCTTTGCTTTACATTTTACTGCACTCTGCTGTAGTAGATCCAGGGTATACAACCAACACCAGGCATGTGGTCTGGCCAGTCTGATGAGAACTGTTGTCCGCTCTGCTGGTTGAGTAATATTGCATTCCTGCTGACTTTATCCTGTGCTGTTAGGTTTCTAAATGCCTCTTGGTTGCTGTGGGTAACCTCCTGCCAAGCTGGTAGTGTGGGTCTTGTGGGTATCTGTGCCTATGGCAGATCCCTGGTCCTCTATACTACTTATGCCCCGCAAAGTTCCACTTAGTTGGCTGGTGAACATAAAACCCACGCAACCTCCAGTTTCTGCCACCAGGCCTTATAAGCCTGAGTAAGAAAAAAAGGGAGAGAAGGGGCGCATGTGTAGGATCACTATAGCTAAGTTAGTATGGCGTTATTACAGGTGGACACTACCTGAGGAAGACTGCCTTGAGCAGTTGAAACATGTTGTGGAGCTGTGAGGGGAAAATAAAGATTGCGGTTTATAAACTTCATCATCCTGGTGCCTGAGCTTTACTAGCGCTTCTAAGGACCGCTAAATCATTTTCTTGCAAGCTTATAAGCCTGAGTGGCCTAGGGACTAGTTTCCTAACTGTAGCTTGTCCATTGAAACAACTTCCTCTGGGGAAAGGAGCTGAGAGGAAGTTGTCCAGCGTGTCAACGACACGCGTAGGGTGTTATGGATGCCCCCCACACCTTTCGGGTGGGGCCGTCGTCTTAATTGTCTGCCGCCGAATTGGATGCTTTGTCTACGTGTGTGCACGTCACGAAAGAATCCACGCTGACACGTTGTCAATGTAGAGGCTTAATGACAAAGACCTTTATTAAAGGGAAAGTTAGCAGTTTTATTACTTATCCTTAAAGGGATGTGCAGAGGGGTGTGACTAGATAATTGCGTCACGTTATGCTGAATATACATTTTATTCTGGAAAACATTTAATTATATTTTCTGCGTGGTAGTTACCGTATATACTTGTGTATAAGCCGACCCGTGTATAAGCCGACCCCCCTACTTTTGCCCCCAAAACCTGGGAAAACCTATTGACTCGTGTATAAGCCGAGGGTGGACCCCAGCACAGGTATACAGTCCCCCCCAGTGGTATATAGCAGCCTCCCCAGTGGTAGTATACAGCAGCCACAGAGGTATATACAGCAGCCCCAGTAGTAGTATACAGCAGCCTCCCCAGTGGTAGTATACAGCAGCCTCCCCAGTGGTAGTATACAGCAGTCTCCCCCTGTGGTAGTATACAGCAGTCTCCCCCAGTAGTAGTATACAGCAGTCTCCCCCTGTGGTAGTATACAGCAGCCTCCCCCTGTGGTAGTATACAGCAGCCACAGAGGTATATACAGCAGCCCCAGTAGTAGTATACAGCAGCCTCCCCAGTGGTAGTATACAGCAGCCTCCCCAGTGGTAGTATGCAACAGTCTCCCCCTGTGGTAGTATACAGCAGTCTCCCCCTGTGGTAGTATACAGCAATCTCCCCCAGTAGTAGTATACAGCAGTCTCCCCCTGTGGTAGTATACAGCAGTCTCCCCCAGTAGTAGTATACAGCAGTCTCCCCCTGTGGTAGTATACAGCAGTCTCCCCCAGTAGTAGTATACAGCAGTCTCCCCCTGTGGTAGTATACAGCAGTCTCCCCCTGTGGTAGTATACAGCAGCCTCCCCCTGTGGTAGTATACAGCAGCCACAGAGGTATATACAGCAGCCCCAGTAGTAGTATACAGCAGCCTCCCCAGTGGTAGTATACAGCAGCCTCCCCAGTGGTAGTATACAACAGTCTCCCCTGTGGTAGTATACAGCAGTCTCCCCCTGTGGTAGTATACAGCAGTCTCCCCCAGTAGTAGTATACAGCAGTCTCCCCCTGTGGTAGTATACAGCAGTCTCCCCCAGTAGTAGTATACAGCAGTCTCCCCCTGTGGTAGTATACAGCAGTCTCCCCAGTAGTAGTATACAGCAGTCTCCCCCTGTGGTAGTATACAGCAGTCTCCCCCTGTGGTAGTATACAGCAGTCTCCCCCTGTGGTAGTGTACAGCAGCCTCCCCCTGTGGTAGTTACAGCAGCCTCCCCCTGTGGTAGTATACAGCAGCCACAGAGGTATATACAGCAGCCCCTCCCCTGTGGTAGTATACAGCAGCCCCCCCTGTGGGTATACAGCAGTGCCTCCCCATGTGGTATATACTGCAGCCCCTCCCCTGTGGTAGTATACAGCAGTGCCTCCCCCTGTGGTATATACAGCAGCCCCTCCCCTGTGGGTATACAGCAGTCCCCCCCTGTGGTATATACAGCAGCCCCTCCCCTGTGGTAGTATACAGCAGTACCTCCCCCTGTGGTAGTATACAGCAGCCCCCCCGTAGTATATACAGCAGCCCCCCCCCTGTGAGAATACAGCAGCCCCCCCGTGGTAGTATACAGCAGCCCCCCCGTAGTATATACAGCAGCCCCCCGTGGTAGTATACAGCAGCCCCCCTGTGGGTATATAGAGCCCCCCCGTTGCTGCCGCACACCTGTAAAAAGAAGATCTGTCATACTTATCCTCCTGCTGTCATCGCGATCATCCTCCGCTCTCCTTCTTGCTTGCACCCGGGCCCCGGCGTCCATCCATATGACCGCGCACAAATAATGACGTCATTATTTGTGCGCGGTCACGTGGATGGACGCCGGGTGCAAGCAAGAAGGAGAGCGGAGGATGATCGCGATGACAGCAGGAGGATAAGTATGAAAGATCTTCTTTTTACAGGTGTGCGGCAGCAACGCGGGGGGCTCTATATACCCACAGGGGGGCTGCTGTATACTACCACGGGGGGGCTGCTGTATATACTACGGGGGGGCTGCTGTATACTACCACGGGGGGGCTGCTGTATTCTCACAGGGGGGGGCTGCTGTATATACTACGGGGGGGGCTGCTGTATACTACCACGGGGGGGCTGCTGTATACTACCACAGGGGGGCGGGAGAGCACTGACAGTGCTATGTAATATGCACGGCTCCCCCTGCCACTGATGGACAGGGGGATGCAGTGCATATTGCATTGCACTAATGAGCGGCCCCACGTGACCGGCCGCTCATTGTACAGCCTCCCCCTGCCTCCTCCATCCCCCGGACACCGGCCCCACACAGTCAGCCGTCACTGACTCGTGTATAAGCCGAGGGGGGCACTTTTCAGCACAATTTCTGTGCTGAAAAACTCGGCTTATACACGAGTATATACGGTAGTTTAACTAGCCTTGACGTTGTACAGGACGTTCCGAACATGTTGATAAGAACTTCTATAACTTCTATACGGCTACCTCTAAATCAAACATTTATACAAAATCAGAGACACAGAAACTTCTAGAGGAAAGTCCAAGGATTCACATAACCATGCATTTGGAAGGGTTCTGAAATGGCTTCAATTATTCCAATAAAATTATTAACTATTTATTGCCATAACAGGGTCTCGGGGGGTCTCTGCTGCCCATGCCCTGACTCATCTTCCAGGTGATCGTACCACTACTCCTCCAGATTCTTCATTATAGGATCTGTGTCTACTCCAGAGCTCTCCTCTCTCTCACAGCTCGACCTTTTGTCCGGGCCTTTTATACCTCTTATTTACATGCACTTTAATAATGTTGTGTTTACAGAGATTCCTGGGTTACTGGTCTTTCCAGTATACAGACTAATTTGTGCCATGTTATCATACACAGCTGCTTTTCTACTTTCCCAGCATTTATGACCTCTTTTCTGTGGTCTGGAGTGTGCTGCTCCGTATTATTGGTAATCTTATGACTTTACACTCCATTAGCAGCTTTTTATTGATACTTGCTCAGTATGTTGATATTTGATTGTGCAGATGTTTTTGCTGCCTCTACTCAATAAATCATCCAGGCACTTATTAGTTCTTGCAACGTCCAGTGTGTATTCTCTTTATAGAGGAATCCACCAATAAGTATTATACAGTCTGGTATTTACCACCTGACTTTCTTCCGGTTACTCCATATTTATTGGGTCTCTAATAACCTCATCAATTGCACATGACAATCGATTATTATGTAATTTTCACATGGTTTGTGTATGGTCTTTAGAGAGACTTGATCGAGCTCTGTGATATTAAATTCACATCTGTGGTACATTGTATCTCCTATCCATCCCCTGTGAGTGCATACTGTAATTGGGTATGTTTCTTTACCCTTTTGATACTTACTGTTGCGGACATGGACATTTTTGTATTTAGAGTGTTTTTACTCTTTTTAATTGTTTTTAAAGTTTGTGCTGTGTGTTTCCTTTTTTGTACATTTTTCCTAAATTTGATCCAATTTATTATTCATTTACATTTATCCTTGATCCCGGTCAACATATACACGTTTTCTTGTCGTTTACACATGTTTGCTTAATTACGTGTGACTGGTGGATCACACAACTGTGACACTCAAAAACACTATTTTCAGAGTATCCAGAGTGAACATAACACAATATTTACCAACATCACATACTTTCTCATGTGAAAAGACTCCTCTTTTAAACAGGTTTTCCCAAAAACAAAGAGAAATTTTAATTTATAGATCTTGGATAATAATAATTTGCACAATTGGATGTATTTAAAAAAAATGTTCCTGTGCTGAGATAATCTTATACAGTGCCTTGTGAAAGTATTCGGGCCCCCTTGAACTTTTCAACCTTTTGCCACATTTCAGGCTTCAAACATAAAGATATAAATTCTAATATTTTTGTGAAGAATCAACAACAAGAGGGACACAATTGTGTAGTGGTACGAAATTTATTGGATATTTAAAACTTTTTTAACAAATAAAAAACTGAAAAGTGGGGCGTGCAATAGTTATTCGGCCCCTTTACTTTCAGTGCAGCAAACTCATTCCAGAAGTTCAGTGAGGATCTCTGAATGATCCAATGTTGTCCTAAATGACTGGTAATGATAAATAGAATCCATCTGTGTGTAATCAAGTCTCCTTATAAATGCACCTGCTCTGTGATAGTCTCAGGGTTCTGTTTCAAGTGCAGAGAGCATCATGAAGACCAAGGAACACACCAGGCAGGTAAGAGATACTGTTGTGGCAAAGTTTAAAGCCGGATTTAGATACAAAAAGATTTACCAAGTTTTAAACATCTCAAGGAGCATTGTGCAAGCGATCATATCCAAACATGTGGAATAAGGTGCTCTGGTCAGATGAAACCAAAAATTGAACTTTTTGACCACAATGCAAAATGATATGTTTGGCGTAAAAGCAACACCACTCCATCACCCTCACAACACCATCACCACTGTCAAATCATGGTGGTAGCAGCATATGGTTTGGGCCTGCTTTTCTTCAGTAGGGACATGGAAGATGGTTAAAATTGATGGGAAGATGGACGGAGCCAAATACAGACCATTCTAGAAGAAAACCTGTTGGAAAGTCTGCAAAAGACCTGAGGCTGGGACGGAGATTTATCTTCTAACAAGACAATGATCCCAAACATAAAGCAAAATCTACAATGGAATGGTTAAAAAATAAACGTATCCAGGTGTTAGAATGGCCAAGTCACAGTCCAGACCTGAATCCATTGAGAATCTGTGGAAAGAGCTGAAAACTGGTGTTTAAAACACGTTCTCCATCCAAACCTCACTGAGCTCCAGCTGTTTCAAGGGAAGAATGGGCAAGAATTTCAGTCTCTGATGTGCAAAACTGTTGAGATATACCCCAAGAGACTTGCAGCTTAATCGCAGCAAAAGGTGAGCTACAAAGTATTAACTCAAGGGGGCCGAATAATATTGCACACCCCACTTTTCAGTTTTTTATTCGTTAAAAAAGTTTAAAATAAGCAATAAATTTCGTTCCACTTCACGATTGTGTCCCACTTGTTGATTCTTCACAAAAAAATTTGAATGTACTGTATATCTTTATGTTTGAAGCATGAAATGTGGCAAAAGGTTGAAAAGTTCAAGGGGGCCAAATACTTTCACAAAGCACTGTATATGTGCCCTGCCATGTGCTGTGTAATGGATGTGTCTGACCTTACAGGGACGTGGTCTGATCATACCACATCTCCTATGCTAGATAATCTTATATATGTGTCCCTGCTATGTACTGTGTAATGGCCGTGTCTGACTATACAGGGACATGGTCTGATCGACCCACCCCAAGGCTGTGGGGCACTCGAACCGGGCTTCTATACGTTATGGGGAGTCACAGGAGTCGAGACCTGGCTTCTATGACCCTGGGGATCAGTTTTAAAAGTTCTTGGGGATAGGAATTTGGGGATAGGTGTCGTAACGCCACCTGTGGTTTCTGTCTATTGGGCCGACGCTGCAGTGTGGGGCCTCTGGGAATGATGGACGAGCAGGTGTGGTGTTAACGATCCCCACAGGTGGAGCGGTTCCCCAGGGCAGCCGCAACATTCTATGCCGATGGTAGGCCAATGGTGTGCAGTATTCAGGGCGCTGAATAACTGGCACACAGACAGGGATTGTTTCCTTTTACCTTTACTGCAATGGCAAACATCAGGGTACAGTCCACAGTCAATCATAGGAATCTGGTAGCCTTGAAGCAATTTAGGGATCTCCTCACCTGGCTGGTTCTGAGGCTGCACCTCTGCCTGCTGGTCCTGGCTGCCTGTAGCTAAGCTGCGACCCTTTACTCCTGCTGGACAGTTTGGCATTGATAGGGCAGGCAACTCGAGCCCTTCCCAGGTTCCACTTCCTGACCACTGTCCCTGGACTCTCCATGCTGTTGTGCCTCCAAGTGCTTTTGGTGGTCTGGAGACTTGGAATCTCCCGTCCTCCAGGTTTTGGCTGCTGGGTCTAGAGCACCCGTGCAATCTTGGACTCCGGTGTCTGGTTCTGGTGCTCTGCTCTGGGGTGAACCGTTAACAGGCTCCACTCCCTAGGCCTACTCCTCTGCTTTCCTCAGACCCTTGCTTATGGGTCCCTCACACTGGCTAGTGAGTATCCTCGGATGAACCTGACACTGCTCCAGTCCTCAGAATGTCTTCTACAGTCCTCCTAGGAACTGTACTAACTAATCCCGCCTCCAGACAGAATTTATAGGGGAGACTTCCCTGAATCCGGGTTGGAGCTCCTCCTTCTGGTCTGGAGTCAGGAAGGTGTTGTGTGTGTGGGTTACCTGGTTGGGATACCTTTTCTTGCTTCCAAGCATGACCCTACCCCCTGGAAAGGCAAGGCCATCGTGGCAACAGGACTCTGGGGTGCCACATGATCATACCACATCTCTTGTGCTGAGATCTTTATATGTGCCCCTCTATGTACTTTGTAATGTGTGTCTGACAACAGGGACATGTCTGATCATACACTCTCCTGTGCTGAGATAATCTTATATATGTGTCCTGTATTGCTGGTAATGGATGTGTCTTGACCATACAGGGACATGGTCTGATCATACCACGTCTCCTGTGCTAGAGATAATCTTATATATGTGTCCCTGTATGTGCTGTGTAATGGATGTGTCTGACTATACAGGGACATGGTCTGATCATAATACAGCTCCTGGGCAGAGGAGGAAGTGAAAAAGCATACAGACATTACAGCACGGGAACTCAAATAATTTGTGAGGTGATACATTTCCCTGTTTTTAAAAATGTTTTACCTCAAAGAAAGAATTATTATTTATTTATAGAGCACCATTGATTCCATGGTGCTATACATGAGAAAGGGATACACACAAACAAGTTAAAAATACATGAACAAACTAACAGTGACAGACTGATACAAGAGGGGATAGAGGATCCTGCCCTTGCGGGCTTACATTCCACAGGGCAATGGGGAGAGAGATAGTAGGTTGGGTCTGCTCTGGTGGTGTCGGAGCCCGGGTCCGATGGTGGTGGAGCGCCGTGGTCCAATGGTGGTGGAGCGCCAGGTCCAGTGGTGGTGGAAGCACCGGGTCCAGTGGTGCTGGAGCACCAGGTCCAGTGGGGGTGAGGTGGCACCGTGGTCATTGCAGGTTGGTGGCTGTTCTGTAGAGATGGGTTTTCAGGTTCTGCTTGAAGGTTCCGAGTGTGGAGGACAGTTGAACGTTTTGGGGTGCAGAGTGATCCCATGCTGTAATTCTGTATACTCTTATTTCATTCTTCGTTGCCCAGGAGCTGTGGAATGATCAGACCATGTCCCTGTACAATCAGACACGGCCATTACACAGTACATAGCAGGTACACATACATTAGATATTATCTCAGGACAGTAGAATTGGTATGATCAGACCATGTCCCTGTACAGTCACACATCCATTACATAGTTACATAGCAGGGACACATACATTAGATATTATCTCAGGACAGGAGATGTGGTATGATCAGACCATGTCCGTGTACAGTCAACCGGGCATTACACAGTACATAGCAGATATGCATTATAGGGGACGCATTGGAAAACCTTTCTAAATCACTATAATTTAATGATACACATCTACTGCCCATAATTCTGATAAGCTGCATTCACTGTAAACTTTACAATAATGATAATTACAGTCAATTTGATTCAGCTTAAAAAAAAAAATCACAGACACCATAAATTTAATTTATGGACAGGGTTAAAAAAAAGTGTCCTGGAATTTCTGGAAGTTGGACTAGACAGGTTTAGGGGTGACCAATTGCATTACGCAAGAACCCAGCGTAGCTCATTTATAATTTTGATAGTGAGGGTCTAGAACAGGGGTGGAGAACTCTCAGCCTCAAGGGCCGCCAACATGTCAGGTTTTCAGGATTTCCTTAGTATTTCACAGGTGATAAATTAATCACATGCACTGGTGATGATCCCAGCACCCTGTGCAATGCTAAGGAAATCCTGAAAACCTGACCTGTTGACGACCCTTGAGGCATGGAGTTGTCCACCCCTGGCCTAGATGATGGCAGCTTACATACAAGGAGTTCAGCAGAATTTTAAGCATCTTTTTTTAACCAATGCAATGCATACCAGACAGTAATTTGCTGGTATAAAAATAGGTTTATTGTAGTATAGTTGCCCAACCTTGTCTTATCCTGTACTTGTGGTTTACTCATAGCAATGTTATTTCCTGGAAAACTATGTCTATTGTCTCCAAAACATCATTACAGACTTTTTTAATCTTCCGTTTGGCTGCAAATAAACAGATGGTGTTACCGCATGGCATCCTTTTGAAATGTAATCAGATCTTGATGTTTCCACTAAAATCATATCTCGGTATAGGTGTTTATGCCTCTTGCTTCATTGTCAGATATGTTATGCAGTGTACTTTATTAGGAGTCGATCCCTAATTAGTGGAGAGGACATCTGTAGCTGAAGCCTAGATACAGTTCAATGAATCAGGCGCAATAAGGCTACATTCACACACAGCATTTTTGCTGCATTTGTGAGGATACATCTGTTTTTGGTGCAGAAACTGCACCAAAAATGGATCCTCACAAAATGGGGCCTTGTGTGTGTGTGAATGTGATGCGTTATCTGGTGTGCTATTTACTCATCCTCCTCGCGCTCTTACAGTGACCTCTAGCGATGTTCTCATGCAATGTTCAGTGCTTCTAGGTCCCTGTGCATGTGACTAAGTGACATCAATCAGTCACATGGTGCAGTGCCAGGTCCTCTCGCAGGTCCTGCGGCCTCTCGGGATGAGATCTCTCTGAGATTACTGGGAGAGCGCCAGGAGGGAGTAAAAGTGCAACTAAATAACGCCCAATAATTGGCATGCTCATTCTTTTTACTGATCCGTTCCTGAACCCAAAAACGCTGTGTCTAAATGCCAAATTGTGAAATGCATTGACTTGGTTTGGACGGCCAAATTCACTGCATTTCACTGCATTTTCACTGCAATAGCGGATCCGTACAAAACATATCAAAAACGGTACAATAATGCACGGTGTGAATGTAGCCTAACAGCAAGCATGTGAGCATGTTCATGAAGAGCCACCAATGAAAGTGTTTTAACTGGAATGTTGATAAAGTCAAAAGAAAAGCAAATTGATTGAAGACCTGTGACAAAATTACCGTAGCATTTTGGTTTGAACAACCTACCAAACTGGTTTACATATTATCCCTAAAGGCCCCGTTACATGGGGAAACATCTCCTGGCAACATCGCTGGCAACTCACGGGAGCGTGCATGTTTTGGCCACTAGCCTAGATCGCTGTGCTGCAGTTACACCGGGAGACATCCCAGCAACGTAGCAGCGATGTTGAAAGCATCGTTAACATTAGACTTAATGGACGAAGTTGCTTTCAACATCGCAGTTGCGGTGTCACACTGGGCGAATCAGCCAGATCGCCTAGAGCAACATCGCCTGGTTTCAGGACATTGTCCTGAAACCAGGCGATGTTGCTGAAGCAACTATCGCCGTTTATATCACCCTGTTACACGGGGCAACGCACTGGCGATGATGCTGCAATTTCGCCACGCCCCTGAGTTGCCGGCGATGTTGCCGGAGATGTTTCCCCATGTAACGGGGCCTTGAATAATAGATGTGGGTTTAGTAACAAATTGGTTACAAAGCAGGGTTAGGCTGCTTTCACAACTGCCGCGATCAGCGCAAAACCGCTGATGTGAAAGCAGCCTTAGATTGTTTTTTCCACTTTTTATAGTATTTTGTATATTTAAAAAATGTATCTGGTCATGTTTTTGCCTAATTCTCCAATTCTCCCAGCAACTTTACCACAATGTTATTTTCCCCTGGTGCCCTGAGTCAGTTAGCACGTTGTCTACCGTAGCCAGCACTAGTTCATTGTGTCATTCAGATTTGACCCCTACTTTATTGGTGCTTTTGTACGTTATACCCTTCTCTACATTGATATTCCGGTTTTGTTACTCCTGGCTCTGGCTTTGCTTTTTCGTCTGACATTGTTTTTGCTGACCCTTGACTACATTACAGACCTTGCTTTAGCTTCCCTCCATAGTAAAGTTGTATTCTGCACTCTGTTTTTGATAAGGTAAAGAATGTGTGTACTGTGTTAGCCATTAGATAGAAAAATATTACAATCTGAGAGTCCTCAGTGGTTGATACCTTTTAATGGCTAACTGAAAAGATGGTAAGAAAAAGCAAAGCAAGTTTCCGATACACTATGGCCTCTTCATCAGGCTGATAATTACACAAATTCTGAAACACACACATATATAATACAGTACAGACCAAAAGTTTAGACACACCTTTTCATTCAAAGGGTTTTCTGTATTTTTATGACTATGAAAATTGTAGATTCACACTGAAGACATCAAAACTATGAATTAACACATGTGGAATTATATACTTAACAAAAAAGTGTGAAACAACTGAAAATATGTCTTATATTCTAGGTTTCTTCAAAGTAGCCACCTTTTGCTTTGATTACTGCTTTGCACACTCTTTGCATTCTCTTGATGAGCTTCAAGAGGTAGTCACCGGAAATGGTCTTCTAACAGTCTTGAAGGAGTTCCCAGAGATGCTTAGCAGTTGTTGGCCCTTTTGCCTTCACTCTGCAGTCCAGCTCACCGCAAACCATCTCGATTTGGTTCAGGTCTGGTGACTGTGGAGGCCAGGTCATCTGGCGTAGCACCCCATCACCATCACACCTCCTCCTCCATGCTTCACGGTGGGAACCAGACATATAGAGTTCATTCATTCACCTTTTCTGCGACGCACAAAGACATGGTGGTTGGAACCAAAGATCTCAAATTTGAACTCATTAGACCAAAGCACAGACTTCTACTGGTCTAATGTCCATTTCTTGTGTTCTTTAGCCCAAACAAGTCTCTTCTGCTTGTTGTCTGTTCTTAGCAGTGGTTTCCTAGCAGCTATTTTTCCATGAAGGCCTGCTGCACAAAGTCTCCTCTTAACAATGTTGTAGAGATGTGTCTACTGCTAGAACTCTATGTGGCATTGACCTGGTCTCTAATCTGAGCTGCTGTTTACCTGAGATTTCTGAGGCTAGTGACTCGGATGAACTTATCCTCTGCAGCAGTGGAGACTCTTCGTCCTCCTTTCCTGGGGCGGTCCTCATGTGAGCCAGTTTCTTTGTAGCACTTGATGGTTTTTGCAACTGCACTTGGGGACACTTTCAAAGTTTTCCCAATTTTTTTGGACTGACTGACCTTCATTTCTTAAAGTAATGATGGCCACTCGTTTTTCTTTACTTGGCTGCTTTTTTCTTGCCATAATATAATTCTAAGTCTATTCAGTAGGACTATCAGCTCTGTATCCACCAGACGTCTGAAAAACACAACTGATGGTCCCAACCCCATTTATAAGGCAAGAAATCCCACTTATTAAACCTGACAGGGCCCACCTGTGAAGTGAAAACCATTTCCAGTGACTACCTCTTGATGAGCTTCAAGAGAATACCAAGAGTGTGCAAAGCAGTAATCACAGCAAAAGGTGGCTACTTTGAAGAACCTAGAATATAAGACATATTTTCAGTTGTTTCACACTTTTTTGTTAAGTATATATTCCATGTGTTAATTCATAGTTTTGATGCCTTCAGTGTGAATCTACAATTTTCATAGTCATGAAAATACAGAAAACTCTTTGAATGAGAAGGTGTGTACAAACTTTTGGTCTGTTCTGTACATGCATGGTGAGATGATGCAGTAAATACGACAGGTGACATGAAGCAGACTTCTAATATTTTGCACTTTGTTTTTACCACTCTCTACAATTAATCACATCTACACCTATCACTATTTATACCAGAAACTATTCTTACTTATAAGACACATACCTGATTTAATAGACTTTATTTCATTAAGAGGTTAACAATATAGAAAAGAACTCAGCTAAGGTCCATATATCCTGGCCTATAATCTGTCAGATTCTAGCGGTAATGACCCATTATTCACAATAGTTGAGTAATGTGAATGAGTTCAGAGACTACATCATGTGTCCAAATATGCTCGTTCCTTAAATTGTTTCCGTGGGCAAAAAATGTTTTGCTCTTCTAACAATTTGACCGTCAAAAAAGCAAAGTGGAAATTCAAGTCTTAAATAGGGTCAACCCCTTCACCACCCGGCGATTTTTCATTTTCGTTATTTGCTCTCCTGCTTCTAAGAGCCATAACATTTTTATTTTTTCATTTAAAATAGACATATGAGGGCTTGTTTTTTGCGGGACAAGTTGTACTTTCAGACGCAATAATTTATTTTACCATATAGTGTACAGGAAAATGGGAAAAAAATTTCAAGTGCGGTGAAATTGTAGAAAAAAGTGCAATTACACGTTTGTTTTTTGAGTTTTTTTATTCTCCATGATCACTATATGGTAAAACTGATGTGTTGGTATGATGCTTTGGGTCGGTACGAGTTTGTAGATACCAAACATGTATACTTTTACTGGTATCTAAGTGGTGAAAAAAATTCAGAAGTTTGAAAAAAAATGAATTCACTTTTTGCACCATGTCCTGCGACCTGTAGCGTCCTCATATCTTGGGATTTGGGGTTGTGGGATAGCTTATTTTTTTGCGGCTTGAGCTGAGGTTTCTAATGATACCAATTTTGAGTGGATGGGCTGTTTTGATAGCCTGTTATTACATTTTATAGCAATGTTGTGGCAACCTAAAAAAAACGTAATTTTGGCGTTTGGACCTTTTTTTCCATTACACAGTTTACAGATCTGATTAATTAATTTCATATATTGATAGATCAGGCCTTTCTGGACGTGGCAATACCAAATATATGTCTGTGGCACCCCTGCGGCCACTGGAGGTTGCAGCAACCAGGTAAGTCCTTTCACCCAAACACACACCCAACACACTCCGTTCCCAAGACTAGGGACTCTATGCCCAGCAACGGGATGGTGGGAGGAGACAAGTGGAGGGTTGGAAAGTTAGCACAGGAAACGGTCAGGGGAGAAAACAAAGTCCAGAAAAAAACACAGGAAGTAGTTCAGTTCAGTGAGTCAGTCAGTTGAGTCAAGGTGTTCAGTTCAGTCAGACGGAGAAGAGAGGACAACATCACTACATGAGACTGAAAGGACACAGACCCGGCGACATGTACCATTCTAAGGCTGTTCCAGGTCCCGGGCTACAGACCTTAGAGAGAGACAGAAGGAGTCCTAGGGGCACAGGTAGTGAGCAATCCACCTGTGCGCCCTAATTAGCGGGAAAGCTGAAGGACTGGGCAGAAACTAGGGTACCGGCCCTGAAGTGGCAGGACGCTCCACGCTCCAACCACAAAACAGTTGGGTGCGGGGATTTTAAGTCCCGCAACCCAAACCCCGGCGCAGCAAAGAGAAGGCTGCCGTACTAGGGCCAGGGGACCAGACAGGTCGCCCAACAAAGACCCATGACCACTGGATCGTAGCTTTGCATGTGGAAGAGTAAGGAAGAGAGGCCCAATGAAAGGATCACAAAAGGGGGTGACCTGACAAGCCATCCCGGCTGCTGAAAGACTACCAGAGCCGCCACTACACTGTCTTGTAACTTGAACACCTGCCGAGAAAGTCAAGTAAATCAGGTTGAAGCTCAGCATTGTGTGAGGCTGTTATTTCTGCGCTTGATGAGAGGTAGACTGAAACGCCGAGTCGGCAGCAGGAGCCTGCCTAAGAGTGTCCCTAATCCCTGCCAGCAGCCAGTGCAACCCTGCTGGCTTCCCATTCCCCAAATCACCTCCACAGACTCTTCCTTTGCCCTGGGACCCACTCTTTCCGTGGAGAGCTAAACACTCATAGCTGCTACACCCATCATCCCCAAGGTCCTGACTGTAGCAGCGGCTACACCGGACGCATTCCACAGGTGACGTCACAACAAAAACTCTTTTATATCATTTTTATATTTTTCTTTTATCCCTTTTTCAATTCCCCCTTTTTAAAGGATCGCCCGATAAGGGGATCACGGACCGGGTCACGCCACCATGACATCCCGCAGCCCAGACGACGTAGAGAGGGCCAGTTCCAAGTATCCCACGGTCCTCGCCCCGGGAGAGTCATGTATTTTTTTTTATAATTTTATTTTGCATGTGGGAAAAGGGGGTAATTTAAACTTTTGTTTTTTTTCTTTTAATATTTTTTAAAACTTTATTTCTTAATTCATCTTTGATTTTACACTGCCCCACAGGGCACCTCACTGCTGCAGGATCCGATCCCTTGCTGCAGGATCTGAGCTGCAGCACATCGGGACATGGCACTTGGTTTCACCTTCAGTGTTTGGCAGCGCTTGCCGACCACTGACAGGAAGCAAATCCTGATAGCTTCCGAAGTCACACCAGAACCCGGGGCCATCAGGTACTGAGTGGAAATCCCGCAATCTTATAGCGGGATCTCCGATGTTGGCAGGAAATGGCATGATCCTCGCCCCGGCGGTTTTGGATCCTGCTGTCAGTGAATGACAGTGGGATTCAAAGGGTTAACAGCACCGATCAGATCGCAGATCCGTGCTCCTCCATTGAAGTGCCGAAGTCTTGTGACATTTCACAAATCTTGCGAGAACTTGGCACTATCTTCAATGGAGGAAACAGTGACCAGCTCCACTGCTCAGACGCGAGTGCGCCTGTCACGCAGTGCGCCATCCACAGGAAGAGAGGAAATTTTCAAATTGCAAGCGGGTTTTGCTGGCAAGGGGCGTCGATGACCCAAATACACAGACCAGAGAGCATACCTCCCGGATCTAATAGGATGCAGGGCGATAGAGAATAAAAGTTGATTTCTCAGGTATGAAGGGGGCATTTGGGCATATAGAGGGGTTAGAAGAACCCCATTTACATTATGTTAATGCTGGTGGGCACAGTTTAAAAAAGCCCAAAGTTGGTAACATGTTCCCTTTGCAGAGGAACTCCGGGGAGATAACAAAAGTTTGTACAGTTCCTGCACTACTATACTATAATGATAAGTGTCTGTTACATTTGTATAATTGTTTAGAATTACCGTAATATAAATCAGTTATTCATTAATGCTGCTTACAAGTCACCACTATCATAAGGAACAATACATCATGCCTGAATGAGCAGCTCTCACCCCCCACTCAGAAAGCTGCAGTGCTGTCCAACACTTCCATCCTCATTCCTTATTTAATCACATGGGCATGAGATCAGAACAGGTCCTACACTAAAGAAGGGAGTGTGGAGATCTCTTTATTTACAGAGAGCAAGAGGGGATATCTGTGTGATAAGACCTGCTGTGACATCACACCTATGTGATTGAAAGGGAAGTGTTTGTTATAGGATGGCACTGAAGTTTTTTTGAGAGGGAGGGGGAAGAACTGCTCAGTCAGGTATTGTCCCCTATGGAAGGGGTGACTGGTAAGCAGCATTTAGTCACTAACTGATTTATATTAATTCTAAACATTATACAAATGTAACAGACAGCTTAGCATTATAGTCTAGGAGTGCAGGGACCATATAATAAAAATTAAAAATCTCCCCAGAGTTCCCCTTTCAGGCTGGTTTCACATTGGCGTTCCCCCTGCAGCGTTCATGCAGAGGGGAACCACCATGTGAGCGCAGCCAGCGCAAGCCCCTATCTTTATAATGGGAGCGCACGGTGCTGCGCTTGACTGCGCATGACCGTGCACTCCCATTCACTGCCATATGTGATTTGTACGCAGGCGGATGCCTGCACACAAATCACACACTCTCGTCCGCATCAGGAATGCAATGTGTTGTGTCCCTTGGTGCAGACGAGAGTGTGTAATTTGTGCGCAGGCCTCCAGCCTGCGTACAAATCACATATGGCAGTGAATGGGAGCACAAGGTCATGCGCAGTGAAGCGCAGCACCGTGCATCGCCATTATAAAGATAGGGGCTTGCGCTGGCTGCGCTCACATGGCGGTTCCCCTCCGCAGAACGCTGCGGAAAGGAACGCCAATGTGAAACCAGCCTAACTATGTTCCAAGGCAACATGTAGTTCAATAGCAGTTAGAGCACTGAAATGATCACATATTCTCAACTGGAGCAATTACATATTTGCAATTATCAAAACAAAATTAGCTTAGCTAATTTAATAAAATATTATTTCTACAGAATCAACAAAAAAGTTTTTACAATACTTAATGAAATCATGTATGCAAAATACGGTAATTGAAATAACATAGGGTTTGAACATTAAACATACCTACAGTTCAGATCATGTGTGATCACAGTGCATGATGTTCCATCGATGTTATGATTTAATAAACATTTTTAAACCATTTCATTCACAATTCTTGTGTTGTATACATGATAATTACAATCACATCAGCATTTACCGTACAATCTGCTTGTGTAAACAACCCTAAGGCTGTGTGCCCATGGTGAGTTTTTAAGACTGTGTGTTTTCACTGCATCAAGAACGCAGCATCTGACAGTTCCAGCAAAGTGGATGGGATTTATAGAAATCTCCTGCCCACTGTGCTCCTCTTTTTGCATATTTTAAGTCTGCAACATCTCACTCTATCTTGCGGATACGCTCTTTTTATGGCCAGATTTTCCCTATACACCTAGATCAGAAAAAAATTATTCAGGTAAAAACACTATGCATTTTTTCACAGTAAAAATGATGCACCCCAGGGCTGTGGGACACTCAGAACCAGGCTTTAATGCTTCTGGGGAGTCACAGTAGGTGGAGACCAGGCTCTGTGACCCTGGGTTCAGTGTCAAAGAGTTCTTGTGAGAAAATATAGGGACAGGGTGGTTTAAGGGATAAATTGTTTATGACATCCAGGTTGCTATGAGTAGCCGCCGCTGCTGAAGAATCTCTGGGGACAATGGATGGGCAGCTGGGATGGAGTGGCTCTCCATGGGTGGAGCGCGTCCCCAGGCCAGTGGTTGTATGGTAAGATTTTACTTGATCAGGGATGAATTCACTGTCTCACTCAGTTCTGCAATTTTGTACCCGGATTTACTCAGAGTACTTCTCAACAGGTCATACTGATGTTACACTGTCTCTCAGTTAAGGTCCGGCCTGTGTGGTCCTTAAAAGACCAGGGCGTCAAGTATGAGAACCTCGGGTGTGTGCCTCTCTCTGTCTTTCTCTGGTCCTGTTCCTCAGCGCTTCTGCCTGCGTCTCCACTCAGCGCCTCTGCGCGCAGAGCCCCGATCAGCAGCCACAGGTCCTGACGGTCGATCTGGTACATGTCCCCTGACCCTCGTCCGGCTGCCTTCTTGGGGAATGCGCCAGTCGTGAGCCATGCCTCATATGAAGCTCGAGGCTTCCGGTTCATCGGTTCAGGTGCTGGACCCAGTGCCGCGTTCAGGTCCGGTCCCTGTTGCTAAACCAAACCCCTCCGTCTGGTATCACCAGTCCCGGATTCGGGCGCACGGGCCGCTGTTGCTCCGCCGGTGACCCTAGGGTTCCTTTTTATCTGCTCCTGGGATGAGCTTCTTTACGCTCAAGTCCCCTACTTCTCAGTTCCACACCACTCTCCTGTCTTTCTTTCTCCTTCTCACTCGACTCGACTTCAAACTCCAACCATACTCTCTTCCTTCGACTTCTCACCCATACTTCTCTACCCTATTCTCCTCCCTTGGACTGGTCCTCCCTACAGCGGGTCTTACCACAGTCCCCTGCCTAAGGTCTACGTGTTTGGGTGAGGATCCCACATCTACCATCCCTGTCTCCAGACCACAGGAATACCACACCCTGGCTTGGGTGCATACCCCTCGTGGTGCACCTCAAAAACACATCAAAAATGCATGTAATCTGCAAAAAAGTATGTTAATAAAGTCAAATACAAGGAAGCTTATTTTCCTTTATAAGCTGTTGATCATCAATATACGATACCTGGTTCCACATAAACAGCTGCGAAAAGAATTTTATTTTCTCATAGCAGTGTCTCTCTATTTCATTGAAACAGCAAATCCATATGTGATTAAAGAGGAACTTGGGAAGAGAAAACTTTTTAGTACAGTCCATGCCTGCTACATGATGAACCAGAGCTGTACACTGCCGTTCTAGGATCTATCGATCTTTTAGAAATTGATACAATCATACCTGCTCCTTTGATCTCCCCCTATCTCATGGGAGATAAAATTTCAGCCAAAGAGCTTCATGCAGCAGCAGAGAACAGGAGGTGTGTCAGGGGTGTGGACCCTGGGAGCTGCAGGATCATCCTACATTACAATGAGGAGTGATGATGATGATGATCCATTGAAATTTGGAGGAATAGGAAGCTATGTTCTTATGGGGGAGGGAGACCATGCAGAGCTGAATCGATCAATGTAATGATTTGCCTCTGCTCCTAGACTCACAATAACAGTACACATTATGCATCATCATACAGCAGAGGATTACAGTGTGTATTTGTATCTGCTTGGTGACATGATTGCTATTTCAAGCCTGGACCCCCCCTGTCACATAGGATGTTCTATCAGGGACAAGATTGTAGTACGAGCATGGGTCCAGCGGCCACGCCCCCTTTCTATACAGAAATGTGAGAGGGCATGGTATGTAGGGCATGGAATGTAGGATGTTCCTGAAGCTCCCAGAATCCACTCCCCCCCCGACACATCTCCTGCTTTCTGCTCCTTCGTGAAGCTGCCAGGCTGAAAAATTTCTGTCCCATGAGGGGGGGTCAGAGCTGAGGAGCAGGTATGATTTTATCAATTTATAAGAGATCTATAGATCCTAGAACTGCAGTGTACAGCTCTGCTTCATCATGTAGCAGGGCAGAGAACATACTAAAAAGTTTTCTCTCACTGGCGTTCCCTTTTAAACCTCCTTTTTGGGATAGGCAAAACAGCATGTTCTTCCGCTCCTTTTTGAAAATGCTAGGAGTTAAATCCTCAGCTTGTAGTTTTTAAGTCACTGTACATGAATGATGAAGCAATTCCTTCAATTCAGCCACCTGTATCCATTGACCTTAATTTAGGGTTAATTGAGGGTGGTTGACCATATCTACAAGAAAGGGTTTCAGCTCAAGCAATCGCTCAATCATTAAATAAGTGCTGCCCCACCGAGTGGCTTGGTCGACAATTGCCCCTTTCCCAGCACGTCTCTTCAAGATGGAATCGATTTTAGACCCCCTTCACATCACGATTTTTTGGGATCCGTGGCTATCTGTTGTAAAACAGATAGCCACGGATCCGATTTGGCCTCCATGTATCCCTATGGGCATGGATGGGAACGGATTGGTGCCTAATGGCCATCTGTATGTGCAGGGATCTGATTGTGTCCACTTTTTTTTCACATCCCCAAAATCAGATTTTTGGTGCAGCGGACACAATCGGACAGTATCACATCTAACGCTGTCCGATTCAAATAAAAAATAAAAAATAGGTTAATTTCCCAGATCCAGTGTTAGTGTACTTAGCATTCTCAGTACACTAAAACTGCTCTGTTCAGTGTAATTTCACTTTAGCACTGTATCTACATACACTATCTACATACACTGCTAAAGTAAAATTAAAGAAAGCAATGCATTAAAAATAAAAAATGCTCACCTCTCCACCGAGTGTCCCACGATGCGAGGTATCCACCTCCGATGGCTGCAGGACCTTAATCAGCTGACTGGGAAGGGGGCGGCAACCCGATCAGCTGATGTGTCACATGACAGCATTAGCTGATCGGTTTAAATCGCCTGCCAATCGGCGGGTGGTCGATTTAAACCGCTCGGCTGATGCTGTCATGTGACACATTTGCAGATCAGGTTGCCACCCCCTTCCTGGTCAGCTGAATAAGGTCCTGCACCCATCAGATGTGGATGCCTCACATTTTGGTACACTCGGCGGAGAGATGAGCATTTTATCTTTAACAATTGCTTTGTTTTATTTCACTTACATATATATATATATATATATATATATATATATATATATATATATATATATACATATATTGAAAAAGTGACAGTACAGCCCCACTTGCTTGCGCTTTTCAGTGTCGGCTCCTCCCAGCTCTTTCTGTGTTTTGATCCCTCAAAATTACAGATCTGGACACAGAAATGGCATCTGGAGGTACACATCCGAAATTGTCCATTCCTGTCCGTGTCGTCCTGCAAAAAACAGGATCCCCACAGACAAGAAAAAAACGCGATGTGAAGGGGGCCTTAGGGTTCTGGCAGCGTTAACCAATTTCCTCACTTTGTCAATCAAAGTTCTAGCATGACCTTCTTGCAGACTATTTCTTATTGCCAGCTGTAGCGTGTGCAGAACACAGCACATGTGATAACTAGGAGAAAGATTTGAAGCAGCTTCAACAAGACCAATTCTAAAGTATCATTTTGCTGTTCTGTTGTAGTAATATGTGTTTGTTCCTCAGTTACAGGAACAACACTGTGGCCTTCCATCTCAAAAATACTGAATCTGAAATTTTCTTCTAGCTGGTGTTCACCTTCATTGTTCTCATTCATCAGTTTAATTGTACTTACTATGTTTCAAGCATTGTCAATTAAAATAGCAAGAACTTGTTCTTTTTTCGAGTTCATAATCTTGCTGAACTTTTTTCACTAAGGCCTGGAGAAACGGGCTACTGTGATGAGTTTTAGCATCTTTTAGGCTGGGTTCCCATTTGCGCACCATTTGTGCCGTGAACGCAGCGTCCTCAACCGCAGCAAAACGCAGGCACTATACATTCCTATGTTTAACATGGGAACGTATAGCGCCTGTGTGTGGCTGCGTTCAGGTGCGTTTGCGTTCGGCTGCGCATAACTTATGCTCATGCCGAACACAAAATGTTGTATTTTTTCTGCGTGGCTCTGTGCTTGTTTTATACGCAAGCAGAGAGCCGCGCACAAAAAAATGAATGGGAGTGCATCTGTGCGCAGTGCCACCTGCTGGCAAGCGCACAGGCACAGCAGAAGATGACGTCATCAGAGGTCATCCCCAGGTAAACCCTGTCCTGGCGTTCTTTCTTCCTCTTCTTTCCTCTTCTTCTTTCTTCTTCTTCCTTCTTTCCTCTTCTTCTTTCTTCTTTCTACTTCTTCTTCCTTCTTCTCTTTTCCTCTTCTTCTTTCTTCTTCTTTCTTCTTCTTCTTCCTCCCGGCCGCCACTGATCTCCTTCCTCACTGATCTCCAGGGCAGCGGCCAGGAGGATGACATCAGCGGCGGCGAAGAAGGAGATCAGCGGCAGCCGGGAGGAGATCTTTGCCGCTGACCTCCGCCTCCCGGTCACCAAGGCCGCTGATTGGGTGGCCAGGCGACTCACAATGACATTTTCATGTGAACGCATGTGGACAATCACCGCTGCTTTCACATGAAAATGTCTGCGTTTGGCACCGCGTATGCACTCCATACGCTGTGGTGTTGAACGCAAATGTGAACCTAGCCTCACTGCCAGTGTCTTGGTAACATGGTTTTTGTTGTTACAAACAAATGTTATCTTTAGAGGAGGACCGTCACTACTTATCATGTACAGGGCCGGACTGGGACCAAAAAGCAGCCCTGGAAAACAAACCCCACCAGCCCACATACTGTATCGCCCATCAGCCCCGATCCGTGAAATTTGCTTTTAAGTTGTTGTGGCCCCCACTTTCTTAAAGGAGTGATCTGAAGAGCCATATGGTGTAACAGAGGGAATAATCAACCACAGCTCCATTCACATTGTGCTCTTCAAAGTCACGTTTCTCAGGATTATTGGGTCCCAGTGGTCAGCAACACATACAGCTTCAGACAGCCACACACAGCCAGCCACACACATCACCACACACAGCCACAGCCAGCCACACATAGAGCCACAGCCAGACACAAACAGCCAGGCACATAGACAGCCACACACAGCCAAAACCAGCCACAGCCAGCCACACAACCAAAGCAAGCCACACACAGAGCCACAGCCAGCCACACAGTCAGCCAGCCACACACAGACACACAGCTAGCCACACAGCCAGCCAGCCACACACAGCCAGCCACACACACACAGCCAAAGCCAGCCACACAGACACAGCCAGCCACACAAACAGACACAGCTAGCCACACACAGACACAGCCAGCCACACACAGACACAGCCATACACACAGCCATACAAACTGCCAGCCACATAGACAGCCACACACACAGCCAGCCACATAGACAGCCACAAACACAGCCAGCCACACACACACACACACAGCCACAGCCAACCAGACACAACCAGCCATACACAGCCAGTCACACACACAGCCACACACACATCTATAGCCAGCCACATACAGACACACAGCCAACCACACACAGACACACACAAAGCCACACACATAGCCACACACTCAACAACACAAAGCCAAGCATCCCCAGCCACACACAGACACAGTCAGCCACAAAGACACACACAGCAAGCCACACACAGCCAGCCACAGCCACACAGCCCCAGCCACACACAGCCAGCCATGCAGCCCCAGCCACACACAGCCAGCCACAGCCACACAGCCCCAGCCACACACAGACACAGTCAGCCACAGCCACGCAGCCCCAGCCACACACAGACATAGTCAGTCAAACAGACACACAGCCAGCCCCAGCCACATACAGACACATAGTCAGCCACACACACAGTCAGCCCCAGCCATGCAGCCCCAGCCACGTACAGACACATAGTCAGCCACACAGTCACAGTCAGCCACACAGCCAGCCACAGCCATGCAGCCCCAGCCACACACAGACACATAGTCAGTCACACAGAAAGCCACACAGCAAGCCACAGCCACACACAGTCAGCCCCAGCCACGCAGCCCCAGCCACATACAGACACATAGTCAGCCACACACACAGTCAGCCCCAGCCACACAGACACACAGTGAGCCACACAGCCAGCCACAGCCACACACAGTCAGCCCCAGCCACACAGCCTCAGCCACATACAGACACATAGTCAGCTACACACACAGTCAGCCCCAGCCACACAGACACACAGTCAGCCACACAGCCAGCCACAGCCACACACAGTCAGCCCCAGCCACACACAGACACATAGTCAGCCACACACAGACACAGTCAGCCACACAGACACAGTCAGCCACACAGACACACAGTCAGCCACACAGACACACAGTCAGCCACAGCCATGCAGCCACAGCCACACACAGAGACATAGTCAGCCACAAAGCCAGCCACAGACACATAGACAGACACACAGCCAGCCACACACAAAGACACACTGACACTTACACTACTCACCACCAGCAGTTGCAGAAGGATCATGTACATAAAGTGCAGCACAGATTCATCTCAACTAAAAGCATATATCCTTTGATCAGGAATAGAACAGACATTTCTAGGACATTTCATAACTTTCCCAAATTCTTATGAAAAAATATTCAGCACATAATGCAATGAATCCAACTACCCAAATGTACCCAATTTATCATATATTTTAGGAGAAGGTCCATTTTCTACCTACTCTGATTCTACTAAAATGGACACCAACTCCATGACTCTGACTCCACAGCCATGTTTAAAACTCACACACCTAAGAGACAAAAGCTGCAGCTTCAAAAATGCAATAAAAATTCCTTTAAAGGGAACCTAAACCCAGAAACTGACACCCCCCCCGTATCTTTAGACCTGTCCCTGCACCCTTTCTTATCATTTCTAGCCATCCCTTTTGCAGAAAAAAAAAATCGCTTTTGTAAAGTAGAGAAAAAGTTATATTACTTTATCCTGTGTGAGTTCTCTCTTTCTGAGGAAGCCGCAATGGGCGGGGCCTGTCTGCTGCTGCCTTGTAATTATGCACGCCCCTCTCTGCTTCTAAGAGCCTGGCCGCGTCATGAAAGGGGCGTGGCTAAATCGCGTCATGCAGGAACCCCGCCCCCTTTCATGACGCGGCCAGGCTCTTGGAAGCAGAGAGGGGCGTGCATAATTACAAGGCAGCAGCAGACAGGCGGGGCTATTGTGGCTTGCACAGAAACAGAGAACTCACACAGGACAAAGTAATATAACCTTTTCTCTTACTTTACAAAAGTGATTTTGTCTGCAAAAGGGATGGCTAGAAAGGATAAGAGGGGGTGCAGGGACAGGTCTAAAGATACGGGGGGGGGGTCAGTTTCTGGGTTTAGGATCACTTTAAATAAACACTCACAAAAAAGCAAGTAAAAACACATGCAACTTAATTTACACAATTGGTTCAGAAATGGTGCAGAAATTCTGCAACATCAAAAACTCACCAAAAGCTCATCATGGGAATGTAGCCTTAGACTCTCACCTCACAATAACATGCCTAAGGGCCACGTCACACACACAGATATCTGTTCAGATATTGTTCGCAGATCTCTGGTTGCAATGAAATCATGGACACATAGTTCCATTTTGTGGCTGTGTACAAATGGTACAATGTGTCCATTATTTCACTGCAACCAGAGATCTGTGAACAATATCTGCACAAATATCTGTGTGTGTGACGTGGCCCTAAATCAGGGGTCTCAAACTCGGCTGGGTTGGTGGGCCACACATAGAGAAACATTTATAGCGGGGGGCCGCATCCCTTGTTGGACTAAGTGATATTTTTAGTAATACCAGAATTTTTTGCTCAATGTAGTAAAGTACAAATCCTGATCCCTTTCTTGTAGTAATGTCCCCATTCTGTAGTAATGTCCTTTTCTACTTATTTCCCCCATACTGATCCCCTTTTCTAGTGATGTCCCCCATCCTGATCCCTTTTTCTAGTGATGATCCCTATCCTGATTCCTTTTTATAGTGATGTCCACTATCCTGATCCCTTTTTCTAGTGATGTCCCCCATCGATCATGATCCCCTTTTGTAGTGATGTCCCCATACTGATCTTCTTTTGTAGTGATGTCCCCCATCCTGATCCCCTTTTCTAGTGATGTCCCCCTTCCTGATCTCCTTTTCTAGTGATGTCCCCAATGTCATTCCCCTTTAGTAGTGTTGTCCCCATCTTGATCCCCTTTAGTGATGATGTCCCCATCCCGATCCCCTTTTATAGTGATTCCCCCCATCCTGTTTTACCTTCTTTTTACACACTCAAATACACACTATCACACTCACAAACAAACCCACACACAAACCACCCCCACACACACACACATACTCTCACACACACTCTCACACATCCTCATACACACTCTTACACTTACACTCATACACACACTGAAACTCGCATACACTTATACACATTTCCTCACTCACACACACACCCTCTCACACACACTCACACTTTTCTCACTTTAATGATGCATCGCTCCAGTGCAGGGGGCTGCCGCGGTCCCCACTGTGCTGGCTTCCGGCCTCCACTGTGCTATGACTTCCTCCAGCCTCTGCGCAGACAAGCTCTGTTGCAGGTGACATTGATATTGCTGAGTGGCAGAGCTTGTTAGTGCTGCGGACAGAAGTTATCACACAGCGGGGACTGCAGCGGTCTCCTGCACTGGGGCGATGCATCATTAAGCTGTCCAAGGTGCCGCGGGCCGCATAGTGAAGCCCCAGGGGCCGCATGCGGCCCCCGGGCCGCGAGTTTGAGACCCCTGCCCTAAATCCAATCTTATCTACTATAGTTGAATCGCGTGAACCTTAAAGTGAACCTATCAGATACCTAAAAATATTAGCATTAGTATGAGTAAGAAAAATTACTTTGAAAACCACCAGAGTTTTGATTGATGTCCTATCTGGCACTGCTTTACATGCTAGGAGCAGTGTCGTAACTAGAGACCAATGGGCCCCAGTGTAACATTTGGACTCCCCCCCCCACATTAGTTAGATGTGTGGACCCTGAAAGTGTTCTAAATCCTATAAAGACACATTTATTGCCCCATCTTCTCCTTCATTATGTAGTAATGTCTCCTATCCTGGTAGATATGTCTCCTATCCTAGTATATATGTGACCCAGTACCAAGCCACCAAAGGATAACGAGAGGGTATACTTAGTCATCAAACCAAAACATAAAAATAACCTTTAAAATCATATATTTATTAATATCATCTTAAAATCCTACTAATTAAATTACATATATAGACATATACAGTGTGTTGTGAAAGTATTCGGCCCCCTTAAACTTTTCAACCTTTTGCGACATTTCAGGCTTTAAACGTAAAGATATAAATTGAAATTTTTTTGTGAAGAATCAACAACAAGTTGGACACAATCGTGAAGTGGAACGAAATTTATTGGATATTAATCTTTTTTAACAAATAAAAAACTGAAAAGTGGGGCGTGCAATATTATTCAGACCCTTTACTTTCAGTGTAGCAAACTCACTCCTGAAGTTCAGTGAGGATCTCTGAATGATCCAATGTTGTCCTAAATGACTGGTAATGATAAATATAATCCATCTGTGTGTAATCAAGTCTCTGTATAAATGTATCTGCTCTGTGATAGTCTCAGGGATCTGTTTCAAGTGCAGAGAGCATCATGAAGACCAAGGAACACACCAGGCAGGTAAGAGATACTGTTGTGGCGAAGTTTAAAGCCGAATTTGAATACAAAAAGATTTCCCAAGTTTTAAACATCTCAAGGAGCTCTGTGCAAGTGATCATATTGAAATGGAAGGAGTATCAGACCACTGCAAATCTACCAAGACCCAGCCGTCCCTCTAAACTTTCATCTCAAATAAAGAGAAGACTGATCAGAAATGTATCCAAAAGGCCCATGATCATTCTGGATAAACTGCAGAGATCTACAGCTGAGGTGGGAGAGTCTGTCCATAGGACAACAATCAGTCGTACACTGCACAAATCTGGCCTTTATAGAAGAGTGTCAAGAAGAAAGCCATTTCTCAAAGATATACATAAAAAGTCTTGTTTGAAGTTTACCACAAGCCACCTGGGAGACACCAAACGTGGAATAAGGTGCTCTGGTCAGATGAAACCAAAATCGAACTTTTTGGCCACAATGCAAAACGATATGTTTGGCATAAAAGCAACACAGCTCATCACCCTCAAAACACCATCCCCTCTGTCACACATGGTGGTGGCAGCATCATGGTTTGGGCCAGCTTTTCTTCAGCAGGGACAGGGAAGATGATTAAAATTGATGGGAAGAGGGACGGAGCCAAATACAGGACCATTCTGGAAGAAAACCTGTTGGAGTCTGCAAAAGACCTGAGACTGGGACAGAGATTTATCTTCTAACAAGACAATGATCCCAACATAAAGCAAAATCTACAATGGAATGGTTCAAAACTAAACGTATCCAGGTGTTAGAATGGCCAAGTCACAGTCCAGACCTGAATCCAATGAGAATCTGTGGAAAGAGCTGAAAACTGCTGTTCACAAACGCTCTCCATCCAACCTCACTGAGCTCCAGCTGTTTTGCAAGGAAGAATTGGCAAGAATTTCAGTCTCTCAATGTGCAAAACTGATAGAGACATACCCCAAGCGACTTGCAGCTGTAATCGCAGCAAAAGGTGGCGCTACAAAGTATTAACTCTAGTGGGCCAAATAATATTGCATGACCCACTTTTCAGTTTTTTATTTGTTAAAAAGTTTAATATATCCAATAAATTCGTTCCACCTGACATTGTGCCCACTTCATGATTGTGTCCCACTTGTTGATTCTTCACCAAAAAATTAGAATTTATATCTTTGTTTGAAGCCTGAAATGTGGCAAAAGGTTGAAAAGTTCAAGGGGGCCAAATACTTTCACAAGACACTGTACAATAAAACTGCAATGTATGTAAGGGGAGATGCAGGGAAGGAAGACTCGTGGGCACTGTATCCTACAACTCATCCCTACTTATACTTGATTGGCACCCTATATATAAACAGAATAAACACCTATCCAAAAAGAAAGAAGAAGGCGGCACTCATTGGACAGGTGAAGACAGGTTTCTTTATTCCAGTCGCAGTATTACATCAGGTGGAGGGTGCGGGGAGGGAGGTGCAGGGATGACGGAGCCTGTTTCGAGTAGTGCTTACTCTTCAACAGATCCTGTGCCTATTGAAGAGTAAGCACTACTCGAAACAGGCTCCGTCATCCCTGCACCTCCCTCCCCGCACCCTCCACCTGATGTAATACTGCGACTGGAATAAAGAAACCTGTCTTCACCGGTCCAATGAGTGCCGCCTTCTTCTTTCTTTTTGGATAAAAATGACTATGTCCTATGGCTGAGCAACGCTGGACCTGGTTCTGTGCCACAATTTCAACTGCAGCAATATAAGGTCAGTGCCCGGTTTTCCTTCTACATTCAAAATTGAGAATAAACACCTATGTTGAGCGTATGTGTGTCAATATCATATTACGGAATCCATTTCCTCAGATTCTTTAACTTGGATATTATTTATGTCTATATATGTGATTTGTTTTGTAAAATTTTAGGATGATATTAATATAAGATTTTAAATGGTATTTTTTGTTTTTGCATAAATATGTCCCCCATCCGGGTATATATGTGGTCCATCTTGGTATATATGGCCCATCCTGATATATCTGTCACCCATCCGGTATATGTATCTCCTAGCATATATATCCCCCATTCTGGTATATATGTCCTCAAACTGGGCTCATCCTGGATATGTTTTCCAATCCTGTTATTTATGTCTCCTATCCTGGTATGAGTTATCTATCATATCTATATAATATCCCCCATCCTGGCATATATATGTCCCCATCCTGGTATAAATATCCCCCATCCTGGAATATATGTTCCCCATCCTGGCCAATCCTGGTATATATTTCTCCATCCTAGTATATATGACTGTCTCTGGTGTATAATTAAAAAAACAACAACATTCTACTCACTTTCCCTGGTGTCCTCTGTAGCTATCAAGCAGTGGTCAGCGGCTGACATCGGAGTGCAAGCTGTTGAACATGACGTCTTTCTCATGAGCCACTGACAGTCACTGTACTGCCAGCATCATCTGCCAGCCCAGTCTCTAGCGATGTATTTCAGCTGGATGTATGTCCTCATACACACATCCAGATGAAGTAGATGCTGGGGTCAGAGACCCCTGTATCCCAGCCTATCACGAGCTCTGCATTCGTGATCATTTTACCTCTGCTACGAGAGATGTCTATCAAAGCTTATTGGCCTTGCTAGCATTGAGGAGACGGTGACTAGTCCACCCTGCGCATTTGACTGGAAGAAACTGTGACAGCTTAGCAGCCCAATCAGAGGCAGGAATGTGCTGGCCTGACAGTATCTAGCTGCCGGGGGGGTGGGGGGTGTGTTGTACATATTGCGCAGCGCTCCACCCCCCCACCCCCACGGCAGCTAGATAACGCCCAGTCGGCAAGATTTTTAAAAGTTTATAAAGCTATATCTTAGCTTTTACAAATCCGTTTTTTTAGCAAAAACGATTGCCCCATATGTGTCTGCAGGGTGTAGGGACACATATTAACAGTCCGGGGGGGTCATTTGGGGTGGTTGGTTCCCTTTAACTCTCTTGTCCTACAATGTATCTGTGAGAAATGACTTTTCATTACACAAACCACAAGATATTACCAGGCATTTAACCCTATGGTATAATAACACGTGCAGATAAACTGTAAATAGTTACAAAGAAGTCAGCCTTCTACAAGGTACGTCCGGAAGGCAAGAAGGTTGTATTAAAGACTATATTAAAAGGCTGACCTTGTCCCATGGAGTTAGTTTTTTGCACTGTATAATTTACTTTGAAGGTTTGTTATCATTGAAATAAAACAGTTCTTATTAAAGTGAAAGCTTTTCTTCATCATGTATACCCAGCATTGTACAGAGGGCTGTTATTTTGCTTTCTTAATTGGTACTGTTATGTCTATATAATTGAAAATGGTATCTTCTGTCCTAGATCTCCTTTATACACAAAAGTGCTACTGAATTTTACAGATCTGCAAAGGTTTGCTTGTTGTAAAAATGTATACAGTGGTGTAGCTTAAGGGAAGGGGATTCAAAGGGCGATTGCCAAATTCCATAGGGGTGCAAAGTTTCCACCCCGCCTTCATAAATGATTCTTGGAGCAGCACAGGGTTGCAGTGAGTGCAGGCTGGAGTTAGGGCCCTCTCACACGAGCAGTTTTCTGACCTCTAGAATCTATAATAAAAATGAAGGAGACACAGCGAGGCGCAGATTGTGCCTTATCACACAACTAGACAATAGCTAAAATGTAGCTTGCTCACCTGATTAGGTTGTGATTATCCACAACCAGCTCTAGAATCTGGCAGAAACTGCATGCTATTGGGTCCGATTTGTTCCCCATTGACTTACAGTGGGGAATCCAGCACATGCAGAGGCATGCAGTTGCATCCGGATTCTGTTGCATCGGTTTTTTATCAACCTCCAAAAATGTAACGTTTCGTGGGGTTGAGAAGAACTGCCACCAACTGGAATTGAGTTAAAATGAAAGTAAATGGGCGCTGGATCTGATTTTACCGAATCATGCATGATCTGGAAAAACCGGATCCAGTTTTGCCTACTGAGCAAGCAAGTTCACTAGAAGACAGACAGACAGATTTCCACATGGGCGGAACTACCGTGGTGCAGCTGGTGCAGCTGCACCAGGGCCCCGACCGGCTGGGGGGCCCCTTCACGTCTGCAGGGGGCCCCCCAGCCGACCCCTGTAAGACGTTGTCAGTTGTCAGAGGAGAGGAGAGTCAGGCAGGGGAAGCAGGAAGCTTACTGCTTCCCTTGCCTGATCCCGCCCCTCCTCTCCTCTGCCCCTCCAGCTCCCTGGAGCGCACTCGGCGCGGGCTCACAAGGTAGGAGCCGCCGCCACCGCAAACTCCTCTCCACCGGCTTCCAGCCCCACATCGCACCCCATCCTCCCCCGGACAGCGCTGGCGGCCAGCAGCACCACAACACCCCCCCCGGACCGCGCAGACGGCCGATGGCCACCAGCTCCCTGCTCCTCAGCATGGCTGCAACGGTCCACCACTGGCTGACACTACAGGAGCATGGAGGCAGACTACGAGCAGGGCAGGTAGGAGAGCCGACGCCGCCCCCCCTCCCGGCTCCCGCCGACGGCGTCCACCAGCCCCTCCCCCCGGACCTTACCCACGGCTGCACCAGGGCCCCCGGGGCCCTAGGTCCGCCACTGTTAAGCATAATAGAGTTTCTAAACATTTGATATGTTTGAAAGAACTAAAAATGCTCATTTGTTGAATTTGTAGCATTAGGAGGTCACATTCACTGAAATAAAAAGCTATTTAACTCCAAAACATCCTAACAGGCCAAGTTACATGTTAACATAGGAACCCTTCTTTGATATCACCTTCACAATTCTTGCATGCATTGAACTTGTGAGTTTCTGGAGTGTTTCTTCTTGTATTTCTTTGCATGATGTCAGAATAGCCTCCCAGAGCTGCTGTTTTGATGTGAACTGCCTCCCACCCTCATAGATCTTTTGCTTGATTATACTCCAAAGGTTCTCTATAGGGTTGAGGTCAGGGGAAGATGGTGGCCACACCATGAATTTATCTCCTTTTATGCTCATAGCAGCCAATGACACAGAGGTATTCTTTGCAGCATGAGATGGTTTTGCTCCTGAAGGCACGTTTTTGCTTTTTATACCATGGAAGAAAGTCCTCAGTCAGAAACTCCATATATTTTGCAGAGGTCATTTTCACACCTTCAGGAACCTCAAAGGGACCTACTAGCTGTTTCCCAATGATTCCGGCCAAAAACATGAGTCCTCCACCTCCTTGCTGACGTCGCAGCCTTGTTGGAACATGGTGGCCATCTACCAACCATTCACTACTCCAATCATCTGGACCATCCATGGTTGCTCGGCACTCATCACTAAACAAGACTGAAAATTATTCTTCATGTATGTCTGGGCCCATTGCAACCGTTTCTGCTTGTGAGCACTGTTTAGGGGTGGCCGAATAGTAGGTTTATGCACCATAGCAAGCCTTTGAAGGATCCTACACCTTGAGGTTCGAGGGACTCCAGAGGCACCAGCAGCTTCAAATATCTGTTTGCTGGTTTGTAAGGCCTTTTTAGCAGCTGCTCTCTTAATCTGATAAACTTGCCTGGCAGAAACCTTCCTCATTCTGCCTTTATCTGCATGAACACATCTGTGGTCAGAATCAGCCACAAATCTCTTCACAGTATGATGATCACACTTAAGTTTTCGTGCATTATCTAATGTTTTCATCCCTTGTCCAAGGCATTGCACTATTTGTTGCTTTTCGACAGCAGAGAGATCCTTTTTCTTTCCCATGTTACTTAAAAACTGTAGCCTGCGTAATATTGTGGAACACCCTGTTTCCTTTTATTGGGCTCACCTGCCAAACTATTACAGGTATCTGAGATTGATTTCAATCATCCAAAGAACCCTGAGACACAATACCATCAGTGGGTTTCATTGACAAAAAAAAAAATAAAACCCTATGACACTTAAAACCAATTTGCATAATAATTTGGAACACAGTATATAAATAAAGCAGGTTTGTTTTTTTTATAAGTTTTGGCATTTGACTTTGACAAAACCTTATTGATATAGTCATATCTGGACATTTACAATAATTGCTGAGTACTCGTATGCAAATAAAGCAATTTACTGATTAAACAGCTTCAGCACATAATAATTTGTTGTTTTGCGCCATTGTGTTGGAATGGTCTTACGTCGCCACCTGCTGGTCAGTAGTGGCATAATTGACACATAAGAGATGCAGGAATACATACTTTTGTGTCTCCCTTCAGGACTATTGAATGGTTGGATGCAAAGGCTGTACTTAGCGCAATGAATCGTTATGTATCTGCCCATCTCACAATCTGCATCTCCCAGAGTGAGATAGGGCATCTGTAAAGTGTGGTGGAAAAATTTATGACGCTATATAAGTAAAATACATACATGAATAATAATACCACAATGTTCTTTAGTTATTGTTTTGCTTAAGATGAATTTTTGGTGACAGGAGTATAGGCAAGAAATGATGTGGTTCAGGCTGTTGGAAGGTGAGGAGTATATCACTTCACCCCATCATATATTACAAAGTCTCATATATTTAAATGCTTTACCAATTCATGCAACTGAAACAAAGCAGGAGTAGGTGTAGTTGGAAAATCACCTGAAGTATTGTGGTAGTAGCTTGGGGACAGGGTAGCATGAAACACTAATACCCCCATAAAAATGAGAAGAAAGTCTGCTGAACCCTACGATTTCGGTACGACTGGGTGACCATGCGATGTGTGCGGGGGCTTAGGATGCTTCACCGTCTGAGATCTCAGAAGAGAAGGATCAGGCATCTGGAATATCAACAGCTGATCCTTTTGTTTTCAGGGGAGTAGGGTCACTGCCAGATGCCAGAAAAGATAGTAGCAGGTATGGTTAATTATCCTTTTTCCCTGAAAATAAGACAGTTGCTTATATTAATCATTGCTCCCAAAGATGAGCTGCGTCTTATTTTCAGGTGATGTCTTATTTTAACATGATCCCCATCATCCCCTTGTAGCTCTCAATATCCCCATTATTCCCATGCAGCCCCCACTATTCCCATGCAGCCCCAAATATTCCATCATCACCTTGCAGCCCCCAATATTCCCCTGCAGACTCCAATATCCCCATCATGTCCTTGCAGCCCCAATTATTCCCATACAGCCCCCAATATTCTCAATCCCCTTGCAGACCCCGATATTCCCATGCAATCGGCAATATTCCCATTATCCCTTTGCAGCTCCCAATATTCCCATGTAGCCCCCAATATTCCCATGTAGCCCCCACACACACACACCTCTCTCACCGATCCTGCCGTTGTTCATCGCTGCATACGTTCAGGGCCACCGAGCACCACACTGAACTTTCTCAGCCTCCATACAATTACAAAAAGCCGCTGGCCAATCAGACGCCGGCGGCTGCTGGTGTCTGATTGTCTGTTAGCTGCTGGTGTCTGATTGTCTAACAGCTTCTCGTAATTGTACGGTGGCTGACAGGCCACAGCACCGGAATAAATACAGTAGTGGTGGACAGTGGGCAGAGGAGGAAACTGAGGTGGCGGCAGAGGTTGAGGCACCAGCGGGCAAACAACAGCCAGAGGCGACGGAAGAGACACCAGCAGGAGGAGGCAGCAGCAGTGGCAGAGGCAGAGGTAGCTGCATGCCCTTAGGGGGCATGCCTAAAATAAAATAAACTTTGATATGCATTATTTTCGGGGGGTGCCTTATATTTAGCAACTCTGCAAACCCCCCAGTAGGTCTTATTTTTGGGGAAACATGGTATTATCTCTCCCCTTTGAGAAACCATGAACGTACAGTCGAGGGAAGTTGGGGGATTTTATATGTATAATCAGCTTAAGGGAAGATTTTCCTTGTATTGTTATTAAAGGAATTTTCCACTTTTAGAGACGTGGATCCTCAAAACGTAGAATGTAGGTGGCAGTGTCGTTCATTCCGTGACCTGGAGGGACAAGACATGTGCAGTGAGTTGGATTATATCCCTTTTTCTGATTCTAAACATTGCATATCAAGTAAGCATAACAAAATCAAATAGTACTCACCTACCTATGTCCAGCACGGGCTCTCCAATGTTGATTCTATCATAGTCTTTTGGCTGCAACCATGTTAAAGGGAAACTGTTGTGTCCTTTTTGTTTTTATTTCATGATAATTATATTAATTTTCAAAGATGGTAAAATTCAAATATGAGACATCAACAGATTGAATAATAACAGTATTGTGAACATTAAAACCCTACCTCCCCCCTCCCTCCCATCCCAGTAATATCCACCTCTGCTAGCTGTAAGGGTACCGTCACACTTGGCGACGCACCAGCGATTACAACAATGATACGATCTGGTGATCTGGTAGGGATCTGGTGCATCGCTATGTGGTCGCTGGTGAGATGTCAAACAGTCAGATCTCACCAGAGACGCAGCAACGATACGGAATAATACGGAGGTCGATGGGACCCTGTTTCTCAGACCTGTAGTATTGAGGTCATTGGTCGTTGTCCCTGTCAAACACAGTGATGCATGCTGCTCAGCGGGACCCCAATGATCAAAAAATGGTCCAGGTGACTCTGACACGACCAATGATCTCACAGCAGGGGCCTGGTCACTGCTAAGTGTCGCACATAGCGAGATCGCTGTTGCGTCACCAAACTTGTGACTCAGCAGCGATCTCGCTAGCCATCTCGCTTAGTGTGGCTTAGGCTTAAAAGTTTAAAAATGTTTGCATTGTGTTCTCCTATCGCACCTCCCCCATTCCCACTAGTGAGCTATCTCTGTAATTCTCAACTCTCCCAGAGTGCCTTGCAATTCTTCCAGGCTATACCATGTCGTATTAAGAAAGGCATAAACTAGGCTTGTGATGTCATCCCTGTTAAGGTGTGAGGTTATGAAATCTCTCCATTTTGTGAAGAATTTTGACATTTTGGTATTTTTGTCTCCTTCCACTTACACTTTCTCCAGCAAACATGGCCCCCTTCAGGTAATTTACCAATTCAGTTAGGGTCCAACCAACCCTTCAATATAAGTCGCTTATATAGGATTGCTATGGTATGAATGAGTGCCCTCCGGGGTTCAGTGGTATCTTGCCTCCCCATGCTCTGAAATACCCATATTTGGTAAGTCAGAGGAATATTTTTTGTCACTAGTGATGGGCGAATCCTAAATTACTCGGAATCGCTTGACTCTAGCGAGTCCGAGCCCAGGACTCGCTACTCGTTGCGAGTCTAGCGAGTCCAATGTTAATGAATGGGGAAGCGAGTAATAGCGAGTAGTGTGAGATTTACAAATCGCAGATGTGTCTCGGAAGCTTCAGCCTGAAGCAATCCTAGTTTTGTCATTTATTTGCATTGGACTAGTTTACTTTGTAAGTAATCGCTGGGAAACTCGCACAGATAAGAGTCAGGCTGTCTCCTCTGTGCTGGCTGCCCCAGCTCCAGGGTCCTAGAGCCCGCCTGCTGCCTGATGTAGCAGAGCTGAGATTGTTTCTCAGTCTGCTCATTCCCTGTGTACAGACATGAATGTCTGTGCACAGAGATGATGTAGCAGAGCTGAGATTGTTCTCAGTCTGCTCATTCCCTGTGTACAGACATGAATGTCTGTGCACAGAGATGATGTAGCAGAGCTGAGATTGTTCTCAGTCTGCTCATTCCCTATGTACAGACATGAATGTCTGTGCACAGAGATGATGTAGCAGAGCTGAGATTGTTCTCAGTCTGCTCATTCCCTGTGCATAGAAATCTATATCTATGCACAGGGGATGTAGCAGAGGACATCGCGTTTTGGACTGCGTCGGACGGAAGAGGATTTTTTTAATTAAAGATGGCGTCCCTAATGGCTTTTTTTTTTATTTCTAATAAAAAATTTTCTTTGTGTTGTGTTTTTTTTAAAACAATTTAATAGAAATTCATGGCGGTCATGTCTAATATTGGCGTGACCGCCATAAATTTCGGGCTTAGGGCCAGCTGATAATACAAAGCTGGCCCTAACCTCTTTATTACCCAGCGTGCCACCGCCACCAGGGCCGCTGGAAGAGCGGGGCTCAGCGCCAGAGGATGGCGCTTCAATGAACGCGCCATCTTCTGGGGCTGCTGCGGCTGCAATTTGCAGCGGGGGGTGCCCAGAAAACTTGGGCATCCCTGCGCTGCGGATTCCAGCCCCCAGCTGCTTGGCTGTACCTGGCTAGACATAGAAATTGCGCGGAGCCCCACGCATTTTTTTAAAATTATTTCATGAAATTCTGAGATTCTGACTCTGAGACTCTGACTCTGAGACTCTGACTCTGAAATTCATGAAATAATAAAAAAAAAATGCGTGGGACTCCGCGCAATTTCTATGTCTAGCCAGGTACAGCTAAGCAGCTGGGGGCTGGAATCCGCAGCCAGGGATGCCCAAGCTTTCTGGGCACCCCCCGCTGCAAATTGCAGCCCGCAGCCGCCCCAGAAGATGGCGCGTTCATTGAAGCGCCATCCTCTGGCGCTGAACCCCGCTCTTCCAGCGGCCCTGGTGGCGGTGGCACGCTGGGTAATAAAGGGGTTAATACCAGCTTTGTTATACAAGCTGGTATTAAGCCCGAGATTCTTAATGTCAGGCCACGTTTGACCCAGCCACTAAGAATCTCCAATAAAGGGTTAAAAAAACACAACAAAGAGAAAAAATTTTATTTGAAATTAAAAAAAAAAAGCCATTAGGGACTCCATCTTTAATTAAAAAAATCCTCTTCCGTCCGACGTAGTCCAAAACGCGATGTTCTCTCTGCTACATCCCCTGTGCATAGATATGCATAGGGAATGAGCAGACTGAGAACAATCTCAGCACTGCTACATCATGTCTGTGAGCAGGCGGGCTCTAGGACCCTGGAGCTGCACAGAGAAGACAGCTGGACTCGGCTCGCAAAGAAACAGCAGTTACTTTGCGAGTTTCCCTGCTATCACTGGCACAGTAGCCGAGTCTAATGCAAACAATGGCAATCCTAGTTTTGTCAGCATTTCTGACAAAACTAGGATTGATATTGATTTGCATTGGACTCGTGCGAGTAATCACTGGGAAACTCGCAGAGTACCGAGTCCTGCGAGTCCCTTACTACTCGCCGAGTAACGAGTCCTAGCGAGTAGATTCGCCCATCCCTATTTGTCACCCATCCCTGTGTCCAATTTTTAACCCTACTCCATGCCCAAATAATTGACTCGGAGTCCCATATCCCATGGAACATGTCAGCTTTGTCTAGCCCACATTTCGGACATGATTGACTTCTTTCTGGACATGCTGCGGAATGAGGTAGATTGAAGCCAGTATTGCTCTATGTATTATTCTGAAATGTGTGTCGCGCCATCGTTCATTTCGTACGTATTTGCGCATCTCTCTCCATCCCTCCAGTGTCGTATCCTCCATCCCCTCGTCTTGTAATCTAGATGTCCATCATTTCAACAGGTCTTTCGGTCCCGACGGCACTAGGTCACATCTTAAAGTAGAGTATATGCTAGATATGTTTATAGTTGTTATGTATATCTCTGGCCATTAGGACATCTTTTCCATTCAGTAAACATTCTTTTCTTAAGTCCCAGAGCTTTGGGGATAGATGTTCTGTAATTTGTTCAAATTGCAAGGTATGTGACAAGTCAAGCCTCCACTATGGAAAGTCTCTGCCTCCTTCAGCCATCTTGATTCCTGTGCATTCATTAAATCGGTTAAAGTGCCAATCCTCTGCATTCGCCATATTCTAAACAGTGCGTTTTCTCTTCCCTGGTGGAAGTCAGGATGTCTCCAGGGATTCAGGTATCTGGAAATCCTCCAGGAGAGGCCCAGTTTACACCTCAGTGCCTTCCAATCACCCCTAATGTCTTTAAAGATTCTGGAGTTTCTTATCCAGGGGTCTACGTTTTTGCTAGTCGAGTGCAGAATAGCTACAGGGTTCCACAGGCTACACCAGTCCAATTCAAAGCTGTAATCTGATTACCTGCTCGTATGTTTTAACCAGTCTATTATATGACGTGTTATGCAGGCTAAGTTATATCCTCGAATGTTAGGAAGTCCCAACCCCTCTTCATCCTTGGGGAACATTAGGGTACAGTTTCTTAGGGGAACGGTCCGAAGTTGGTACAACAATCGCATAAAACTAGACATTTTTATTATGCGACAGCGTCCCATTAACGATAAAGGCAGGTCTTTCCATCTATCTAGTTCTTGCTCTATCTTTATTATCAATGGGGCGTAATTCAATCTATATATGTCTCTTGTATCTTTCTCCCAGATATATTCCTAAATACTTAGAGGACCTGTCACCCCCCTGCTGCATGGCAATCTAAATGCAGCACTGAATGCAACATGTCTGCTGCATTCAGGGAAGGGGTACCCCATGTGTCTATGTGCTGTGTACTCCAAGATATAGCCTTAGTAAAAAGATGTTCTATCGCCAGATCAAATAGTTGTGGCGAAAAGGGGCAACCTTGACGAGTGCCCCTCCCTAATTGGATTACGTCTGACAAGAATCCCTGTGTGTCAATGCTTGCCTGTTTGTTTTTAAACAGCCCCCAATGTTATTTACAGTGAAAGCAATAATTATTTAACCCCTTACTGATTTTTTAAGTTTGCAACTAACAAAGACATGAACAGTCTATAATTTTCAGGGAAGGTTGAGTTTAACAGTGAGAGATAGAATATCAAAATTAAAATCCAAAAAAATCACATTGTCTAAATTATATAAATGTATTTGCATTTTGCAGAGAGAAATAAGTATTTGATCCCTCTGGCAAACAAGACTTGGTGGAAAACCCTTGTTGCCAAGCACAACAGTCAGACGTTTTTTGAAGTTGACGATGAGGTTTGAGCATATGTCAGGAGGAATTTAGGTCCACTCCTCTTTGCAGATCATCTCTAAATCATTAAGCTTTTGAGGCTGTCGCCTGACAACTCAGAGCTTCAGCTCCCTCCATATGTTTTCTATGGGATTAAGGTCTGGAGACTGGCTAGGTCACTCTATGACCTTAATGTGCTTCTTTTTGAGCCAATCCTTTGTTGCCTTGGCTGTTTGATTTGGGTTGTCATGCTGGAAGACCCAGCCACGAGCCATTTTGAATGTCCTGGCGAAGGGAAGGAGATGTCACTCAGGATTTTACTTTACATGGCTCCATCCATTGTCCCATTGATGCGGTGAAGTAGTCATGTGTCTTTAGCAGAGATACACCCCCAAAACATGATTCCACCGCCATGCTTGACTGTGGGGACAGTATTCTTTGGATCATAGGCAGCTATTCTCTTCCTCCCAACACGGTGAGTTGAGTTAATGCCAAAAAGCTCCATTTTTGTCTCATCTGACCAAAGCACCTACTTACAATCACTCTCAAAATCACCGAGGTATTCATTGGCAAACTCCAGATGGACCTGCACATGTGCCTTCTTGAGCAAGTGGGACTTTGCGGGCACTACAGAATTGTAATCTATTATGGAGTAATGTGTTACCAATGGTTTTCTTAGTTACAGTGGTCCCAGCTGCCTTGAGATCATTAACAAGCTTTCTGTTAACAAGTGTGTATTTCTTTCATTTTCTTACTATTGCACTAAAAGTTGTCTCCTCACCCAGTGTCTTACTTATGGTTTTGTAGCCCGTCCCAGTCATGTGCGGGTCTAGGATATTTCCCCTGACATCCTTAGAAAGCTCTTTGGTCTTACCCATGTTATAGAGGTTAGAATAGAGTCTAACTAATTAACTGACTGTGTGGAGAGGAGTCTTTTATACAGATGATAATTTAAGACAATGTCTTTAATGCAGGTAACGAGTTGATTAGGAGCGTCTCGTCTAACTGATCTGTAGGACCCAGAAATCCTAATGGTCGGTAGGGGATCAAATACTTATTTCTCTCTTCAAAATGCAAATACATTTATATAATTTAGACAATGTGAGTTTCTGGATTTTATTTTTGATCTTCCATCTCTCACTGTTAAAATTAACCTACCCTTAAAATTACAGACTGTTCACGTCTTTGGCAGTGGGCAACCTTGCAAAATCAGCAAGGAATTAAATAATTATTTCCTTCACTGTAGATCATGCATTGTGCATCCCTAACCTGTTTTTTTTTAAAAAATCCATGCATTTATCATAAAAAAGCACTTGAGATGCTTAGGTGTGTGCATTAGATACCTCAACGTTCAGTTATCAGGGTGGTGGTTCAGCTGGTATCAGTCACATCAATGCACTTCAGTCATGCAGTTTTTAAACATAGTAACACCCCCCTCCCCTGCAGTGCAATATACTGACATCACTGAATGACCTGCAGATATACACTTATTCTGTAGAAAGAACTGTGGTGATGTCCAAATCATGTGAATGTAATGGGAGTGGAGCTAAGCAGGCCTGAAGAGGACATGCTCCACCCATTATGGTCACATAGTCGTGGCATCACCATAGGTCTTTCTGGGATAATGCTCTCATATTTTTTGTTATGATTTTAGCTTTCCAATGGTAGGACACCCAACCTGTCTGCAGTTGTTCCACTGGCCAATATTAAGTTTTAGAGTAGTTAGGAAGGTCGCACAATTATGTGTTATAGTCCTATACGTCTCCAGGTATCATATTTATAATTGTCATATTTAGTGGGGTGATGTGTAGTGAAATATTTAGACTTCTTTCCCTTGACTCTTAAGTGTCTGTGCTGTGTATGAAGCTTCTTTTGAACCTCCTGGCAGAGGGAAATGACTTTTCACCTATCTCTGCAGGTTGGTAAGTGGTCTTCCTTTTGTATAATTGTCTCTGGACCCAATGTGTCACCTAGTTCTATTTGTTAGGGAGCCTTCATTGTGTGGCAACAATTGGTCAGGAAATTAACATCCTCAGGTTAGTCAAAAGATACAAGAGATTAATTAACCCGGTCCCTTAGGCCAAATAAGGGGGCTCTGTACTTGGAGTGCGAGGATGATGGTGAACCTGACAAAAAGCCTGCTTTTTGAATATTGCTAATAAGTCAGAATATATCCCTTATTCCTTATATACACTGATGTCATCCATGTGCTGTACCCGGTTTTCTCAGACCCTTATTGTATTGTTGCTTTTCATCTGTGACACAAGAAAAAGACGACATGTCTGTGAATTTTGCCGAAACATATGGTCTGTGTAAAACGAAGTGACAAGTGAATAGCTCCATAGATTATATTATAATGAGTATGTGTGATGTCCGTGAAAAAAATGGATACAAAATGTACATTCAACACAGACATCTGAATAAGGCCTAATATTGTAAGGCTATTAGGGTGCATCCTCACGATCAGGAGACGCAGCGTTTGGGACGCAGCGTCTTTGCACTGCGTTCAAAACGCTACGTCATACAGTACTAGCATAGTGGATGTGATTTCAAGAAATCCCATCCTCACTATGCATAACCCGCCCGCAGCGTCTTTGGAGCTGCGGTGCGGGTTACCGGCAGTCCGCTCCTCCGCAGCATGTTCATTTCATGCTGCGGAGTCGGAAGCGGCTGCCACAGAGAGACTGCATGGAGAAGCCGCCCCGCACCCGCCGCACATGGTGAGTACGGGGCGGCTGCGGTCTCTCTGCGGCCAGGTCCGGAGGAGCTGCGTCCAACACGCAGCTCCTCCGGACGGTGAGGACATACCCTTATGGGGTTATAACATAAGCAATTTTCAGACCAAAAGTCTAGAAAAGCTCTTAGTAGCTGTTTTAAGACAATTATTAATATTGTACATGACACTGCTTTTCTCAAAAACATCATATTTATTGAAAAGAGCTTATTACATCTAATATGAACATAGTACAGTACATGTCCTCCACAAATACAATGTACAGAGGAACGACACATTGCCATCTTTATAGTTTTATAGTTCATTTGACATAATATTTTATACATTACAAACCAGTAAGTATGATTATTACAATACTTTGTAAAAGTACAACTCTACTAGGGAAAATAACTATATGACTTACACAGTAGATATCATTTGGTGTATGCCGGAGATGGAGCAAGCCGGAATCCCTATCATTATGTGGCTGACCTACTTCTTATTACATAAGAGATGACTTTCGCATTATCTAGTTTGTAATATTCATCTTCGGGACATGTATGCCAAGCAAATTACCCTCTACTGACAGCTAAAGTCAACAGCAGGTCTCTCCATCACTCTATTAAGACCTTCGTCATTACAATTTCATTACATTTCAGAATTATAGTTCAATGGGATTATTAAACAAAGTGGCAAAGATTTACTAATCCTGCCCAATGTTAAAACAGAGTAAACCTAGACTAGAGACAGTCTAGAAATGCTGCACACGTATCAATTACCTGTTGTTTAGCTTATGTCTCACACATCCGTTTTTTTCAGTTTTTGCATATGAATAAAAAAAGAACCGTTTTGCATCAGTGTGCGGCATTTTCATCCGGTTTGTTTGCATTTATCATACCAAAAACAAAAATACACTTTTCAAGCTTCTCCTACCCACTGAGTGGTAAAACCACACAGCATTAAATGACACCTATCTGATATTTGAATGCCATCCCTTTGTTATTTTCATAGACCCATTCTCTTGAATGGGGGAGTTTGATCCGAAAATCATGTTTCCTACTTCTTGGTGACACATGGTATCACAAAGAAACAGGCACATTAATCAGCCCGAAGAATTCACACATCATAAAACACAGATGCGTGAATGTGACCTTAAAGGGGTTTTCCCATAAACAAAGTTTATTTTAATCTATAGATCTTAACATTCCCGGGTAGCTTTGTTGTTATGATATATATAGTTTATAGATCTTGTAATAATAATAATTTCCACAATTGGATGTGTTAAAAAAAGTTCCTGTTCTGAGATCATCTTATATATGTCCCTGCTATGTACAGTACTGTGTAATGGCCATGTCTGACCATACAGAGACATGATCTGATCATACCACATCTCCTGTGCTAGCTCCTTCCCTGGAGGGATATATGGCTAGTCCATGTTTTGAGACTCTTGATCGAGGCTCCACAGACTCTATTTGCATATTCAAATTTCCAGGGGGGGCACCATTGATTTCACTGTGTTGAGCGCTTTAGCTGGCTGCCCGCAGTGTTTTCCTTGACTGGTCTCCCTGAGATCAGTGAGAGCTTTGTGATGTTGGTCTACCAGGCATTGCTCCCATTAGCCAGAATCCTAGTCCACACTGATGAGGGGCAATATCCTGAAACAGCTGTCTGTGGATGGATACCTGGCTTTGGTAATTCCCTTGTCATATCCTTAAGCTCGTAACTTCGCAGGATAGTGACTGAAAGGGCCACTTAATATGGTGGTTATGGTGGTCTCCGCAAGGAGTCCACCCGAGGGCTAGGTCCTTCCCTGGAGGGATATCTGGCTAGTCCGTGTTTGAGACTCTTAACCTTCGTCCGGCTGAGTAGGTACAATTGTAACTATTCCGTTTTTAAAATTGCAATAACTTTTTTTCGAAAAGCCGTAGAAGGCTGAAATTTCGTGACATCTCTGCAGTTTTGGTCCAGAATATATTGGCAAATTTCAATAATAATATATGAAGGTACACTTGTACTTCTGCAGCCTGTTAACGTTGTAAAATTATGCAGCCTGACGAAGGTTAAACGAGGCCCACAGACTACATTTGCATGTACTGTGTAATGGATGTGTCTGACCTACGGGGACATGGTCTGATCATACCACATCTCCTGTGCGAGATAATCTTAGATATGTGTCCCTGCTATGTACTGTGTAATGGATGTGTCTCACCGTACAGGGACATGGTCTGATTATACCACATCTCCTCTGCAGGGGAGGAAGTAACGTATACAGACATTTGCAATCCCGTGTTGTAATGTCTGTATACTTTTTTGCACCCTCCTCTCAGTCCAGGAGATATAGTATGAGCAGACCATGTCCCTCTGCGGTCAGACACATAAATTACACAAGTATACATACCGCAGGGACATTAAATATGAAAACGCTCTAGACCTCAGGCCACAGGGTAACATTTGGGTTTTAAAACACCATCATAATTTGGCAGGGAAATTTATTATTTTAATTACAAAGAAAAAACTCATTGATTAAAATAATATATTAAATAAAGGGAACCTGTCATCTCATCTAAGCCCCCTTAACCTGTCCCTGCAGCACCCAAATACTTTATGAACCATCCCTGTCTGAGCTCATGGGTCTTTATAAAAGTGAAATAGATCATTTTAATAACTTACATGAATCTTGTCAGGGGTTTGTGACGGAGGGGCAGTGTACCCAGGCTGCGATTTCCCCACCTCGCAGCTCCAATTACGCCCCGATGGGCGTAATCCTTGCTTCATGAGCGAGCTTTCATTTTTTAAAATAGCCGCCTCAAAATTGTATGATGCGGCATCACGTGATGCCGGCGCACTGTCAATCCCGGTGATGCGCAGTTTGCCAGGTGTACTGCGCTTACAGCAGCCTTCAGCATGCCTTCTGTGCATGCTCTGTAGGTGGACTGTGATGTGCGGAGCAGAAGATCCGGATATGAAGCGCGCGGATCATATCCAGATCTTCTGCTACGCACGTCACAGGCCACCTTCAGAGCATGCGCAGAAGGCATGCTGAAGGGGCCTGTAAGCGCAGTACACCCGGCAAACTGTGCATCACCGGGATTGACGCGCGGCGGCATCACGTGATGCCGCATCATACAATTTTGAGGTGGATATTTAAAAAAATGGAAGCTCGCTCATGAAGCAGGATTACGCCCATCAGGGCGTATTTGGAGCGGCGAGGCGAGGGGAGTGCAGCCCTTGGGACACTGCCCCTCCGTCACAAACCCCTGACAAGATTCATGTAAGTTATTAAAACGATCTATTTTCTATTTCACTTTTACAAAGACCCATGAGCTCAGACAGGGATGGTTCATAAAGTATTTGGGTGCTGCAGGGACAGGTATTGACAGGTTATGGGGCTTAGATGAGGTGACAGGTTCCCTTTAATTAAAAATTAACTTTGTGGGAAAACCCTTTTAAGTGGAGCATGGAGTCACATTCAGACTATGCCTCTTTCCTGTGAAGCCACAATCAACAGCCAACACACCTTTGCTTAGCAAACATGAAAAAGGGCCTCATTTAAACCTCCATGTGGCACAAAAGTGTTGTGTCCATTTTTTTTTCTTGATACAGCACATACCCCTTATAATTTATGGTGCTATTCACATGTCTGTTTGTTCACGGAGCCGGAAAAAAACTCAAGACGACGTCAATTTTTTTCTGGTATCATGGCTGAAAAAGGCCAATGGAAGTGTAATGGTCCATAGAAAACACGTACCGCACACGGATGCTGTGTACCATCTGTGTGCTTTAGTAATTAAAAATTGCAAAGTATCGGAGAAGCTTTGCAATTTAAAGGGAACCTGTCACTCCCAGGGGATATTAGACTAAAAGAGCCACCTTCAGCAGCGCCTATGTTGCATTTTTTGAAGGTTGCTCATATCCCCCTACCCCACCAGAAGACCAAAATAATCACTTTATAAGAAATTACTTTAGGTCCGGGAGGTATACTCCCTTTCCTGGACTTAAACGCATCTCTGGCTACCCCTTCTCCTCCTCTCTTCCTTGAGACTCTGTCGGCGCCTGTGCAGATCCCTCAGTTCTTGGGCATGCTCCGAGAGCTCTGCCCGAGAGTGAGGTAACATGATGCCTGAACACTGCACCTGCGCATAACGCATAACACAGCCACCAGATCCCGCCCTTTGTGGTCTTATACTTTATGCAGACTGCGGGGCTCGGAATCTGGCGAGGAGGGGGCAGGAGCAGTCATGCTGTTTAGATGGTGCCATATTCCCAGCCTCGCAGTCTGCATAAAGCATAAGACCACACAGGGCAGGATCTGGTGTATGTGTTATACCATGCGACCTCAGCTCTTAGGCAGACCTAAAGTAGTTCCTTATAAAATGATTATTTTGGTGTTCCGGGAGGAATGGGGGATAAGAGCAACCTTCACAAAATGCAGTATATACGCTGCTGAAGTGGCTCTTTTAGTTTAATAGGCCCTGGGGGGGGGGGGGTGACAGGTACCCTTTAATTCTTTATCCATCCTTAAAAACATTGGTAACACAGATGGTAAAAATGAACACACCAACCATACACTGTTTCAAAATACTGACGAAATCAGTACCATTTTTTCACATACGTGTTTAAACATGGACAAGTCAATGATGCCTTAAGGTGCAGTCACACATAACGATCGCTCCAACGATCCCGACAGCGATAACGACCTGCCGGGATCGCTGGAGTGTCGTTACCTGATCGCTGGGGAGCTGTCAAACAGGCAGATCTCCCCAGCGATCAGGCCCTGGGAGCCACCTCCCACATCGCTCCCTGCTTAGCGCTGTCTTGGCAGAGCAGGGAGAACGCTGGTAACTATGATAAACAGCGCGGTATCCGGGCAGCGCACGCTGCTTGGATACCCGCTGTTTATCATAGTTACCTGTGTTCTCCCTGCTTACAGGCAGTGCTAAGCAGGGAGAACGCTGGTAACCATGGTAAATGCCGGGTATCTAGGCAGCGTGCGCTGCCTGGATACCCAGTGTTTACCATAGTAACCAGCCCTGTGAGGTCACAGATCGCTGGTTTCTTGCAGTCACACGCAGCGATGCGTGCTGACCAGCGGGAAACCAACGATCAAAAAATGACCCGCAGCACTTTGCAGCGATCAGCGACCTCACAGCAGGGGCCTGATCGCTGCAAAGTGTCACACAGAACGATATCGCTGGAGAGATCGTTGTAACGTCACAGTTACAACGATCTCGCTAACGATATCGTTATGTGTGACTGGGGCTTTAAGCTAAGTTTCAACCACAGCTATTAAAAGACTACTAGTTGGTTACATGCAAGCCGATAGAAGATCCTCTAATGGCCTGTTTACACAGTTTAACCACAATCTTATGTGACAATACCTTTGTAATAAGATAGTTCTGTACACATTCCCTGCTTACACTGGATGGTGTGCCAGTGACTACTATAATTTGATAAGCTTTGCTCATTTGATGGGGATTTCTGATTTGTGTAGTTGAATCATCCTCCATGTAAGTGGCCTTTAAATCACAAAAATGGTGCATGTCATGTAGGACTGTGTTTTGGGGGAAATTTAGCTATAATTATCATGCATTTAACTTTTATCGCTTTATTATAAATATAATGGCATACCACGGTTTAAGAGAATTGTGAGGGGAATGTGCCTATATGGAAGAGCATAACACGAATATATAAAACATGTTAATATAAAAAGGCACAAATAGCACTTTTGTATTGTGACCTACCACCCTGGTATTTTATTTTTTCACATTAACTCAAAAAGTTTTGGGTATTTTAGTGCAAGCGAATTTCATAAGTGATACCTTATGGGCCCGTTTCATTAATACTACCATAATATTGTAAATGCCATTTATAATGAAGGGCTCGCTAGAGGTATGATGCCATTAATGAGTTTTGTACATCTTCTCAGTCAAGTATTAGAGTAACATTTCTGGCGTATAAAACACCAACATTTTTGCTGAATTTGCAGGAGGGCATAGCCAAGCCCGTCCCACTTGGCACCTCCCTACTCTGCCCATTTTGATGGAGCGTGTTTCAAACTGGCGTGAAAACACAGAGTCAATAAATGTTTGCACTACTCTGCGTTGCACAAAAATGTTGCGACTTTTCAAAGGTTTTTCAGGTGAAAACACTTTGATAAATCACCCTTCTCTATGTTTATCCATGATGTTGTCCTCCATAGAAGTCAATAGTAGTCATACATGACATTTTTTTTAGCCAGTTGGTGTAATTTGAAGTCTGAACATACAAAAAACAAAATACATCAAAATACAATGTTCATTTTTTACGCAATTCCTGAACACTTTTCCAGTTGAGTTTCCAACCAACTTGCCTAAAACAGAATCATGTGTACAAATCCTCAGGGCTTCTTTTTAGGCTGGAAATACACTCTCCTAGTTACATGCGAGTCTCTCGGATGAGACTCGGAAGAGGCTAGAGCAGTGACCCTGAACGGCCTCTCCCTGTCTAGACGGGACTGTTTGGTTTTGTGCAGCTCCACACTCCGATTCAGAGAGGGAGAGGCCATTCAGGGTCACTGCTCCAGCCTCGTCCGAATCTCATCCGAGAGACTCGCATGTAACTAGGAGATGTGTCCGAGCCCTTATGGCCACTTTACACGTCCCAACGTCGGTCCGATATTGGATACAAAGCCGCGGGAGCGCGCTTTTTCTGGGCAGAATTCCAAGTTCGCATAGGAGATGTTACACAGCGTGATATCGGCAGGCAACGCCACTAGATGTGTACGCCCCCTTGTACGGCCGACCCAGGAACGACCATTTAACATGGAGAGGATAGGGGAAGTTGTACTTCACATCGTAGTTGGGCTTTTACACAGCACGATCCAGCCCAACCGTCCACCAATATCGGGCAGTTGAAGAGCCTGCTCATTTGATCCCCAATATCGTTTTGGCATTGTTCGTATTGGACATTTACACCATACAACGCACTGAACGATATTGGGGCCAACGCACGAACCACGTGACTTTTGGTCAGAGTTGGACGCCGATATTGGGACTTGTAAAGTGGCCATTAGAGAAGACTTTTGGAGCTGGTCTGCTTTGAAGAACAAAGGATAAATCGCTTGAGAGAATCTTCCTTTTTATTTCTATTGAAAAACGAATTGCTGTTCATTGTTTTAAACGTTTTTAATTAGCTTTAGGTTTTCCAAAGTGTTTAAAAGAAGTGACGTCAATCCTTCAGATACTTCCCGCTATGAAGACACTACATACTTTAAAATACAAGTCAATGGAAAGACTACAAAGCTGCCATAAATAACGCCCGGGCATCTGTTAGAGTGTTTTAGTCTGCATTTCAGAGGTGGTTTTACCTTCTAAGCTGCTTGTATTTTATTCATTGCTTAATGGATTTCACTTTAAAAAATGTGGGAAAATAGCAGGGCTGTAGAGTTGGTAAGACAAACATCTGATCTGATACTTCAATTTTCCTGAATCTGACTCCAACTCCACAACCATGGCTATGAAGTCAGTAAGCCAAAATCTGACTCCGACCCCCTCAATTTCCCCAAACCCAACTCCACCCAAATAGGACACCACAACCTGAAAAATAGTCCACAAAAAAACCCAAAAGAAGGCTCAAAAAACATTTCCAAAATGTTAGCAGAAAAATACTTCAGGAATGTCAACGAAGCCTAAGGTGGCTTCAGACTTGCAAAGAGCACTGAAGCGTTTCTTAAGTATGCATCTGCAAAGCATCTGCATGCAGACCGAAGGCCCTGTTTTTTAATGGAGCGCAGGCGTTCTGCAATGCTTGCAGACCGCCGTGCGCTCTATTTGCCGCATTGTGTCTGTGTCGCACGGGAATAGCCGTGCAAATACACATCCGGTCCGGCACATGACCGAGTGTTAGCCCACTTTGCAGCATTGGAAACCTACAGCAGGTAAAAGACACCCAAAAGAAATGAACATATGCACTGCAGGTTGTCTTGACATTGTTCTGCACATGTTCATTCTTTTTGGATTTACATTTTTAGAGGTTCCAGGGAAATCCATCAAAGATCTTGTACAATACCTAAGGCTCACACACCAGATATTGGTCAATATCTACAGATCTTGGTGCAGGAATCAGAACATTCTCCATTGTGCTGTAAACATAGACATGTACAGATTTCACTGCACAAGTCTCAGATTTGACTCATATCTGGTGTGTGATCCTTATAATCCGAGAAGTTACCAGTTGCTAGCAGTTTTTGGGGTTAATAGCGCAGTTATGCCATACGCTAACTAGTGTGAATGGGCATCATGAAAACACACTTGATCACCTGTGATAGGTTACATGCACATCAATGCTATTTCTACCATGGATTTATATAAGCTGTATATATTCTCTTACAATAAAATATAAATTAATAGCACCATGATCCTATACAAAGATATTGACAGTTTAACAGGGTGCTCATAATATCAAACACTGATATTCCATTTAGTGCAGTATACAATGTCATTCACAGCAAGCATATAGGTTTGTCATTTTCCATGCAAAATACCTAGCAGTGTAAACATATCCATTAGTGTCTGGATATAGTGTAGCGAGATGCTGCTTTGTAGTTCTCATATTTTATAACATATGACATATAATGTAAAACTCAACCAAAAAAGCTGCACAGAATTATATATCTTAATATATTTGGGCAATTTTGAAGGAGGCAAAAGTGCAACTAGAAGGCTATAAAGGGTTAAGTTACATAGTCCTACCATACAGTTACCACCATATAGCTCTAAGAACCCGAGTTTTAAGAGCTGTAAGCCTGACAGCCAGCTGTAAAATCTGAAAGGGAACCAGTCAGGAAAGAAAGCAAAAACTGCTGCTAGGATGACTAGCCCAAAAGGAAGGCTCTTAGCAGACTCTCCGGCTTCACACCACGATTTTTGCCTGTCAGGTTGCCTAGGGTCACACTTGAGTCTTGGATCTGCTAAAAGCATCTGTTTTTCAACTTAGAATTTGTTGAAAAACGAATCCGTTAACCAGTGGCGTAACAACAGAGCCGCGGGCCCGGGTGCAGGATTTACCCCAGGGCCCCATAGGTGAGGAGCGTTGGTATTTGGGGTGCAGGCAGGAAGTTTTTACTCCTGCTAAGCAGAGTTGATGAGCGGGAAGGGGGGGTGCTAGCGGGTATTTGGAGCAAAGTAGATAAGGGGGGGGGGAATTGCATGGTTGTGCTAGCGGGAGCTAGTATGTGTGTGCGGCTTGCCGTCAGGTGCCGCGATCGTTCAGCTTCTGCGCCGTTAAGAGGAGAGGAGGGGTGGGCACAGCTGCAGGAAGTGAGGCTTCACTCACTTCCCATCCTCCCTCCTCTCCTCGGGCACACGCGATCACGGTCGTGGCGGGCGGCTGGGAGCACGGGCCACCCCCAGGGGGCAAGCCTGGTCTCAGCCGCGACTGCTGCGACCGCGGTAGTTGCGCCACTGCCGTTAACAGATCCATAGGCTCAAATACAAAAAACGCAGTGTCAAAATGCACTGCTAAAAAACGCTATGTGGTTTTTTTTACTGCACCCAATAACACTTCTCCAGGGCGAAAAATCTGCTCAAATTGGATCCGGGGCAATCCGGCGCTCCCTAACATGGGAGCCTATGGCGCCGGATTGCCCGATCCGGGAACCAGCGGCTGAAGTTCAGCGTGAGCTACGCTGAACTTCATCACCAGGGAGCTGTTCCCTGCGCTCGGCTGAATCCGGCTACAAACAGGACCAGAGGGCATATTTGCCCTCCGGTTCTGTCTGCAAATCGGGTCTGGGGCTGTCAGGTTCACCCCGGACAGACCCGGACCTGATTGTGCCGTGGTGTGAAGCCAGCCTATGTGGATGACCGAATATTTTTAAAGAGAGTCTGTCAGTTCTGAAATCAGTATCCAAGCACAGGTCATTGTAAGGCACACTGAGCTAAGAAGAACTACACCTTTAGGCTGCGTTCACACATCGCGTATTTTGCGCGTTTTTTTACGCGGGTATTTGCTCCAAAAACGCATGTGCGTCTGTGTTTTACAGCAAAGTGAATGGACATTCACTTTGTGCCTTGCAGACATCGCGTAATTAAACGCAGCGTTTTTGGAGCAAAAAACGCGCGCGTAAAAAGAATGAACATGTCAATTCTTTGCGTTTTTTTACGCGCGCGTTTCCATAGGCCCCATTATAAAAACGCGCGTCTAAATGCGCGATTGAAGTAGAAGCGAGTTGTTCTCTCGCGTATTCTTATCGCGTTTTTAAACGCGCGTTTTTCCCTTGAAAAGACGCGCGTTTTTAAACGCGATAAATACGGGAATGTGTGAACGCAGCCTAAGGCTACGTGCCCACAGAGAGTATTTGGTGTTTTTGTGACGTTGCAGATTGTTTGTAGCATTTTTCCACCTATAATTGCATATACGGTATATATATATAGTATTGCATTCTTTTCATTGTTTTTGCGTGAGTTTTTTCCATGTGCTCTATCGTGTTTTTGACGCTGCTGTTTTTGTCTCTTTTTGGTGTCACGCTTTAAATTAAGATGCTTTGTTGTTGATACTTCATGGCGTTAGCTTTGACAAAAAAGTATTGACATATTCATGTGCGGATCACATACTTTTTTTTAAACTGTTTCCACATCAAATTCAAAACACATCAAACGCAGTGTACCTGCACAAGAGATGGCCAAGCTGTGTATTTGAAACGTGCTGCTCAGGTCATTATACACTGAGATTAAATAAGCACAGTGGGCAAGGATTTCTTTAAATCCATCAATTTGTTGCTTATGACTAAAATTGTAAGACACATTTTTGGCACTAAAAAACTGTTCTAAAACTCATCATGTGAATTTAACCTTGGTTTAATAATAAGCTGGACAGTTTTGGAGAACACATATTTTATGGTGAACTATAAATGAGGTGTTTGGAGCCTGCGGGGTACTTATCACCCCTCCTCCTACATCTTCCCTAGATAGCTCATCACTGTTGAACAATGCAGTGGGTGGTGGAGGTCCGGGCTTCTCATTTGTACCTAATGTATGTTTTCCCCAAAATTATTTTTACACTATAGTATGGCTCCTCTTAAGACAATGTCCCCTACAAGGGCCTGTACTTACTATGTTACGTATTTTAGGGTTGACAAATTCCCTTTAAGATCACAACTGGCTATCTGTTCCAAGAGTATTCAATGCTACATACCCTGCAGTTATAGTGTCAGTGTAAACTGCGTGGTCAGCACTGACGTCAGTGACATGGCAGAGCTGCAGATGTGTTCTGACTGCATGATTAGCTTTGGGAGAACATAGACATCTTGTCTTCAGCGAAATTAAGCAGTAGTACAAAAATAAGCATAAGACATATAGTGCTGAGGATATTAGATAAATATAGATGTAAACACGACCTCTCGTCATCAGTTTATAGGAAGTAGGAACTTTTGTTCGTACAATTGTTTTATACTGTATTATCCCTCAAAGGGAATCTTTCAGTAGGTTTTTGATAGTTAATCTGAGAGCAGTATAACGGAGGGACAGAGATCCTGATTCTAGGATGTGTCACCTAGGGAGCTGTCAAACAGGGATATCCCATCAGTGACCAGGGAGCCACCTCCACATCACTAGTAACTGCCTAGATACCAACTATTTATCATAGTTACCAGCGTCCTCCCTGCTTAGCGCTGGTAACCATGATAAACACCGGGTATCTAGGCAGCGCGAGCTGCCTAGATACCCGGTGTTTACCATGGTTACCAGCCTGTGAGGTCACTTATCGTTGGTCTCTCGCTGTCACATGCAGCGATGCGTGTTGACCAGCGGGAGCGCAACGTCCAAAAAATGACCAGAGCACTTTGTAACGATCAGCGATCTCACAGCAGGGGCCTGATCGCTGCTAAGTGTCACACATAGCGAGATCGCTGTTACGTCACAAAACCTGTGATGTTTACAACGATCTCTCTAACAATCTAGTTATGTGTGATGGGGGCTTTACTCTACACTGTGTGTTGCAGTTTCAATACAATCAGTGTTTTCTCAGCAGGAGATTATCACTACAGGGCTAGTATAGCTAATTTGTGGAACCTCGCCCCGCCACTGATTGCAGCTTGCTGACAATGTACAGTGTACACAGGCATCAGTGGTGTGGACGGGGTTATACACAGCTCAGCATTCTGACCACTTCTACATGTACAACAAAGAAAACAGGGGTTCTATAAAAACTGCACCAGCAGCCCAGTAAGTGATACATCACTGGATTCAGGGTATCTGCCCCTATATTATGTTGCTCCCAGATTAGATTGCAAAGCAAAAACCTGATGATGGATTCCGCTTCATTTGACTCATGTTGATTGGTGAACAGCCAACAAAAATCAGGATACTAATAGTAGTATAACAGGTGTACGTAGATGACTTCTATCTGGCCTCTATGGATATTTTATATGATCCAATCAACTATTTAGTCACTGCTTTGATGTGTAAATTGCTACATAAAAATTACAACTTAAGAAAAATTAAATCATACACGAAAAATTATGGAAAGATGGCAATGCCTTGTCATGTGCCTCATTATAAAAGTGAGATCACACGACAGCACCACAGGGTTGGCAACGTCAGCTCTTCACTGACAGTCATGGGTTGTAGGTCACATTTCACCTGTTCTGAATGAACATATGCAAAGTACAAGTGCAGGTTCTAAAAAAAATATGTATTAAAGTCTTCATAAGTCAGCAATAGAAAGTAGTCCAATAGGACTGTATCACATTAGTGCAGCTATCCATTCCACAAGTTGGCTTCTCCTTCTTCCAAAGGAAGACAGCATATGTCAATTCATCTTTCCCTAATTTACTGATGTTCCCTTTCTACTCTTTTTTGGCGGACTGCAAAGATATAAAAGAATTAAGTTTATTAAAATGTGCATACTTTTCTTCACACATATTCAAGTGCACGAAATATATCAATAAATCGGTTAAAGTAATCAGTGATTTCAAAAACTCTACAGAGGAAACATAGGGTCAGAACTGTCACAAATTGGTAAAATTTGGCTAACTGCAATGCGAGAAAAGGCCACCAGGTGGCAATAGATTCAATTAAAATGCATATGAAATTATGAGGCAGTTTTTGCACATAGTCACTACAAGAATATGACATTTGGAAGGAAACCTGACATTAACAAATACACACAATTGGAACATGCCCAGGGGTTGATTGATAAATCCTCAAATTCATTCATTGGAAATGGGGAGTAATAGGGGATAAGAGAAGAATTAGTATGGGATGACCTTAAATGGATTTTTCCATGAACAAAGTTCATTTTAATCAATAGATCTATGATCAATAAGTTCCACAATTGGATGTGTTGTACAAAAAATGTTCCTGTGCTGAGATTATCTCATATATGTGTCCTGCTATGGACTGTGTAATGGATGTGTCTGACCATACAGGAACATGGTCTGATCATACCACATCTCCTGTGCTGAGATAATCTTCTATATGTGTCCCTGCTATGTATTGTGTAATGGATGTGTCTGACCATACAGGGACATGGTCTGATCATACCACATCTCCTGGGCTGAGATAATCTTATATATATGTCCATGCTATGTACTGTGTAATAGCTGTGTCTGACCGTACAGGGACATGGTCTGATAATAGCACAGTTTTGAATCTGCACTATATGGACAGTATTTAGGCTGCATTATTCTATATGAAGGGCTATGAGGCTCCATTATACTATATGGAGGACTGTGAGGCTGCATTATGCTATATGGAGGGATATGAATCTGCATTATGCTATATGGAGGGATATGAATCTGCATTATGCTATATGGAGGGATATGAGGCTTAATTATACTATATAGAGGGATGTGAGGTTGCATTATACTATATGGAAAGATGTGAGGCTGCATTATATTATATGGAGGGATATGATGCTGAAATTGTACTATATGGAGGGATGTGAGGCTGTATTATACTGTATGGCGAGACATGAGGCTGCATTATACTATATGGAGGGATATGGGGGTACATTGCAATGTATGGAGGAATGTGGGGATGCATTATAACAATTGACTATGGTGGCGGGAATATATATATATATATATATATATATATATATATATACACACACCACAATAAGGGCCATATTCCAGGAAGAGGACCATATAGAGCAGGATGAGTGACATTAATACATAATGAAGGGGGAGAGGGGTCAATCTGTGAGTTTTTAAAGTATGAAGAACATTACACAGGGCCCATACATCTGACCAACGTGTGCATGGGGGTGACCCAGGTCTAAATTTCGAACCGTGGCCCACCAGACTCTAGTTACGCCACTGACCAGGTCCATTGGTGGTGAGGCGGCACTGTGGTCATTGCAGGTTATAGGCTGTTCTGAAGGGATGGGTTTTCAGGTTCCGCTTGAAGGTTCGAATGTGGGGGACAGTCTGACGTTTTGGGGTGCAGAATTCCAGAGAATGGGGGATGCTTGGGTGAAGTCTTGCAGGCGGTTAGATGAGGAACATACAAGTGTGGAGCAAAGAAGGAGTCTTGGGAGGATCGAAGATTATGAGTTGGATGATATCAGGACATTAGTTCAAAGATATATGGGGGGGACAGATAGTGGACGGCATTTGTAAGACAATGTTAGTAGTTTGAATTGGATACATTGGTGAATTGGGAGCCAGTGGAGGGATTTGCAGAGGGGAGAAGTGGAGGAATAGCGAGGAGAGAGGTGATTAGTCGGGCAGCAAAGTTAAGGACAGATTGGAGAGGTGCAAGAGTGTTAGCAGGGAGGCCACAGAGAAGGAGTTGCAATAGTCTAGACTGGAGATTATGAGGGCATGCACTAGTAGTTTAGTAGATTGAGGGTTGAGGAAGGGACGGATTCTGGAAATATTTAGTTGGAGGCAGCAGGAGGTGGCAAGGCTTGGATGTGTAGTTTGAAGGACAGGCAGAGTCAAGGGTTACTCCGAGAGCAGCGGACTTCAGGTACAGGGCAAAGTGTGATGTCATTTATTGTGATAGATAGATCAGGTAAGGAAGGTGTGTGAGATGGAGGAAAGATGATGAGTTCGGTTTTGTCTACATTGAGTTTTAGGAAGGAGAGGAGAAAAACTAGGATATGGCTGTTAGACACTCCAGGGATTCTGGACAGGAGAGAGGTGACATCTGGGCCAGAGAGATAGATCTGAGTGTCATCAGCAGTACAGGTGATACTGGAAGCATGGGACTTTATGAGTTGTCCCAGACCATGGATATAGATTGAAAAAAGGAGGGGTCCCAGGACAGAGCCTTGAAGGACCCAACAGAGAGGGATGGGGCGAGGTGGTCGTGTGGGAGTGGGAGACGCTAAATGTGCAGTTGGAAAGGCAGGAAGAGGGCAAGTTCACTAATGCCAATGGAAGAGAGGATCTGTAATAGGAGACAGTGGTTGACTGTGTCGAATGCAGAGGACAGGTCTAGAAGGAGGAAGAGGAAGAACTGTCTGTTAGCTTTGGCCGTGAGTAGGACAAGGATGAGAAAGTGAGTAGGTGGTGGTCAGAGAGAGGGGAGGTTGTGGGATTAGTTAGGGAGCAGAGGCGGCTAAAGATGAGGTCTAGTGTATGTCCTTCTGTGTCGTTGGCTGTGGAGTCCATTGAGTGAAGCCAAAGAATAAAACAAGTGATAGGAGTTTGGAGGCTGTTGACCGATTGGTGTCAATGGGGATGATGAAGTCACCCATTATGATGGTAGGAATGTCAGCAGAGAGAAAGTATAGGAGCCAGATGAAGAATTGATCAAAGTTGGAATGTTGGAAAGAGAGTAGATAAGGACAGAGAGCACTTCAAAAGATGAGAGGATGAGGGAGGGAGGAGGGGGAATTGGGTTGAAGATGCAGTTGCTATAAATGAGAAGATCCACTCCTCCACCATGTTTATTGCCAGTGCGAGGTGCGTGGGAGAAATTAAGTCCATCGTAACACAGCGCAACATGGGAGACCGTGTCGGAGGGTGTCAGCCATGTTTCTGTGAGGCCCAGGAAGGATAGTCTACGAGAGATAAAGAGGTTGTGAAGTGGAGTTTATTACAGATGGAACAGGCATTCTAGAGAGTGCTCCAGAGAGAGGGGGAGGTGGAGAGGGGATCAGGGGAATGGGTTTTATATTTAGAAGATTGCGGCTGTTTCTTGCATGTGTGGGGTGATATGGAGGGAGGAATAGTGGGGAATGTTGGCTGTGGACATAGGGGCATGTAGCAGATAAGAGAAGCAAAGAGAGGGCCAGTAGGTGGGAGAATGAGAGTGGCCGACTTTTTTGTGTTTCCGCAGGAGAGGTGTGAGACTGAGGAGCAGATCAGCAGAGGAGCTCAGGTGGGGAGGTAACAGGGATGAGGAGGTAAATATTTGTGTTGAGAGTGATGGAGTTTGGGGGTAGTAGAAGAGCGAAAGGATTAGTGGAGAAATTACTGTTAGGGTGCGGGCACACGGTCCGGAGGAGCTGCGTTGGACACAGCTCCTCCGTACCGGGCGTGAAGCCGTGGGTGGCCGCAGGGAGATCACAGGCGCACTGTACTCACCATGGCGTGGGTGCGGGGCGGCTTCTCCCTGCAGTCACCCGATGGGAGCCGCTTCCGACTCCGCAGCATGAAATAAACATGCTGGGAGGAGCGGACTCCCGGCAACCTGCACCGCAGCTCCAAACATGCTGCGGGCGGGTTACGCATAGTGAGGATGGGATTTCTTGAAATCCCATCCATTATGCTAGTACTGTACTACGCAGCATTTTGGACGCAGCGGCAAGACGCTGCGTCCAAAACGCTGCGTACACTGATCGTGTGCACGCACCCTTAGGGCTTAAGTAAGCATGGTTAAAGTGTTACCGAGAGAGCAAAGTATTAGAGACAGTCTGCAGCAGGTCAGCTGGTACTTTCTGGTTTCCTCTGGGTTATCTCTGGAAATCTCTGCAGCCCACTTATTCATATAATCAGATCTTGTCCCTGTACGGTCAGACACAGCCATTACACAGTATATAGCAGGGACACATATACAAGATTTTCTCAGCACAGGAGATGTGGTATGATCAGACCATGTCCTGTACGGTCAGACACATCCATTACACAGTACATAGAAGGGACACATATATAAGATTATCTCAGCACAGGAGACGTGGTATGATCAGACTATGTCCCTGTACGGTCAGACACATCCATTACATAGTACATAGCAGGGACACATATAAGATTATCTCAGCACAGGAGATGTGGTATATCAGACCATGTCCTGTACGGTCAGACACATCCATTACACAGTACATAGAGGGACACATATATAAATTATCTCAGCACAGGAGATTGTATATCAGACCATGTCCTGTACGGTCAGACACATCCATTACACAGTACATAGCAGGGACACATATATAAGATTATCTCAGCACAGGAGATTTGGTATGATCAGATCATGTCCCTGTACGGTCAGACACGACCATTAAACAGTACATAGCAGGGACACATATATTAGATTAGCTCAGCACAGGGACATTTTTCTTTAACACGTTTCATTCTGGATATTATTATTATTCCAAAGTGTAATAAATAAAATCAACTTTAAAATTAATTTTGTTTGTGTAAAAACCCTTTTAATACTTATTTCCTTCATTTTATGCCAGAATACTTTTATTTTTATTAAAAGCGTTAAACAGGATACTGAAAAGGATTGTTGATATTAGTAACATCCTGTAGATAGATGTTACTTGACCCACATCATTTATGTGACCGCTGCAGTCAATCATTGGCCTCAGCAGTCATAGTCACATACTGTACAAAGGAACGTCACAGCTGAGGCCAGTGACTTGCTTCAGCGATGACACAAATGCTGTATGACTGGTGATTGTTCCAGGACTGGCAGAGAATACTGCACATAAAGGATTAATAGGTAAGACCCTTTCACATCAGCGTTTTTCGCTGATTGCGGCAGATCTGGCAAATTTAGCACATCTGCCGCCTAACAGCCGCACTTAGGCACACTTGTGGCACGCCCCATGCATTGTCTATGGGGCTTGTGGTTGGGTGCGGAAGTGCAGTTCTGCCGGATGTGGCAGATCCGACACTTGTGGTGAAAAAAAAAACCCACTGCTAGCCGCATTATTTTTGCGGCCAACTGTCGGATTTGTCAGATCGCGGCGAAAAAGCAATTGCCGTACCTGCCGCAAGCCCCATAGACAATGCATGGGGCTTGCAGCAAGTGTGCCGCAAGTGCGGCTGTTAGGAGGCAGATGCGTAAATTTGCCAGGTCTGCCACAATCAGTGAAAAACGCTGATGTGAAAGGAGCCTAAGTAATGTTTAATTTGGAATTTTAATACATTTTTAAACCCCTTTAAAGCACCACTATAGCATTTCTTTTCACCACTATAGTGGTGTTTTAAATATAAGCCCCCCTCCACTGCCCCCTGTCTTATACCCACCTCCTGGCATTTTCAGACTTTACTGAGCCCGTTTGGTCTTGGGCCCATACTGTGCTCGTAGATTCAGTTAGCAGTTACATCACAGGCACTCAATGCATCTCTATGAGAGCCAGAATGAGGTCAGAACAAGACTGCCATAGAGGTGTATTGAAAGGTGACCTCAGGCGCACTCCATAAAAAACAGAGCGGCCAGCTAGACTCTTTTCTGCATACACAGACCGGAGTGCCGCTGGTAAAGCAGGAAGGTGGCAAAGTTGAGTATAAGATAGGGCTCAGGAGACTTAGATGTAAAGCATCATTGCAGCAGTGCAATAAAAAAACCTGTAGTATTGCTATTAGTCTATAGGTGACAGATCTGTTGTCAAAATGTGACAAAAATTCTAAATCTCTTTAATCTGAAGATGTTAATATACATCTTAGATAATTATAGGCTGATAAGTTATCTCTACCAACTCCCCCATGACCGTTCATGTGTTTTCTATGGGGGAGAGGACTAAGAAGCTGTCGTTACATTTGGCAGCAGTTTATGTACTATATACCTGGAGAACAAAAGGCTCAGACATATAAACTGAGAGGGTAAAATCCTATAGCAGATCTACACTGTGGCAGAATTATTAGGCAAGTTGTGATGTAGAGGATTATTTTATTATTGATCAACAACTATGTTCTCAATCAACCCAAAAGACTCATAAATATCAAAGCTTAATATTTTTGGAAGTTGGGGTGTTTTTTTTTATAGATTTGGCTATCTTAGGAGAATATCTGTTGTGACAGGTAACTATTACTGTGCAGAATTATTAGGCAACTTATTAAAAACCAAATATATTCCCATCTCACTTGTTTATTTTCACCAGGTAAACTAATATAACTGCACAAAGTTAGAAATAAACATTTCTGACATGCAAAAACAATAACACAAAAAATGTTGTGACCTTTCTTTATGATGACACTCAACAGCCTTCCTTCCAGCCATAGATTCTGTCAGTTGCTTGATCTGTTTACAATCAACATTGCGTGCAGCAGCCACCACAGCCTCCCAGACACTGTTCCGAGAGGTGTACTGTTTTCCCTCCCTGTAGATCTCACATTTTAGGAGGGACCACAGGTTCTCTATGGGGTTCAGATCAGGTGAACAAGGGGGCCATGTCATTATTTTTTCTCTTTTTACACCTTTACTTGCCAGCCACGCTGTGGAGTAGTTGGATGCATGTGATGGAGCATTGTCCTGCATGAAAATCATGTTTTTCTTGAACAATACCGACTTCTTCCTGTACCACTGCTTGAAGAAATGTCTTCCAGTAACTGGCAGTAGGTCTGTGAATTGAGCTTCACTCCATCCTCAACTCGAAAAGGTCCCACAAGTTCATCTTTGATGACACCAGCCCATACCAGTACTCCACCTCCACCTTGTTGGTGTCTGAGTCGGAGTGGAGCTCTCTGCCATTTACTCATCCAGCCTCTGGCCCATCCAGAGTCACTTTCATTTCATCAGTCCATAAAACCTTTGAAAAATCAGTCTTAAGATATTTCTTGGCCCTGTCTTGACGTTTTTATCTTATGTTTCTTGTTCAAAGGTGGTCGTTTTTCAGCTTTCCTTACCTTGGCCATGTCCCTGAGTATAGCACACCTTGTGCTTTTTGATACTCCCGCAACATTGCAGCTCTGAAGTATGGCAAAACTGGTGGCAAATGGCATCTTGGCAGCTTCATGCTTGATTTTCCTCAATTGATGGGCAGTTATTTTGCGCCTTTTTTGCCCAACACACTTCTTGCAACCCTGTTGGCTATTTACCATGAAGCACTTGATTGTTCGGTGATCACGCTTCAAAGGTTTTCAATTTCAAGACTGATGCATCCCTCTGCAAGATATCTCACAATTTTGGACTTTTCAGAGACCGCCCATTTTGCCTAAGGAAAGGCATTTGCCTAATAATTAAGCACACCTTAGGCTGACTTCATACTGCAGTTTTTTCCCTGATCAGGTTCGATCAGGTTTGTGTGTGAAAACCAGGAGTGTCTGCAAAACTCAGAACAGGTGTCAATCTTTCAATTATACTTTTCCTCTGCAATTTCCTCTACTGGTCCCTTTCCTGGTTTTGGCACACAAACCTGATCGAACCTGGTCAGGGAATAAACTGCAGTGTAAAACCAACTTATATAGGGTGCTGATGTCATTACACCACACCCCCCCTCATTACAGAGATGCACATTACCTGATTTACTTAATTGGTAGTTGGCTCTCATGTACAAAAAGTATCATGTGATTAAAACACTCATTTGCCTAATAATTCTGCACACAGTGTATTGCTTCTTTAAACTATTTTTTTGTAAAAAAAATAATTATAATACTGATAAAGTTTTTTTTATTAGTAATAATATAGTCTGTCTGAGCTGTGGCATTCCTATTATAACAAAAACTGGAGATGCATAGAAGGAAAAGTTATGATTCTAAAGTTAGTATGAGAAGGGATCGCAGAGGGGAACCTGCCCCTTCTCTCATTGCCTTAATCTGGAAATAAATGTAGACGATTCACAGGGCTGGAAGAAATGCCTGGTACAAGAGTGTAAGGACGCCAGAAGGCTTCACTATCATAATCGTACGCGATTCAGAGTGGGAATTACAGACTTTTCCCAGCTTTATCATTTGTGTTTGCAGTTCTATTCTGTTTTACTTTAATTATGCCAAAATCCTGTGTTTTATCTACAGCTCCAAGATAGATTTGTGAATCTGAAAACTAATGTTTGAGGATCTCCTTGATCTTGGAAGGAGTTTTCTGAATGTAGACATTTATGGCATATCCATAGAGTAGATCATACGTGTGTGGTGGTGGATGTAGATGCCACATTTGAGACCTGTACCTATCTCCATAGTCAGGGTCACCAGCCCACATGCCCGGTTTAGTGAGGAGGACAGTAGACGCTGTATCCAGGTGGAGAATAAATTCAGTGGTGGGTCTCTCCATTCTCTTCTATAGGAGTCATGGAAACAGCTGAGTACACTTGCCTAATTCCCATAGGCGTGATATGCCAAAAATACCTAAAATCACGTTACCCCCTTCAACACCAGGGCATTCAACTTTTTCATATGTTTTATGGGTGCATTACACTGCCACTATGATAAATCCAGATGAAGAATGGGATTATGGTAATGGAGGCAGGACATCTACATAGGTGCAGTGACTATACTCCGCTCCTTCACGAGGAGCCCATTCCTCTTATCTCCGTTATACCTGGTTGGAGAAGTCTCTTTATCTGTGATGTCTGACATCTGTTGATCACACTGGTGTAGCTAATGATATCTCGTGTCACTTACGGTCACATTACTGCTCTATGCTGATAATAATATCACATCAGAACTTACCTAAGTCATTATTCTTTGTCATGGCTGCAGCTACTCGGGTCCTTGGACCTTGCTGGGTAAACTGATATCCAAACTTAAGAATAGCTGAATTCTCTTCAAGCATCTGAGCGATCTCCATCTCCACGGCAGTCCCCAGCTGCTGTCTCTGCAGACAAGAAGCGAGATGTGAGATGGATCTGAGCAGTAGCAAGCTCGCCAGGACTAAATAAATGATTATACCATTACCTGATTAGCAATCTTAATCTCTGTGAGGGTTCTGTTTTGCTTCAGAGCTTCTACAAGGGCTAAAATCCCAGCTCCCGTGATGAAGTTTGTTTCAATGTTGAGACTTCTCAATGTTTTATTAACTTTTAACATGTCTGCAAAAGCCTTTGAAATGACAGTCCAATTAGGGATAGTTATGCCACAAACATAAACACTAGGCAGCTCTTCTTATTCTACATATTTTTAACGTGAAGCTCTATGTCAGTTACCCAGTGAAAGCAAAAAATGGGATGTGCATTCCCTTAATTCTGCATTTAAAATCATTTCACAGTGGAAATCTAAAGGAAAGGAAAATAACTTTTTCTAACAACATTTTTAGGCTACGTTCACACACTGCGCATTTTTGAGCGCTTTTTTACGAGCGCTTTTCAAAAATGCGCAGGTGCGTATTGTCTGACAGCAAAGTGAATTTTACGCCATTCAGACAACACGTATTTTCACGCCGCGCCTTTCTGGGAGAAAGCCTGGCGTAAAAAGAATTGACTCGTGAATTTTTACGCAGCAGCGCCGACGCTTTTTCCTATAAGGGCAGACGCTGCTGCATCTGATGTCACAGAGGGAGGAAGAATCCTGGTTCCTTCTCCCCTCTGTGACAGCTGTGACCGCCCATTTGATTTTGCAGTGTATTAATATACACTGGGAAATCTGAATTAAAGCCAAATGTATGTAAAATAAAAAAGAATGAAATACTTACCTGTCCGACGCCTTTTCCCGGTGTCCGGTGGTGAGGCCAGGCGATGTGTGTTCTGCCAGGACCTGCCGTGATGTCAGAGGGGCGTTCCCGGCGCTGATTGGCCGCTCGCGGTCATGTGATGCACATCACATCACCGCGAGCGGCCAATCAGAGCCGGCAACGCCCCTCTGATATCACGGCAGGCTCTTGCAGGATACACATCGCCTGGCCTCACCACCGGACATCGGGAAAAGGCGTCGGACAGGTAAGTATTTCATTCTTTTTTATTTTCATACATTTGGCTTTGTTTAATTTAGATTTCGCAGTGTATATTAATACACTGCAAAATCAAATGGGCGGTGACAGCTGTCACAGAGGGGAGGAGGAAGCAGGATTCTTCCTCCCCACTCTGACATCACCTGCGCTTTCTGGAGTAAGGAAAGCGCAGTGTGTGAAAGCCCCTGGGTATTTTGTTGCGGTTTTCGAAAATCACGGCAAAAAGTGCACACAAAAAAGAGCAACAAAATACGCAATGTGTGAACGTAGCCTAAGAGTTGTCCAGTTTTAGGCTGAAGGCACACTGTGCGAGTGACTCGCGCGAGTACAATGCGAGGGAAACTCGCATTGCACTCGGACCAGTGTTGCCATATCAGGCAGGTCACACTGGTGCGTGTTCCCTGCGCTGAACTCGCACTGCGAGACAAATGCGAGTTCAGTAGCAGCATGCTGCAACTGAACGCATGGAAGTCTATGGGTGCAAGGAAACCTCGGCGTGTGCTATAGTCCCGACACAGGAAAGCCTGATGGCTATACATCTACAGATAAAGATCTGTACATAGAACAGCCATTTCAAGCTTTCAGCTGCTTTGACAGGAGCATATTTTAAATTTCCCGGGGCTAACCGGCATATTAACCCCATCTGCAGCTTCTGTGCTGGATGTCACCCGGGAGGCTGCAGATGCGGTTAACAAGCCGGTTATATATTTAACTCCATGTTTCTGTCATGTCAGTTTTTGTCCAGGTATGTCCACACACCCAGGACACAAACTGACATGTCAGACTGTGTGTGCAGAGGTTAATGCACTTTTTTAATAAAAGCCTGAAATTACTGCGATTCTGTAAATTACTGTATTCTCCTGCGGTGAGCAGGAGTCAGGAGCAGTCCATGGTTCTGATCAATATAGCTGCGTTCTGAAGCTGTTCAGAATGCAGTCAGCACCAAGCTATAACGATCAAAACCATGGACAGCTCCTGACTCCTGCTCACCACAGGAGAATACAGTACCTTACAGAATAGCGGTAATTGCCGGCTTTTGTTAAAAAAGTGCATTAACCCCTGCGCACACAGTCTGTCATGCCAGTTTGTGTCCAGTTATGTCCACACTCTCTGGCATGCCAGACTGTGTGCGCAGGGGTTAATGCAGCTTTTTAATAAAAACCGGCAATTACCAGTATTCATTAATTACTGTATTATCCGGCGGTCTGCAGGACTCAGGAGTAGCTGTCCATGGTCCTGCACTGTAAGATTGTGAAATTATAGACCTAGTCCTTGGTCTGAAATTTCACGGTGTTACAGTGCAGGAGCTGTCCAGGGTCTGTGGTGCTGAAGCTGGTCAGCAACCAGCTTTAACGCTCAGAACCCTGGATAGCTCTGCACTGTAACACCATGAAATTTCAGGACCAAGGACAAGGTCTATAATTTTACGATCTTACAGTGCGGGACCATGGACAGCTCCTCCGAGTCCTGCAGACCGCCGGATAATACAGTAATTTAATGAATACTGGTAATTGCCGGTTTTTATTAAAAAGCTGCATTAACCCCTGCACACACAGTCTGTCATGCCAGTTTGTGTCCAGTTATGTCCACACTCCCTGGATACAAACTGACTGACATATCAGACTGTGTGTGCAGGGGTTAATGTACTTTTTTAATGCAACCCGGCAATTACAGAATCAGTCAGCGCGGGGATTCAACCCTTCAGGTGTCACTGCTGCAGTCACAGTGGTGACAGCTGAATGGATACTGTGCGGCAACCCGGCAAATCCAAACACCCCTGCTTTGATAAAAGCGGTGTTTGCATAGCCGGTAAATGCTGTCCGCAGTCCTGAAGTTTGCTTCAGGACCGCGGACAGCATCACACTGACACACACCACACACTCACTCACGCAGCACACTCGCACCACACTCACATACACACAGCCATACACACATAAGCACCACACTCACAGCAAACACGCACAACACTCGCATCACTGTCATGCATCAAACACGCTCCATGTTTGATGCATGGCAGTGTGCTTTCCGCCTTAGGGCTCGGACACACTGGCGTGAAACTCGATGACTGCAATGCGAGTAAAAATCGCATTGCAGTCGGACCATGTTACTCAATGTCCCTGAGCACATTTCCGAGTGTCGGACGTCTTCTTCCTCGTCCGACACTCGGATGAAGAGTCAGTCGCAACATGCTGCGATTTCATGTGAGTGTCGGACGACATTTGCCAATGCAAGTCTATTGGTCCGACAAAAAACACGGACCGCAGTCGAACCACACTTGGACCATCCGAGTCTGATGCGAGTTTTAATTGATACATTCTCATTCTGTAGCTCAGACAACTGTCAAAAATGTTCCTGTAAATGATTCTACAGTAATAGCTGCTGAGAAAAAAACGGATTGCACTAGGACAGCACTCGGACGTGATCTGAGAAAAATGTAGGACAGATGCAAAACGGACCAAAATTAGGACGAGAGTAGTCCGTCTCTCGGATCCGTGAATCAGAGCGTTTTTTCACTCGCCAGTGTGTTTCCAGCTTTATGGTGAAGGTCTATGTGACGCATATCTGAACTGCATGCTGTCAGCAATCTCTGGTGATGCTGCTGAGACTAGGCGGCCATAAGACCACAAGTATGCGATTTGCATATAGGTCACATCAACTAGCCTTGCTTGTCCTCATTTAATTCACTGGTATTGAGTTAGGACAAATACATCTAGTTAGAGGCAAATGTGTCAAATTGCATCCTTCCAGACTCATCTTGGGTCAATATATTCAGTGCAAGTAATTGCACTGTGTACAGTTGGTCAGAGAGCCAGGGTTGCCTATGTTGGGTACTCTTCCTGTTCCCATTTAGAGTGTGTAATGAAACCACGTGGGTCAACATCAGTGCCGCCCTGGTGATATCTCTGTTGATGATGTCATCTGGATGGTTTGTCAAGGATAGTCTTCTGGTTCACCCTGCATGATATTGAATAGTGCTCTGAAATATAGCCAAGTGCCACTCTCAGCTATTTCCAGCAGCCCCATAGAGAATTAGTGGAGTGAAGCTGCATATCCTCTAACTCTATTCCATTCAATAGTGTTCTTCAGAGCTCTGTTCTCAGGACCTGTGAGGATCCGAGCAGTTGAACCTCAGTGATCAGCAAGTTATCCCTATCCAAATGTAAACTAGCAAAACCCATTCATTTGTCCCTATTATGCCTCCTTCCCTTCTGTCCCTAGATGACAACTAACATAACAGAGTTTCAATGTACAGTAATTGAGTGCTAGGTAGCTATATGGGAAATGTAAAAACATCGCAGCACATCAGAGGATAGAAGTATTCTTTAAATAAAAATGAAGCACCATAAGTCTTCTTTTTCTCACATGTCTTATACTACAAATGTGTGACAAAGCAATTATAGCCCCAACACAATACATAGCCTCCCTACACTTATCCAAATCTTTCCATAGTTAAATTGTAAAACATTCTCCAAAATGTTACCCTTCTTATAATTATACAATGTAATATTTTCAGCCATAATTATATAATTCAATGATTCATGTGCATATATACTTACAATAGCTATGGGGTCATTGCTTCGTGTTGCGCAAGGCTGAAACACTTAACATGCGTATTCGATTCCAAAGACTTTGCAAATTCCTTTAGGGTCGGTATTGGGATGTTCTAACATTCATTAAAAAAGAAAAGAACAGTGGTAACAGCCTGAAAACAAAAAATCAGACATTTCATGTGGGTCATGCTATGCACCCATTAGACTATAAGACTGGCAAGCGAGGCGTCCCAATACTTGGCAGAGGACCTCAGGGAGACAATCTGGAAGGTGATGAAGGAGACTCTGCTGGGATTGCAAACTATCTCTGAAGAGCATGAGTCCACGCTTAACACCTTAGAGCAGAGGTTACCCGATGCAGAGGACAGGGTGTCGCAGCTGGAGAAACAGGTCTCTGATCTTCTATAGCACTCGGCTTACACTAAAGACAAGCTGGAAGATCGGACGTCGAGAAGCAACAATTTGGAAATTGTAGGGCTGTCTGAATCCATACCCTATGGGGCGCTCAGTGACATCTGTGAAATTGAAATTTCCGTGCCCTGGGGATCACACATAAATGCAAGGTGGAGAGAGCCCACAGGGTTGGCATGCCCCCAGCAATGAGAGTAGATTCCAGCAACACGAATAACTCAGGGTTACAGGCACGCAACGAAAGCAATACCTCCCTCATTTCTAAACCCAGACAAGTGATAGTGTGTTATTTTGACTATAAAGACAAGGAAAGCATCTTGCACACCTTTAAGAGCATGAGACGTCCTGTGTGGTCAGAGATCTCAAAATCCTGATCTTTGGAGATTTCTCTGTGGCGTTTACCAAGCAAAGAAAGGCATTCAGTCCAGCATGTAGCATCTTATACAAGAGAAACTCTGATTCCAGCTCTTATACCCAGCGATGCTCAAATACAGTGGGCCCTGATGGCGAGTTCAAGGTGCAACCCCAGGAAGTGTTAACACATCTTACACAGAAGAGACCAGCTGAGAGGGGTAGCAGCAGATCTCCTGGGTCAGACAAAAGCGAGTCATCGAGGTCACCTGGACCTTCCCAAGATGTGGATTCTCGGACGCCTCAGGCTCAACACAGCCTAGGATCTTGCCTTAGACGCCAAGAGGGGATGACCCGATCCTGTACCCAAAAGAACTGAGGTGCACAACCTTCAACGAGGCTACGAGAGGACGACATTCGACTACATACAAAGATGTGCTCTGCCAGAACAAGGAAGACCCGTGCAGGAGTTTGTTTCCTAGTTGCATAACTGGGATGTTTCTCTTTTTCTTCTTCTTTTTTGTAGACTCTCTCGCCGAACTACAATAGGAAAGACGATTGGTCCCCACCACTTCTTTTTTTTTTTTCTTGGTGAGCCACTGCACAGTCAGATTATGCATTTTATACCATTGTTCTTAAGCCGTTAGGCGGGAGAGAGGGATGTTAATTGTCATACTATGGAAGTTCATTCAGTTCAAGTATTCAAAGGGAAATTTGTGGGGGAGGAGGGAGGGAAGTTTTAAGGGTGGGGGGGATGGAAAAGGTTATGCCAATGTTATCTAAGAGGTTTCCTGAACGTGGTTCACATAGTATGCCATTACTTCAGCTGAAAATGCGTTATTTTGCCACGTTATGCTTGCCCAATTAGAGAGTACCAAAACTCAAACTCACTTTGCAGCAAAGAATTTGGTTAGAGTTATAACCTGGAACGTTAAGGGACTAAGATCTCCTGAAAAGAGATCGATGATATTGAGACATTTGAAACGCCTTAAAGCCGACATTGCCCTGTTACAAGAAACACACTTGACCCAGGATGAGATGTTCAGAATGCATAGAGTGTGGGTGGGGGCGGTTTATGGCTCATGGGCAGAAGGGAGTAAGGCGGGTGTACTGATTCTGGTTAATAAGGCCTTTCACCACAAAATTCTCTCTGAAGCCAGGGACAATAAGGGATGCTTGGTACATTTGGTGCTTGAGAGTTTGTCGGCAGGCTGAACCTATATAACGTATATGTCCCTAACACGGCTCAGAGAGAGTTCTTTACATACATTCAACAATTAATACTGGAGGATGGGGAAGATACTAACATTTTGGGGGGCGACTTTAACACGGTAATATCTAGATCTAAAGATAGAAAGAAAGGGGAACGGATTAGACCTCAAGTTGACAAAAATGAGTCGAATCTAGGAGGAGCTGGGGAACTACAGGAGTTGATTTCTTGCTCAAATCTAGGGGATGTCTGGAGGTTATATCACCCTCTTGATCGCAAATTCACCCATTATTCTCATCCCCATGATTCATGGTCACGCATAGACATGTTTGGGGGAGACATTGATGGACTGACTAGAGGATGTGGTCATAGAAGATATGGTTATTTCGGACCACAGTCAAGTTACTCTGCAATTAAGAGACTCATCACCAAGGGGAACAGAATACTTATGGCACTTCCCGTCATATCTTAGGTGAGACAGTGATTTTGACAAATTACTGGGGGAGTGGCAGACTGAATTCGCAATAGCTAATGAGGAACACAAGTCCTATCCACGGTTGTTTTGGCAGACAAGTAAAGCCGTGATGAGGGCAATGATTCTATCTTATACGAGAACACAAAAGCGTAAAGCTAATGAACAGTTTAGATCGGTTAGTGAGGCTGTCTGGACGGCGTACACCCAATTCAGGACCTTCCAAATGGCTGTATTGAAATCCCAATGGGTAACGGCTAAACGGGAATTCGACACATGGGCTAAGCAAAAAAAGTTATTTTGGAAAGTTGACTTATATAGATACGGGGATAAAGCGGGGAAGATCCTAGCTAATCTAGCTAAGGGGAAAAGACCGCTTACAGTGATAACGTCATTAAAGAAGAAAGATGGGAATCAAGAATCCACCCCAAGAGGGATTAATGAGTTACTGGGAAAATATACAGAGTTATATAAAGATAATCTGGGATCAGAAGGGGGAGGGGGAGAGTGGTTGAAGAACGTGAAACTACCAAACAAAGAAGAGGAGGAATTAGAAAGATTAAATAGGGAAATAACCAAAGAAGAGGACCTCGAGACAATACGGAACCTAGGCTCTCATAAAGCGCCAGGCCCCGACGGGTTCACTGGGGAATATTATAAAGTGCTACATGACAAGGTTGTCACTTAGGCTACCTTCACATTACGATTTGAAGGGAGCCGATGCTGTCCGATATAAATCGGACAGCATCAGCTCCCTTCTGATGCCTGGAATCGGGTGCCAAATAGGCACCCGATTCCGGCATAAAATCGGCGCCTCCGGGCTGAAAAAAATTAAAAAAAAACAAAGTTTATTCTCACCTCCCCCCGAGCCCCCGCCGTCTTCCGCTATCTTCTTGGAGGCTCCCGGTGGCTCCCGCAGGCTGCCGGTGTCAGCAGAGCGCTCCCTCTGCTGTTCAGGACCTGCGGTGATGTCACAGTCACGTGACCGCGGGTTCACCATGGTAACCCGCGGTCACATGACTGTGACATCACCGCAGGTCCTATAAGGCAGAGGGAGCGCTCTGCTGACACCGGCAGCCTGCGGGAGCCACCAAGAAGATAGCGGAAGACGGCGGGGGCTCGGGGGGAGGTGAGAATAAACTTTTTTTTTTTTTTTTAACACTTGTGCTCCTAGTTAGGAGCAGTTTTACTGTACTGAGCATGCTCAGTACAGTAAAACGGGGTCCGAGGAGACATAGATGTTTCCTCGGACCCTTCTCCATAGGGCCCCATGTTATAGGGATCGGGTCAGATCGGATGTGCACTAAATGCCATCCGATTTGGTCCGATCCGAATCTGTCAGATTTTATTTTCGGTGCTAAAATCGGAGCAAGCTCCGATTTTTGCACCGATAATAAAATCGGACAGAATCGGATCGGACCAAATCGGATGGCATTTAGTGCACATCCGATTCGGTCCGATGCCCATAGGGATACATGGGGTCCGAAAATCGGTCCGATGCTGTCCGATTTTTTTCGGACAGCATCGGAAATGCAAAAATCGCTATGTGAAAGCAGCCTTACATGGTTCCTTTCTTTAATGGCATCTTAGGGGGGAGCACTTGTCAGACCAAACAAACACAGCCTATATTAAATTATTAACGAAGGGAGAAAATGGAGCAACCGACCCTTCCAGTTATAGACCCATATCGTTAATCAACCAGGATCTCAAGATTCTGTCCAAGATCATGAGGGACCGACTGGCGCAAATTATTCCACGACTAATTGGACGCCAACAATCGGGGTTTTTAAAGGGAAGGTTGGCAGTAGGCAATATCAGGAAAGTTATCATGATCCTAGACGAGGTGGGAAGGGGGAAACTATGTCAGGATGACCCACTGACTCTGTTATTGCTAGACGCTGAGAAGGCGTTTGACAATGTGAATTGGGCATGGCTTGATGTGGTTCAGGACACCTTTGGCTTTCGCGGCTCGTTTAGAACTTTTCTAAAAATATTATACCTTAAACTAAGAGCTGGGGTGAACACCACGTACTTTTCGTCCGCCACCTTCTCCTTGGAGAAGGGAACACGTCAGGGATGCCCCCTTTTCTTTTCAACCTGGCAATTAAGCCCCTCTCACGGTTCCTCAATGACTGCAACGTCTTTGAGGGATTAGAGTAGGGCAAAGAAGTTTACGCTCCGCCTTATTTGCGGACAACGTAATTCTATTTCTAAACAAGCCAGGGAGAGACTTGGTGCATTTACTTACACAGCTAGAAACGTACGGCTACTTCTCAGGCTTTAAATTAAATAAATCTAAGCGTGAGTTGTTAAGGCTAAGAGAAACTAAGTGGAAGGTACACAATGAGAAGGTGGTGAACCAGATAGGAGGTATTAAGGTACGGCGAGATCACATAAAATATTTGGGGGTCTATCTGGGGATATCTGCGGGTTCAGTATATTCTCTGAATTATGGCCCATTAGTCACTAAGTTAGAGAAAGAACTGGAAAGTTGGATAATCTACCATTGTCTCTAATGGGGAGATGCCATCTGATAAAGATGATCAGTTTTGCGAGGTTTTTGTACCCATTACAGACAATTCCTCTTTTACTTCGACATGTCAAGAGACTCGATACAGCATTTTCAAGGTTCATATGGAGGGGAAGGAGGGCAAGAATAAAAAAAGTGATACACTGATGCTTCCCACAGATGGGGCGGTTAGAGCTCCCGGATATTAAGGGGTATAACTTCGCTTGTCTTTTACGTCATGTATTGGATTGGCTAAAGAAATCAAGCAAACACTCCAATTATGAAGACGAAGTGGAACTTTGTAGGCCATGGGACCCGGTTAGTCTTCTGCACACCTCTTGGTCTGACGTTCCACAGTCTTTGAAACATTTATTGATATATAAGACACAGCGATGTGCTGGAAAGCGGTCCGAAAGAAAATTCAATTGGCGTGGAAGGTCTTGAAGTATTTAAACCCTTGGGCCCGTGAAGGATTTAAAGTGGGAAGAAAAAAACATTCTATTTAGAGAGTGGCGAGACAGGGGTAGGTATGGGATAGTCTAGTAGAGACAGATATTGATCCCATAAACATCTCCTACCTATTCAAGAGGATGAAAGACATGACATCATTTGAGGGTACAGAAAAAAGATTGAAAGGTTGGGAAAGGCTGATTCAATCGGGAGATCTGCACGACAAAATTCTCAAAGGTTGGGGTTAGTAAGAAAACACATACCTAATGAAATTGGAGGGACATGCAGTTTCATATTATGTATAGAGTGATATATGGCTTCACTATTCCACCGACAGCACAGGCACCAGATAGGTCACAAAGCTGTCCAAAATGTGGCACCCCGAAAACGGACATGATCCATGGCCTATGGACTTGTTTGGTTATCCAGGGGTTGTGGAGACGAGTGATCAATGTGGCACGGTATATTTACAATAATGATATAAATCATGATGATTATGGCGTGGTTGCTCCATTTCCTGGTGGGAGACGCTTGGGGAGGGAAATCCGCTAGACTACTGCATATTATCGCTATGTCGGCCAAGCAACTGATTCTGAGGGAATGGGTTAAACAAAGCATGTCCCACCAACTCAAACATGATACAAATGTTGAAAGACACTATGCAAACTGAGAGGCTGGAGGCCGAAAGGAATAAGGATATATTGACAGAGAAATTTTTCAGCACATGGAGAGCTTTCATAGCCTCGCAACTGTCTCCGGACGAATTTAATTGTGCGGTCTCTCCATTTAAAGGTACCGTCACACGCCGCAATATCGCCTGGAGATCATAAAGGCGATATGTTGCCCTGGAGCAATCGCTGTGAAATTGCCTCATGGTTGCAGTGTGTGATTGGGGAATTTCACGGCGATAAATCGCCTCTCGCCCGTCGCCTCATTCCTGAACAGTGCTCAGTAATCAGCCGCAATCGTTAAGGCGATATTTCCGTGTTGTGGTGTGTGATAGGGCGATAGTGATGGAAAAAGCATTGCCTATGATTTCCCGTAGGTGTGCCTCAGCGTGCTGGAGTCCGCGCCCCGTCTGAACTGATTGGTGTGGTCTACTGTGTTCCCACTGGCTGTCAGTTGACACCGCACCATATTTGAAGAGCTGTCTGTTCAGCACCACACACATCTTCTGAATGCAATGGTGTTTGTGTGGGATGTAGGTACACTTCAGTACACACACGCAAAACGTGTGCACACAAATACTTCAGTTCAGCCATGGCAACGCTGCCATGGCGTGGACCAATGCAGGCACATATGTGCATAGTGTGGTTTGTATCTTACCGCCATCACCTACAGATGCACACATAGCCATTCTTTAGTGTAATCCACTGTACTGCTCAAGACCGGTCCTGTGTGACGCTTTGGCGCCTCGAAAGTATGTTGCAGGAGCCACAATTGACGACACGAGAGTGTATTTGGTACAAACTCCTATAGACAATGGCGTCATGTATTAGCCAGCCTGCCAGAGCAGGCTGACCAATGGTAACGCTGTTGCATTGTCCAATGAGCATGTATGGGGCGCGGTGTAAACCACTTTGGCACACCTATCTCCTCGCCACGCTGAACATGTACGCCCACATTGCCTTTGACATTGTGGCGTGTGAAGCGGTGATGGAATTGGGCAAGATTGGTTCCGCTGTAGGTGAGGCGATTTCCGGAGCGACACATCGCCTTAGCTTCAGGGCGACATTGCGGCGTGTGATGCCGCCATTGGCGATCTGAGGCGACCAAGAAAATCGGGAGAACGCACATTAGATCGCCGCATATCGCCAGGCGATATTGTGGCGTGTGACGGTACCTTAAGAATTCTACCTGGTATTTACTGGAAGATTTGAGAGGGAACTTAAAGATCTAGAGATGGTATTGTTATATTTGGCTAATATGGGTAATCAGTTAATTGATGCCCTATCGGGAAACTACCTTGTTTGCTGTTAAGCCCTCGTCACACTAAGCGAGATTACTGCTGAGTCACAACAAGTTTTGTGTGTGACACGTAGCAGCGACCAGGCCCCTGCTGTGAGATCGCTGATCGTTACAAACCGTTCAGGACCATTTTTTCGTCGTTGAACTCCCGCTGGGCATGCTGCATCGGTGTGTTTGACAGGGACAAAGACCAACGATCTCAATACTACACCCGAGAGTGACACATTCCCAATGACTGCTGGATCGTTGCTGCGTTGCTGGTGAGATCTGACTGTTTGACATTTCACCAGCGACCACGTAGCGACGCTCCAGCGATCCCGGCCAGGTCGTATTGCTGTCAGGATCCCTGGAGCATCGCTCAGTGTGACGGGGCCCTTAGTAAATGTTTAGTGAACACGTGTGTGGTGGGCATATGTTCTCTTTTCTATTGTATTCTTATGGTGCTATTTTGTTTCATTGGCAAATGTTGATAAAAATGATTTTGAAAAAGCGCACAAATTATGCAGCGTGTGAACATAGCCTAAGAAGCCTAAGTAGCCTAAAGCGGCCGTCACACGCTAAGATATCGCTTGCGATATTGTAATTGATCACGTGCACGCGCGATCGCTTACAATATAGCTCACATCGCTGGTGAGATGTCACACAGACAGACTCACCAGCGATGTGGATCCGCGATCTCGCTGGTTACTATGGTACACATCGGGTTACTAGGCGCCGCGCATCGCTTAGTAACCCGACGTGTACCATAGTTACCATCTCCCAGCATAGGCTCTGCCGCTGGGAGATCGCTCATCCTGGTGTTATACACCATGATGAGGCAGATCGTCAAATCGTTAATCGCAAGATCTGAGGTCCGGGGCTCAGATCTCGATTTTGCGATTTGATCATGTATCGCTCGTCGTATCCTGCCGTCACACGCACAGACATCGTTCAAGCGATGTTTCATCTGGCGCGTTCAAGCAATATCGTTCAAGATATCTGTGCGTGTGACGGCCGCTTAATGAGAGGTCTCATTGCCAAGAGACAAATATAAGTTACCACAGCTTTGAGTTTGACTTTTTTTTCTTATTTAATTCGCCATAGGTTTCCAGAAATATGGGCCTTTTTATTCGGTACTTATTTTTATGGACTACCATCTTTACCATGGTGGCATGGCTGATCAGATAATTATGGAGAGCAGCCTAAAGATACTCCTCCAAAGAGTCTCATGAGTTTTATCCCTGAGGTAACAATCTTTAAAAATTAGCACTTAATTAAAAGGGTCATATCTCTGAAGCCACATAAAAAAGAAGAAAAAAAGCATCCATTATGGCGTCTTTCATAAAAAGATACTAACATACCATTAACTGTAAAGTATCCATTTTTACTTCAGTTTAGCACATTTCTATATTTTTTGGATATATTAGCAATAGAGAAGAACATCACATGTATGAACAGAACCTTAGCTGTGGGATAGGCTATGTGTCCACTAGACGTTTGTTTTTGTGCTGCGTTTATGCTCTGTTTTATACTTGCAAAAAAAAGCAGTTGTGAAAAAAAAGCAACACAAATGTATTGCATTAGAAATGCAGCACAAAAATGCAGCACAAAGAAGGGGACACACAAAGACAGAAACACACACACTTTCTCACCCTCCCCGGTGATCCCACAGTGAGCCCCGGTGATTTCCTCCTTCTGGGCATCAGTAGGACCTATGGGTATCGCACTTCCAGGACTTTCCACCATGTGCCAGTCACATGGTGCAGGTCCTGTAAGTCAATTGCACAGCTTCTGCCAATGAATGGAGGAAGAAATCACCGGAGCTCACTGTAGGATCGTTTTTGCTGTGGAAATCGCAGGAAAAAACATCATAAACAGACTGTGGGGTGGCACTGTGGCTCAGTAGTTAGCACTGCAGCCTTGTAGCGCTGAGGTCCTGGGTTCAATCCCCACCAAGGACAACATCTGCAAGGAGTTTGTATGTTTTCCCCGTGTTGACGTGGGTTTCCTCTGGGCACTCCAGTTTCCTCCCACATTTCAAAGACATACTGATAGGATGTGAGCCCCTAGAGCAGGGTGGGGAACTTCAGTCCTCGAGGGCCGCAAACAGTTCAGGTTTTCACGATTTCCTTAGTATTGCACAGGATTGGAATCATCACCAGTGCAAGTGATTATGTTATCACCTGTGCAATACTAAGGAAATCCTGAAAAACATGCACTGTTTGGGCCTCGAGGACTGGAGTTCCCCACCCCTGCCCTAGAGGAACAGTGTTGCAAATGCATGTAAAGCACTGTGGAATTAATAGTGCTATATAAATGAATAAACATAATAATTTTATTTATAATTTTAATAATAATATTATTTACATAGCGCCAACATATTACGCAGCACTTTACAATTCAGATTTGTGATGCTTTTTGGGGGGTTTAAAATGGAGTCAATGGGGAAAATGCAGCCCAAAAATGTGCATGTTAATTGACAGGGACATTTATAAACACAGGCAATTTATGCAATACAGACGCACATAAATAAATATATTATTATTATGTGGCACAGCTTTTTATAAATCACAGACTTTAATGATAAAGCTGTGGGTACAAACACACAGTGGGCACATAGTCTTACAGTAACGGGTACCATTCTTGTACATCAAACTGCTTCCACCTGCCCATAGTCTGGGATCCTCATCATGTCTGTACCATAAAAGGCACAGCAAATTCAGTGGCAAAACCCTGATGACTACATATGAAGTATATGCATTTCCACTAAAATACAGCTACTTTCACACTAGCGGTTTTGTCAAATTGCGGCAGATTTACCGGTATAGCCGCGGTTCCAGCACTTGCGGCCGCAAAAAAAAATACTTGCCGCACCTTCCTCAAGCCCCACAGACAATGCATGGGGCTTGCCGCAAGTGTGCCGCAAGTGCGGCCGTTATGTGACAGATGCGGTAAATCTGCCCCAATTTGATAAAAGCGCTAGTGTGAAAGGGGCCTAATTTCAATATAACAGCAGGAGATAAGGAATTAATATTTTCATCCCTGCCCGTCTCTCTGTCCCAAGCTGAAGGCTGAGCAAACAGTTACTGGCTGTGTGCAGCCATTAATAAAGCTGTCGCCATTGTACATGGTATCCTTAAGAGACCAGGCATGTCTCTGCTCATCATCTCAGGTGGACCGGCATTGTGCGGACAGCTTGGCAACAGGCTTTTAGATTACCCACTTGGAAAAAAGAAGTGGAGAACCTTTTAAAACCCTTAATGACAGGTCTAATGGGGCCTCAATGACCAGCCTTTTTTTCTCTTTTTTGCATCTCCATATTTTAGTAGCAATAACTTATTTTTTTTTTTTTTTACTTTCAATGGTTTATTGTTTAATGTGGGAGTATTTTTCTCGGCAATATTTTGGTGTACCTTTATATTACTGATGGGAATTAATATACCGTATATACTCGTGTATAAGCCGACCCGTGTATAAGCCGACCCCCCTACTTTTGCCCCAAAAATCTGGAAAAACCTATTGACTCGTGTATAAGCCGAGGGTGGACCCCAGCACAGGTATACAGCCCCCAGCAGTGTGGTATACAGGCCCCCCAGTGGTAGTATACAGCAGCCCCAGTGGTAGTATACAGATTCCCCAGCAGCCCCAGTGGTAGTATACAGATTCCCCAGCAGCCCCAGTGGTAGTATACAGGAGCCCCAGCAGCCCCAACAGGTACCAACAGCCCCCAGGGGGTACCAACAGCCCCCAGGGGGTACCCAGCAGCCCCCTGGGGGTACCAACAGCCCCCTGGGGGTACCAACAGCCCCCAGGGGGTACCAACAGCCCCCAGGGGGTACCCAGCAGCCCCCTGGGGGTACCAACAGCCCCCTGGGGGTACCAACAGCCCCCAAAAGCTGGCACTGTCCCCCCTTGTAAGGCCTCCCCCCCGCTGCTTATACATTACCATCCCGGTGTTCTGATCGGCGCCGCTCCTCTGTGCTGCGTCTTCATCCTTCCGTCTGCGCTGGCTGCATCCAGGATCTCCGGCAGTCGCGCGATGACGTCATATCGCTGCGACAGCCGGAGAACCCGGATGCAGCCAGCGCAGACGGGAGGATGAAGACGCAGCCCCGAGGAGCGGCGCCGATCAGAACACCGGGATGGTAATGTATAAGCAGCGGGAAGGGGGGGGCCTTACAAGGGGGGACAGTGCCAGCTGTTGGGGGGCCATATGCACTGCTTCCTCCTGCCGCTGATTGACAGGGGGAAGCAGTGCATATATAATGAGCGGCCCCACGTGACGGGGCCGCTCATACAGCAGCCTCCCCCCGCCTCCTCCAGCCTCCACAGCCCCCGGGACACAGCCCCCCTGTATATGACCCGTGTATAAGCCGAGGGGGGACTTTTCAGCCCAAATTTTGGGCTGAAAAACTCGGCTTATACACGAGTATATACGGTAATTATTTTTATGATGCAAATACAGAAAATAAATCTATTTTAAATCTTATTTTTTTGTTATTCTTTTTGTTAGGGCCGCTTTACACACACCAACTTCTGTGTCCAACTTCTGAACAGATCTCTGGTTGCAGTGAAATCATGGACACAATGCTCCATTTTGTGGCTGTGTACAAGTGTAACAATGTGTCCATGATTTCACTGCAACCACAGATCTGTTCAGAAGTTTGACACAGATATCTGTGTGTGTAAAGCGGCCCTTACTGTTCATGTTTTACACTAAATAAGTTGCTGAATTAGTTATTTAAATAAGTACTATCATCTGGGTGATTAATTTGTACATTCACACAGTATATAATATATATATATATATATATATATATATATATATATATATATATATATATATATACTAGCTGGGTGCCCGATGCAGATGCATCGGGATTCTAGCAGAGCGAGTCTCTGACTATGCTTCGCGCTGCTAAGGCGACTCGCCATGCCCGCTGCGCAGGCATAGCGAGTCGCCTTAGAGCTGCTCGCAATGGCCGCTGCGCGGCCAATGCTTCGGACGTATCCACATGACGACATTGACTCGCAGCGTGAGCGGACTCAAAAGGGGCAAAAATCCCATTCGTGATTATATAATAGATATATATATATAAGAAAGTTGCCATAAAAAAAGAAATACATGTTGCGGTGTGCTCATTTTCTAGAACTCTGTTTTATAGTATTCTTGTTGCGGCAATATTTTTTTCAATAATTTGTCCCTCAAGCTATCATAAAACATCTTTGATGAACAATTTTTTCCTTCATTAGGCATTTGTTTCCATTGTAACCAGGGCATCCATAGGTGCCCCAGTTACAGAAGACTACACACCAGAAGTCACTGGCCTAGCTGATCTGATCTGACACCTGGCAATCATGTGATCACTGTGTCCAATAGAAACATCCCAGTGCCAAAGCTTCTATTCAGTACATAGCACTTACTGAGTGTTATGTATCCAGCAAAGAGAAGACAGGAGCAATAATAAACCTCCGGTTTCCCCTGCTGTATCTGCCAGCCAGGGACCCAATTTGTTCCTAGTAAATTGCAATAATGTGAGATTGAAGCCAACAACAAAATCCTGTAAATTCAAAGGGAACATCTGACAGGTGAAACCTTCTCCTTGATCTACGAGCAGCATATATCAGACACTGGCTGAATGATTTCAGCCAGGTATATTTGACTGTGAAACGCTGCATGGTTGTTTGTGAAAAACATATTTTAAAAGCTGCCGGGGTTAAAGCCGCACAGGAGACTAGTCGGTAGAGTGGGTCCTTGGTGACTTCTCCTTTTACGCTCCCCTGGAGTGACAGGTCTTTCCCCACAAACGCATACAAGATGAGACCTGTCATTTAAGGAAAGTGAGTGAGGAGAAGAGACCAGCCAGGGACTACTTTCCCAAGTGGCTCAGTCCCCTTGGCTTTTAGAGTATGATTTTTCTCTGAACCACCGCAGTGTTTCAGAGTCAAACATACCTGGCTGAAATCATGCGTCCAGTGTTTAATACCTGGTGCCTGTGGATCAAGCAGCGTGTATCAGCTGTCAGGTTCCCCTTAAAGTGCTTGGTGGTTATCAGGTTAAAGTGTATTGTCAGAAATTAGAACAAATACTGGTAATGATGACCTCAGAAAATACATTTAGGGTATGTGCACATCAGTCGTATTGTGAACTGTTTTTTACCGGTTTCCGTCGGCGTTTTCCGCTCAGTTTTATGTTAATTTATGTTAATCCTAGCCACCGGCTGATTAACATGATACTCAATGGATTTAGAAATGCTGTCTTCATTAGAAACGTGTTTTTTTTCTGGTCGTTTTCAGTTTTTTCCACCGGTTTTCCACCGGTTTTCAAAAACAGAGCAAGTGACTTCTTTGGTCATTTTCCAGCGGTTCCAGCATAACAAGTGCACAGAGACCATCTGAAAAACGGCAAGAAAACCGCTGAGAAAAACGCTGTAAAACCGGGCGGAAAACGTGGAAAAAACGCTTGAAAAACGAGGAACAAAACTGAGCACAAAAAACTCAGTTTCTGCTAATCTACACCGGTTTTTGGACGTTCTGCAGAGATGCACAAACGTCAGATGTGCACATACCCTTAAACTGCATCATTTCTATTAAAGTCTCCATGTGTGACTGTGCTTTTCATGCAGTTATGACCTAGGCTGTAACTATATTCATATCTACTGAATGTCAAACAGAAGATGAAACTTGTCATTTTCTACCCCACTGATGAACTTGTCAAAACTTTTCTTGTTTGCAATCCCTGGTATTCAACAATGACATTTGTTTCACAATACCAGATTATGTTGAATTTATGCAGACACAGATTTCACCACATGTTGGATTGCACAGTGAGAAGGAAGACAACTATCTCAAGTGCCATCATATGGAGGCAGCGACTCTAATGGCCACTTTACACGTCCCAACATCGGTCCGATATTAGATCCGACGCCGCGGGAGCACGCTTTTTCTGGCCAGATTTCCAAGAACGCATCGGAGATTTACACAGCACTATATCGGCAGACAACGCCACTATGATGTGTACGCCCCCTTGTACGGCCGACCCTGGAACGACCATTTAACATGGGACAGGATAGGGGAAGTTGTACTCCACATCATAGTTGGGCTTTTACACAGCACGATCCTGCCACAACGCCCATCCAATATCGGGCCGTTGGAGAGCAGGCTCATTTGATCCCCGATATCGTTTTGGCATCGTTCGCTGCATTGTATTGGACAGTTATGCCATAAAAACGCATGAACGATATCGGGGCCATCGCACGAACCACGTGACTTTTGGTCGGAGTTGGACGCCGATATCGCGACGTGTAAACCCACCATAAGTCATTGTCCAACCTGAGCAGCATGACTAAAGGCCACGTTACACACACAGATATATTGGTCACAGATCTCTGGTTGCTGTGAAATCATGGACACATTGCTCCATTTTTTGGCTGTGTACAATGGAACAATGTGTCCATGATTTCACTGCAACCAGAGATCTATGACCAATATATCTGTGTTTGTAACGTGGCCTTAAGGCTATTTGACAAACCAGTCTCCTCCAAAAGAAAGAGACACCCATCTGTAGATTGCTGTTTCATGGCCTAGCCTGTAACACACCCTATGCCAGTATGGTAGTCTCTGTACAGAAAAACAGTATACCCATAAGGGCTGGGCCAAATGGCTTGTACAGCCAGTCTTGTTTTGTACTGACTATGGGCAAGAACACACAAAACAGCTATCTACCACTGGGTGTCTCTTCCCTTTGGGATGGACTCTGGTTTGGCATATCCTTAATGTTGCCAGGCTTGTTAAAGAGTCGGACTTCGACTTATAGGATATCTATCTCCAAAAGGTGAAACTGCAGACAGACAATTTTCTTCTTTTCGGAGGAGAGCTCTATTTTGTAAACCATACCTGGTATGGACCCGTAGAAGTGCAGGTGTCTGCACAAAACGGCTGTTGTCCTCACAATGCAGCTCTGTGATCTCCTGTTTCTGCATGTCTTTTTTATAGAACTTGAATAAAGCTGGTTGTTTTTTGGGAAATGGTGAGTGCCGTTTTTATCTTTTCTTCTATCTATGATGAACTATGAACATGACTGAAGCAAGCACCATATTTTTTTACCTTATTCGCTAAGCATTTTTGGTTCCAAGTATCATACCATTATAATGGATAGCCAGTGTTAAAAGTGGTGTGGAACATATTCTCAGGCTTCTACTTCTTTCCTCTATGGCATCAACACAATAAAAGTTATTTTTGGTACACATTTTGTAATTGGAGGATTTCCTGATGAAGAAGTGAGGAAACATTTAGAAATGTATCAAAATAAACCACCTTCATTTTATTAGACATCAGTTTGGACTTTCATCTTCATCTTTACCCAGTGGCGTGGGTTTTTCCAAAGCTTTTGCTTGATTCCTGCTTTAGTGCACACGGATTCTGCAGCAGCTGTTTGGGCTTTTACAACTGGTTGCGTTTTGGCCACTTTACACGTCCCAACGTCGGTCCGATATTGTATCCAACGCCGCAGGAGCGCGCTTTTTCTGGGCATAATTCCAAGATCGCATAGGAGATGTTACACAGCGCGATATCGGCAGGCAACACAACTGCGATGTCTATGTCCCCTTGTACGGCCGACCCAGGAACGACCATTTAACATGGGAGAGAATAGGAGACGTACTTCACATCGTTGTTGGGCTTTTACACAGCATGATCCGGCCACAACGTCCATCCAATGTCGGGCCATTGGAGAGCCTGCTCATTTGATCCCCGATATCGTTTTGGCATCGTTCGTGCATCGTATTGGACATTTATACCATACAATGCACGAACGATATCGGGGCCAACGCACGAACCACGTGACTTTTGGTCGGAGTTGGACGCTGATATCGAGACGTGTAAAGTGGCCATGATACAACCACACAGGGTGAGTGAGTAGTTCTGGGCATACCTTTTCTGTTTTATTGGGGTAAGACCATATAGCGCTAAAAACATGGCAGGTCTAAATCACAAACTTCTGAGCTGAAAAGAAAACAATGCTCCAGTGTTGCTGCACTGGAGCAAGATAAAAAGGACAACATTTGAATCCTTGGTTATTTTCCATTGTCGGCTGACTTATGAATATATGTAAAATTGTACTGCTGTAATAAGGGGGAATCTGGATTTTTTTATCAAATTTGTTTGATATGTTAAATTCTAAAAGGTCATTCATATCGTAAGGAAATGAGAACAAACCTTAATGTTGTTTAGGTTGACATCAACCAGGAAAGGATCATTAGCTTTTATCCTCTGTAAGCTTTCTTCCACATTCGTCGGGTTTGGGGGATCTTCAAATGTAGGTTTTACCTTTTCAGCCTTCACAACATCTTGAATCGAAGTTGATTAATAGAAATACATGGGCAGGTTAGATTATGTCCCAGCTGGAACTTATCACATTACTTGATATATGACATTTAGCAGTTGGAAACTTGTAGGAAGCTACGAAGAACAGGTCACACGGCAGTTATACCACCACCAAAAACTAAGTGCAGCTGACTATATGAGGTTTTTACATATACAGCACAATCATGCTACGGCCAGGTGTTGTCCCAAACTTTATAAGCCAATTAGATCAAAATTGAAAATTTCTTTCCGTTTTTAACTTTATTAATATGTTCTAAATACAACACCCACATCTTGTGTCCTGTCTGTACATAAGCAATAGAAACAACGTAATTTTCCAGCTTCTTGTCTGCTAATAGGATTGTCACTACTTTACGTATTCTTACTTCTAAGTTCTGGTCTATTTACTCCATCTTCATTCTCTTGTGGTCTGCTGGAAAAGTGCTGCACTCCTAGGACAGCTAGAAAAAAAGGAAGAGCAGAATACTGACGACATGACCGAAGACTGCGGCCTTGTAATTCAACATGTTAGTACAAGAATTAAGCCTGCATACATAGGTTTAGTATGTCTGATTATTTTAACCCGCATCACGTCATTTAGGATGAAGAATGTCTCCTTCTATATGTTCGACCCATAATACATCATAGATTGTTTGTTTTGCTTCATAATTGTTATAACTTGCTTCTTTAAAATTTTGCTAAGAAATTGTTAAAGAATACCTCAGTAGTGCAGTATCTACTGGAATCTGCCAGAAGGATCAACCCTCCCTATCCATATAGTGATAAGATTGAATTAAATGGTACCTTGATACCTGCCATCTGAATGTCTTATTACAGAAAAATATTCAAGAGGGTAACCACCGTACTTCTGTTAAACATGCTCAAGTAGATCCAATCCAGTATGTAGCTTATTATAATAAACTCAAATAAGATGAAGCAGAATGATGGTCGTTAGTGATCGGCGAACCGGGAACTTTAAACTTCCGGGTCCGTACCAAACACCTAGTGTTCAGGTATAGACCCCAAACACGGACTTCACAGGGATATCCGTGCTACAATTCGGATTTGGTTTGGGGTATGGGAGCTGTAAAAATAAAGCAGATAGTTATTAAACGTTAGCATTATATTTACCGGTCCCACCACATGCACTTTCAGGCTGATCACTAACTTCCTGGGTATTCACTGCTGAGAAGCCCAACAGCCAATTACAGACACAGTCACAGACAGTGGGCATCAGTGATTGGCTGTTGGAGTAACCTGGAAGCTGCCCATACATTTAAGATGCTAAAATGTATGGGTAGTTTTCAGGTTACTTCAACAGTCAAGCAGAGATGCTCATTCCCCGTGACAGCGTCTGTGATTGGCTGTTGTTCCCCGCACTGACTTCATAGTACTGTAAAAATAAATAAATAATTTTTAAAAAATAATGTACCACTTCACTGTATTTTTTATTCTCAGCACAGAATTGTTGGGCTGCCAACCATAGCTACCTTTCTTTACATTGGCTAGCATTGAAAATACTACGCAAGCCCATAATTTTTTTCAATTATTTAAAGCATAACCGTTGTTTTTATTTTTTATTTATTAATAATGTAGACCAAGTGATTTTAATAAACTTTCAAATATACTTCATTAGAAAATTCTGGTTGAAAACCATTCATAAACCTTCCACAAGGTGTCCCCTCTACACTGCGTGTGAAGCAGACATATATTCATTATCAGTCAGATCTGTCTTCACACTGAATACGGAGCATGTAACCTTATAAGGGAAAGGGGCGTGGCCTACACTCTCCTGAGTGCAGCTCATGCGGAAACAATGCAGCAGATTACAGCACATTTGCTAAGCAATGTCAGAATGCAGGATAAGTGTAAACTCCTCTTTCCTTGGCTCAAGCTCTGTCATCTGGCTCCATGCAGCTCAGTTACAATCTGTTAACTCCTTGTCTGCTGGCTTCCCACACAGTTCACAATCTCTAATCTTGTCCTTTTTCTGCTGTCACATTAGATTGCACTGCACCCTATCAGCTGCTGGCCACGTCTACACAGCCATACAATGCAGTTTTTAAAAGAGCACAGAAACGTGAGAAAATAAGTCATATGGCACAAAAACGTATTATCTTAGCTACTACGTGAGCCATCAATAACAACCGGTACAGTATTGTTTTTTTTGTTTGTTTTTTTATGAAATGACATTCACACTTTAGATAAATAATTACAAAAATTCAGACTGCTACATTTATGAATGATCAAAAAATAAATCTATAGCTCTGAATGGTCCCAGATACAATGTAACAGTCCCAGATTTGGATCTACACCCTACAATAACACGTGGGCTCCTAAATGTCCCTCACTGCTATAATACCCCCTCTGACATCTCCACCTGCAAGGGTAGAAAGAAATAGTAACTGGGTGTAACTTGGGATATGGCTAGAGGCATGATCAATATTTATGGCTACATACACAGCAAACTTTTTCCTCTTTCTATAATGTGAAAGTTTGGAGGCATGTTCTCAGGAAGATCTATGTCCAGAATAGTGATATTAACAGCTCATTTATGTAATAAGAAAAACATAGATTTCTCTGAGATAAGACATTGGGTTGCTAATATCAAGGTATTATTTTATGAAGATCCTTTGACATACATGACCATATAGTGGAGGGCTGATCCCACTGACAGATTGAGGAGTATACCCCAAATTACATTACTAACTGGAAAACATCAGCTTGGAAAATGTCAGCACTCAATTACACCTTGTTTAATATGGACACTGGTTATTGGACTACCCTTGAACACCATTTCTCAATTCTCCAGACACCTAGACATAACAATGTGGCACACTTTCTTCATGACACACACCCTGGAGACCTGTGTGACTTCTGCAGATTACTACCTCGATGCTTCATAAATTTACTAAGTCACCTGATGTTGTAATGACTCGCCCACCAGGGCCATGGGGTACTCAGAACCGGGTGGCAGTTTCTGCTGGGGGAGTCACAGGGGTCGAGACCCGACTCCGTGACCCTAGGCGGTCAATGAAGAGACAGGGGGAAGATAATTGGGAATTATTGTGACACCACCCATGGTATGCGGCTATGAGTAGCTGCCGCTGTAGTCGGGACCTCTGGGGATGATGGGAGTATCAGTGAGGATGTTAAGCCCTCCACGGGTAGGGCTGGTCTCCAGGGCAACCGTGAAGTCTGTTGTGATGCAGGGCTCGTTGGGGGTGCAGGTTTCACAGTCATAGGCTGTCGGATTCCAAAATCAGTCTACCTCCTCTCAAGCGCAAGAAATATAGTCTCAGACAGCAAAGAACTTTAACCGAGTTTACTCTCTTTTCTCAACAGATGATACAGCTTACAACAGTTCAGCAGCAGCTCCGCTGTAGTCTAAGCAGCTACGATGGTTCGTCTGCGTCAACCCCTTTTGTGTCTCTTTCGGGCCTTCTCGGTCTGTCCGCATGCTAGCTACGATCCAGGGCTGTCTGTGGGTGACTTTCCGGGTTCCCTAGCCCTAATATGACGGCCTTCTCTTCACTACACTGGAGGTTGGGTCTTGGGACATAAAGACCCCGCACCCCGCCGGGGTTTGTGGTTGGAGCAAACAGCATCCTGGCCACTTCGGAAGAGATGCCACTCTGGTTCCAGCCCAGTCCACCAGTGTCCTCGCTAATTCTAGCACACCTGGACTCTCTCTTTCTTTCGTTCTGGTCTGCAGCCGGGGACCCGGACTAGCCTAATGGTGGCTCAGGCCGCCGGGTCCGTGTACTTTCAGTCCTGTCTCTGGTGTTCTTGCCTCTCCTTCTACTGACTGGACTTCCCTTGCCTGACGGGTCTTGTCTCTCGTGTTGTTCTCCTACTCCCTGTGTGTCTGTTTGTTCTTTCTGTTCTCTCTGTTCTCTCCTCTTGGTGTTCTGACCTTTTATAACCTTCAGCATAAAAAGACATACAATGACGACACTCACCCATCTGAGTTCTTCACAGTGCTCTTTATTATTCCATGCAGGAATGGGGTTACAGTGGTGCGGGGAGGGAGGAGAGGCGAAGGTGGACTATGGGCGCTCCGTTTCGAGTATGTTACTCTTCGACGGGTCCACAAAGTCTGATGATGTCACTTCCCCTCTTTATGGGTGGGGAGTAGTGCAATCATATCAAGGTTAATTAAAAACATATTTGTGATAAACATCTATAACAATTTAAGAGAGAATGCAACAGAATACAAGGACCAATGTATGAAACAAATATTTAAACAAGAAAGAAATATTACACGATCATTATTAAATACCATGAAGTCTGTAGACAAAACCTAGCATTTGTACCTATACACATAATAGTTTTAGTCAAAACATTTGCAGGTAACGTAGGAGATTTACAGTCAGATGTGGAAAATCTGCTGAGCATTACTGATGAAAATGTGGTAAGAAATGAGTTGGTTAACAGATCAGTTTTTCAAGGAGGAGTAAAATCTCGTTTTATGCCCCCCGTTGCCCAGGGTAATGCCACAGATCTGTTTCAGGAATTAGTTGAGAGAGACATTCATGCACTTTTGTATCCAAACAATCCAGAAAATCTAAATAAAACTGAGGTGGGAGCATTAGAGATCAAGAAAAAGTGGGAAAATAAAATCATTAGGAAGTCAGATAAAGGAGGTAGTGTGGTGCTTTTAGATAGATCAGATTACATTATTGAATAATTAAGGGTACCTTTACACGCCGCAACCGCGGCGAGAAATATTGTCAGCGATATTGCGACCTGGAAATATCACTGCCACATTTCCTCCCAATTGCTTCCTTATTGCGGTGTGTAAATCGGGAATTTGGAGGTGATAAGACAAATGTCACCTAGTTCCGATTTCACAGCACTGCGGCGAGAAATATTGTCAGCGATATTGCGACCTGGAAATATCGCTGCCACATTTCCTCCCAATTGCCTCCTTATTGCGGTATGTAAATCGGGAATTTGGAGGTGATAAGACAAATGTCACCTAGTTCCGATTTCACAGCACTGCGGCGAGAAATATTGTCAGCGATATTGCGACCTAGAAATATCGCTGCCACATTTCCTCCCAATTGCCTCCTTATTGCTGCGTGTAAATCGGGAATTTGGAGGCGATAAGACAAATGTCGCCTGGTTTTGATTTCACAGCACTGCTCTGAAATCGGAACCAGACGACTTTGCTTTTGTCGCCGCCAAATTTCCAAAATACACGCCGCAATAAGGAGGCAATTTGGCGGCGATAATTCCAGCGACAAATATCATCGCCATATATGTCTCCAGTGGTTGTCGTGTGTAAAGGTACCCTTAAGGTATCATGTAGAGAATAAAGGTAAAAGTAAATCTGCTGCAAAAAAACTACTCCCTGATTATCCCATTATACCTCACTGGTACTCCCTCCCCAAAATCCACAAAAATGATAAAAAAAAACCCGGACGACCAATATGGTCAGGATCAGGATCACTAACTGAACCTTCATCCTGTTATTTAGACTGGTATTTACATACTTACTTGAAAGGGATCCCTTCTTATGTAAAGCGGCCGTCACACGCTACGATATCTTGAAAGATATCGCTTGAATGCGGCTGATTAAACATCGCTTGAACGATGTCTCTGCGTGTGACGGCAAGATACGACGAACGAGAATGGTTAAAATCGCAAGATCGAGATCTGAGCTCCGGACCTCAGATCTTGCGATGAACGATTTTACAAACAGTTTCATCGTGGTGTATAACACCACGATGAGCGATCTCCCAGCGGCAGAGCCTATGCTGGGAGATGGTAACTATGGTACACGTCGGGTTACTAAGCGATGCGCGGCGCCTAGTAACCCGATGTGTACCATAGTTACCAGCGATCTCGCTGGTCCACATCGCTGGTGAGTTTGTCTGTGTGACATCTCACCAGCGATGTGAGCGATATTGTAAGCGATCGCGCGTGCACGTGATCGCTAACAATATCGCTAGCGATATGGAAGCGTGTGACGGCCGCTTAAGAGACACAACTAACCTGATAGAAATATTAGATTAAGTAATCTGGCAAGAGGACTATAAACTGGCTTCCATCGATGTGGAAAGCCAGGATACCACAGGATATGGTGGTGCGGATCATTAAAAAAATTTTGGAGGTTATGGGGGTGGAAACCTGTGAAATTAATTTTGTTTGTGATGCCTTGCCATTTGTGCTCACCCATAATGCTTTTACTTATTTGGACAAATGGTACATTCAGAGCGAGGTACCGCGATGGGTACTCCCGTAGCATGTTCCCTTGCTAACCTCTTCCTCTTTGCCCTAGAGGAGGAGCTGGTCTACTCTGATAAAAATCCATTCCTGAAATTTATAAAACATTATCTACGTTTTGTGAACGATGTCCTGATTATCTGGGGAGGAAATGAAGATGATTTTGAATCATTCATAAAGTATTTAAATCAGAATACTTACAACGATCACATCGACTTTCTTGATGTAAATTTGACAGCAAAAAATGGGGAAATTCATAGAAAGGTATATAGAAAGAACACCGCAAGTAATGCATTCCTGCATTATAAGAGTTACCATCCTGCACATACCAAAATGGCTCTCCCCTATAGTCAATTTTTAAGATACAAAAGAATTAATAATCATAAAAAACCTATGAAGAACAGGCTGACAACCTACAAAATGCTCTTGAAGCAAGAGGTTATCCCATCTCTGTTATAAAAGCAGCACGAGATAGAGCTGCCCTTGATGTCATTAAGAAAAGAAAACCTGACCAAAAAACAAAAGAGAAGATATCCCAAAAATAAAAGAAGGACTTGCCTTTCCACTGAACCTATAAATGGTAACTTTAAATGCTTAAACTGCAGTTGGTGCAAATATAAAATAATTCAATAGAATTAGAATAAAACACACATGAATAGTGATAGTGTCCGTAACATGACCGCGTCTTTCTTCCCCCCCTCTTTTAAATTTACGAGCTTCGGAGCCCTATTTCTGATGTATAATGGATAATTACTATCAAAATTCAGCTATTAGCAAATATGGAAACATAATAATATAAAAAATAGATAAAATAAAAATGAATACATAGGTAATGTATAAGATGATATATACAATGCATAAATTAATGTATAAACAACAATACATAAAACTCAAATCAAGGAATCATATGAATACTATAATTCCTATCCCGGTACTGTAAATTATTATATCAGAAAAATAATGTTTAAAAAATTTTCTTAAAAATTTTTTTTAATGGGTCAAAATATTTTATAGGCAATATAGCTTGGTTCTACTTAAGAGAGGGTAAATTAAATATTTTTAGAATAATGTTGAAAAATAAGATTGCAGAATGTTTCCAACTAATTGTAGGGAAGTTGCGCTCCAAATCGTAGTTGCGCTGTCACACAGCACGATCCTGCCACATCGCCTAGCAAATATTGCACAGTTGAAGAGCATGCACAATCCAAAAACGACATCGTAGTTGCATCATTTTTGAGTCACGTTGCTCATTTGCACGACACAACGCAGAAACAATATCAACTGCAATGCCCGTACCACGTGACTTTTTATCGTAGTTGCGTTGCGATATCGCGACTTGTAAAGCAGCCTTAAATCTCCTACATTACCTGCAAATGTTTTAACTAAAACTATTACGTGTATAGGTACAAATGCTAGGTTTTGTCTACAGACTTCATGGTATTTAATAATGATTGTGTAATATTTCTTCCTTGATTAAATTTTTGTTTCATACATTGGTCCTTGTATTCTGTTGCATTCTCTCTTAAATTGTTATAGATGTTTATCACAAATGTGTTTTTAATTAACCCTGATATGATTGCACTACTCCCCACCCATAAAGAGGGGAAGTGACGTCATCAGACTTTGTGGACCCGTCGAAGAGTAACATACTCGAAACGGAGCGCCTGTAGTCCCCCTCCGCCTCTCCTCCCTCCCCGCACCATTGTAACCCCATTACTGGATGGAATAATAAAGAGCACTGTGAAGAACTCAGATGGGTGAGTGCTGTCATTGTTTCTCTTTTTATACTGAAAACGTATCTGGCAAGAGCACCTCCCAAGGTCTGGAGATTCATGACCCAATCTTTAGACCTGTGAAGACCCACTAGTGCCCGGTGTTTGCTATTTAATTTACCTTTTATAACCTCCCTAACCGGGTTCTTCTCAGACTTTCCACTCTCCACCTGGCTCCTCCCGCTATCCCGTTGCTGGGTATAGAGTCCTTAGATTTAGGATCGGGAGTGTGTCGGGTGTTTGTGTGGGGAGACCGATTTACCAATCCTGGCTGCTGCGCTATCTAGTGGCGACCGGTCCACAGGGGCACCACAGTAACATAGCATAAAGCCTATTGAATAGGCCTCACACATCCTCCATGTCGTTAACACCATCACCAGGATACAACTACATAAGTGAACACTGTCCTGGTTTAGCTGCTATACAGGAGCAGAATACTGTATATGCAAGGCCAGGGGAGTGCAAATCTTTTTCTCAACTCCTCTAAATCATTTTGCCCACTGATCCCTTTCCCAGTCACTGACTACATATGCCCAATCTTTTGTAAGCCTAGGGACACACAAGCGTATGGCATGCGATACAATAGCACTGGATAAGAGATGTTAATGATCCCCGGCTCAGGCTCTGCTGCGATTATGAGCCGAGTGTCATATACTGTGACCCGATCATGCAATCAGATCACAGGTGCAGAGAAGAGGGAGAAATTATTCTCCCCATTCCTCTACTACCACTCTCGGCGTATATTCCACTGGACCCAGAGGTTATCCAAGTGCAGTCCGATGTTTCACTCGCACCATAGACTTGTATAGGTGCGAGTGATATGAGACTTGTTGATAGTCACAGCATGCTGCGATTCTTTTCTTGGTCCGTTTCCACTGAAGAAAAAATATCACATATCGGCACTAAACCATTGATTATCGGATTGCACTTGTCCAATTGAACTCGTTGTGTGTCCTAGCCTTAACTGTGTAGTGCCAGGCTTATGCCCACAACAGACACAGAGTTTGCACTATTTACAACCTTTCTTACATATTTAAAAGACCTAAAACTCCATGTAAGATTTTGGAGCTCACACTATTGTACCTCTCCAGTGGGGATTTTATTTCACTGAAACAGTTTATTGTAACATACTAACATAGTTTTTAAAGTTGAAGGAAGACTTTAAGTCCATCTAGTTCAACCCATAGCGTAACGTTGATCTAGAGGATTATACTCTAATATACTGCATAGTAGATTAGTAGATTGGTTATAGGCATTAGTTTATATGCAGTTACTTCGGCTACCTACTCGCAAGGTCGCTCAGTTCTGTGTCTGTGGCACTTGCAAGAGCTTCTTCCAGTTCAGGCTCCAAGGTTACCCGCTCCTCTGGTTCCCGCTCCAAGGGCATATTCTTGGGAACAAATACCTTACCTGCAGGAAAAAAGAAGATTATAGAATGCTAATTGCTCTAGTTAGTTTAGTAAAGTTTTGTGAGCATAGGTCAAATACTATTTCTCAGTATCCAGTTGGAGGATGTGGTCAAGAAGGATGAAGAAAATTGCATTGTCATATAATAAATTATTATTATTTATTTATATAGCGCCATTAAATTCCATGGCGCTTTACATGTGTAAGGGCAACGAGGACAAGTACAATCCAATTGTACAGGTACAATAGGGCAGAGGACCCTGTTCACGAGGACTCACAGTTTACATGGGATGGGTGGGGAAACATAGGAGGGGGAAGTGCGAATGTGAGCCGGTGCGGTGGATCAAGTCTCATTGTAGGTTGTAGGCTTGACAGAAGAGGTGGGTCTTCAGGTTTCTCGTGAAGGTTCCCAGGGTAGGCGAGTGTTTGATGTGTTTGGGGGAGAGAGTTCCAGAGTATGGTGGATGCACGGGAGAAATCTTGTATGTGGTTGAGGAAGGAGGAAATGAGAAGAGAGTAGAGAAGGAGCTCTTGGGAGGAGCGCAGGATGTGTGAGGGTAGGTAACGGGAGACCATGTCAGAGATGTATGGAGGGTATAGGTGTGGATGGCTTTGTATGTCATGGTTAGGGTTTTGAACCGGATCTCTGGGAAGTGGGGAGCCAGAGAAGGGCTTGGCAGAGGGGGAGACAGGGGAGTAGGGGAGACAGGTGGATAAGTCCGGCAGCAGAATTGAGGATAGATTTTAGAGGTGCGTGGGAGGTAGTGGGAAGGCCGCTGATAGGTCGGGTGGGGGGAGAGCAACTTGGGGGGAGGACTATGAACTCGGTTTCATCCATGTTCAATTTTAGGAAGTGAGCATTGAAGAAGGATGTGATGGCGGACATTGCGGAATTTTGGATAGTAGGGAGGTGATGTCAGGACCAGACAGATAGATCTTGATGTCTCGGTGTAGAGGTGGTATTGAAGGCTGTGGAACTCAATGAGTTGGCCTAGGCCGGGGTGCGTAGTGTAATATGGGAGACGTAGTAGTGTGGGGGGACGCCGAAGGTCCGGTCTGTTAGGTAGGAGGAAATCCAGGAGAGGGCTAGGTCAGCGATGCCAAGAGATTCTAGAATCTGAAGTAGGAGGGAATGGTTGACAGTGTCAAAGACGGCAGATAGGTGGAGGAGGAGGACGGAGTAGTGTCGCTTGCTTTTGGCGGTCATCAGGTCGTTGGTGACTTTGGTTAGGGCTGTTTCGGTGGAGTGGTGGGATCGGAAGCTGGATTGTAGGCTGTCAAAGAGGGAGCAGGAGGAGAGCTGGGTGGACAGTTCGGTATAGACGTGTTGTTTTTTGAGGCAATTTTGAGGCAAAGGGGAGAAGAGATAAGGGGCAATAGTTGGAGACAGATGCATGGTCAAGGGAAGGGTTTTTGAGGATGGGTGTGATCAGTCGTGCTTGAAGGATGAGGGGAAGATGCCGGTGGTGAGTGATGTTGAAGAGATGGGTTAGGGCAGGTATGAGGACTGCGGTGAGGTTTGGGATGATTTGGGAGGGGAGTGGGTCGAGGGCACAGGTGGTGAGGTGTGGGTGTGATCATGACAGAAGTAAGGAGAGATGATCTTCTGTCATGGTGAAAAAGCTTCCTTTGGACAAAGAGGGTTCGGCGGTAAGTGGGGGATGGGGGGAAAGGGGACAGTAGATCGAAGCCTTCTCTTATTTTGTCGATCTTCTGTTTAAAAAGGCAGCGAAGTTGTCGGCAGAGATGAGGGGAGAGGTAGGAGGTGCAGGAGGACGGAATAGAAGTTAAAAGTTTTGAATAGTTGCTTGGGGTCGTGGGACAGGGCATTTATTATTATAGAAGAGAAGTAGGCTTATTTTGCGACAATGAGTGCAGTCTTGAAGTCATTGAGGGACTGTTTGTACATGGCGAAGTGCACCGCGGAGTGGGATTTCTTAATTCTCCAGTCAGCCGCCCTGGACACCTGCCGCAGTTTTTTAGTGAGGGTGGGGAGCCAGGGTTGTCTGTATGCGCGGGTTTTGTTGTATAGAGGGGGGGGCAGCCTTTTGAGGGCTGCGGTGAGTGTGGTATTATAGAGGGTGGCATCAGCGTCAGCATCATGAGAGGAAGCCAAGTCTGTAAGAGGGAGGAGGGACTCAGAAAGTGAGTGGAAGTCAATGAGTTTACGGTTTCTTGCGGGGATGAGGGAGTTTCCGGAGAGGGGGGAGCGTAGTAGGAGGGAGAGGGAGGAGAAGGTCAGGAGGTTATGGTCGGATAGGGGGAAGGGTGAGCTTAAGAGGTCAGTGAGGGAACAGAGGCGAGTGAAGACAGGGTCTAGCGCGTGGTCATTGTGGGTGGTTGAGGAGGACCACTGGGAAAGGCCAAAGAAGGTTGTCAGTGATATGAGTCTAGAGGCAGCAGTGTGGAGGGTGTCAATGGGGTTGTTTGAAATCACCATGATGATGTGGGGATGTCGGAGGGGAAGTGGAGAAGCCAGGTGGTGAAATGGTCAAGAAGGATGGAGGTGAATCCTGTGGGGCGGTAATGACAGCGAGCTGGTGGTTGTAGGGGAGAAGATGTGGATGAGTGCAACTCAAAGGAGGGAAGGGAGACAGAGGGTGGCGGTGTAATTGGGGTGAAGGAGCAGCTGTTGGACAGGAGGAAGCTGGCAGCTCCGCCGCGGTTGTTGTTAGGGCGGGGTGTGTGGAAAAGAGTGAGTCCGCTATAGGAGAGTGCAGCAGGGGAGGCGGTGTCAAGGGTGCAGCAGGGAGAGGTGCAGCAGGGGAGGCGGTGTCAGAGCCATGTTTCAGTGATGCCAAGGAAAGAGAGTTTGTTGGAGATCAAGAGATCATGGATGAATGAGAGTTTGTTGCATACCGAACGAGCGTTCCAAAGTGCATGAGGTAGGAGGATTGGGGGTGGGGGGCTGGGTGAAAGGGTGTGAGGTACATATGGATCTACAGAGTACATAGAGAGGGTCATAGACCGAGAACTACTTGAAACCTTTTGGTTGCATTTTTATATTTTGCATCCTAATGTTCCCTTTTAAATCAGTGCTGTGTTGTCTCATTTATGTTCCTTTCTTCCTTATTTTTATCTTTTTTGATCATAAATGTTAACCATAAATAAGGGCAACTCAGCAATCCATGTAGGCATCCATTCAGAAGGGGCGAGATTGTGTGTTTACTTCTGTTCCATGGTCACAACTGTTTATATGGAATTTAACGGTTGCCTATCAGCCCCTATATGCACTCATAGTAACTGAAAACCAAATACACGGACCTTAGCTTGGATTAGTCATAAATTTAGCTTAATTATTGCCTCTGTTGTGCAGAAAACACTCCTTGCCCAAATTTTAAGTTATCGTAATCAGTTCACTCTTGGTGGTACACCCCTGATTTTACATGCCATGCTGCCTAAAGCTGTGTTGATTGTGTTTGCACTATCAGAAGAGAAAACCTTATGCACTCACTGTTTTAGTGACAGGGCAGGGCATACACGCTCGTCTCTTCTCTCATCTCTGCTGCTATACTTGAGCATGCACAGGTTCACTGCTATTCTTTATTTCTGGCTACATTGTAAATGTCCCGACACAGGGACATGTGATTGCTACGGCAAATCCCTGTGTATCGAGCAGGACCAAGAAGTAGAGGCCAGCAAAGGCTTGGGATATAATTAAACAGGAGAAGCATTGGGATCCTTTTATTCTATCCTTAGCGTCTTCTTCTTTTTTTTTTTTTTAAACTGCCGAGGTGTCAGGACTTTGAATATTTTCATTACTTTATGCGTAAACTTGCCCTCTTCCAAGATGTCATCCTTTGCTTCATTTGCCCTTTGTTTTCCGGCCTTTATAAACCACTCCCTAGCCACTAGTCAGTGCTACAGTAATCTGCCTGTTTCCTGTTTCTGGTGGCTTCTCTGGTTCTCTGCCTACTCCTGCAAACCTGTGTCAATCTCCTGATTGATGCTCTTCAAAGGTTCTGCTACCTACACCTGAGCCAGCATTTCTTCTGCTTCTTCTGTTTGTGCTACTGCCTCTGTGGCTCTTCCCTCACCTGCCTTTGCTGACACGTAAGCTGGCTGCTGCTCTGTCGATTCCTACGTTTAAATGGATGCAGACTACGAGACTGTTCTGGACTTCTGAACTCTGGTAATTTGCTCTGCATCTGGTTCTAGACTTTGTAAGACTTTCTTCACAGGCCTCCCTGGATGATTTAATGTATTATATGGACTTGCTTATACATCTCTGTGTTTGGACTTGGCATAGACTTTATTGTTACAGCATCTCCAAGTGTAAACTACGCTTTATAGACTGTTCAGCTGATTGCATTTTGCTCTAAGGTTTTTCAACAGACTTTTCGTTAAATTTTCATTCAACGTTTTTCTCTGCACTTTGATGTGAATGACCATGTGTTATAATATAGACTTTTACACCTACTATATAAACTGTGTTCTGTTGTGTCTTTGCTCCTCGCAAAAAAGACTTCTGAGCTATCCATTATAATTATTACAAGAGGTGAACAAACCCTTTAAGAAATAAACTAAAGTCTCCTTGAATTAAAAAAATAACATACCCTGAGCATGAACTCCTTGTTAAAAACACAAGGTTACGCCCTTGTCCGAGATGTTTTTTTGGCAAAATACGTTTGTCCACTTTCCATCATAGAGGAATTTGGCCTGTATTCTTCTAAACATAGTCACGGGAGAATACTTCATCTGCCAACAGTCATGTGTGATCAGTCTCTGGTCAGTATGACTTTCCTCTGTTCCGTGTTATGTAATTCTAACAAGTAAACTCTATGACACCGAGTAATTCAGCCGTGATGTTTACAGACACCGGGGATTCGATTTCACTTTCAAGCAGGGCATGTGTGAATACTAAAGAACGTATGTAAAATGGAACATTTTTGTCTTGGGCGATAACTGCACACACCCTCTGTGTTATCAGGAATGAAGAGAAAAAGCTCCAGAATGACTCGAGCTGAGACAATGTGCAGGGCTGGGTCCAGCTTACAGCAAGTGTTACCCAAGATGAAACTGCCATTGTGTTCTGTCACCTACGTATAAGTCAAATATGTCACTTTGTAGCAACTCACAGTCATCAGAGATGGAAATAGGTTCTCTTAGATGGAAATATTTAAAATGTTTTCATGCTAAAGTAAGAAGCCGTGAAAATAGACTTCTTAGTGTACCAAGTATTGAATTATTTGAAAGGGGTGTTCATGCAGCCGGAACCCCGGAACCCAGACAGCAAAACTTAGGAGGCTCCATTATTACAAATACCATGTTTTACTCTGAATTGTTACCTTATTTCACAAAAAACGTACTGTGAATAAGGAGCTGTGATCAAGGACAGTAAGCCGACTAGTCAGAGGGGGTCAGGTTCTGCTTCTCCATGCCCAGCTCTGCTGGACTGACAGGTCTGTCCCTAGGCACATATATAATGTAGTATGGATATTTGTAAAGAAGGAGCCGGCTGCCAATTCATGCTCCATCAGCATGAATCACCGAAAAGGATTTGGAAAGGCTTCTGTTGTATATGATTGATGGATGCCTCCAATGCATGCTATACATTGCCCAGAGACTGCCATTCTACAGACAATATACTAATATCATTACACTACTGTATTAGAAATAGCATAGAATTGTATTAGACAGTGTGGATACTGATTTATGGTGTCTGGCTGCACAGGAACATACCACTGAGTTTATCTGTACAGCTAAACAAAAGGTATACCTACATTTACCAGTTTTAGTGTGGGGATGTATAGATATTTCGCTGGAAGCTTTTCCTGTGCATTCGATAAATGAATACAGCAATGTGAAAAGAACCCATCAGGACAATAATGCTAACCATTTTACTACCCGTGACGCGCAACAATATATTCCCCTTTCCTATTCTAGTCTGCCAAAGATTTTACTGCTTCACTCTTCTGGCGCAATCATGTACATGCAGCACTTCACCTGGCACCATTACTTATATCCAGCACTGATCTGGCAGTATTGTGTATGTGGAGCACTTAGTTGACCCCATCGTGCAAGTGCAGCATTCAGCTGGCCCCATCTTTTTTTTGTAACATATTTTTATTGAGTTTTCAGTATGGTAACAAATAAATAGACCAATAAACAAATAAACAATTAAACAATCCATCCCCCCTCCCCCCAACCTCAGCCACCCTTGAGTTCAGCCGAAAGTACTAGAGTCCAGTTCAAAACATACGGCGATAAACCATGTTCATGAACAGTACTGAGTATTGACCTTGGACCTCAGTAGACGTAGAGCCCCAAGAAGGTAGGTTGTCACTCCTGGTCTGCTCCATCCGGGATTGTAGATATCTGAAGCCCACCCAAAGACCCCTGCAACTCTCCCAACAGATACCATGGTGATTGCACGAATGGAAGAACCACTGCTCGAAACTCAGTAGGAGAGAGCTTGGATAGTATAAACCCTCTCCATGTTTCGAAGAACTTCCCTGTCAGTGTGTTTTTATCTCTCGCAGCTTCTAGACTTTCTATATGCATTACAGCCTTCAAATCCTTGAGTATGCCTGACATACTTGGGACGTGCTCCGAGAGCCAGTTGCGGAGAAGTAATCGCTTGGTGACCATTGCCAGTATATGAAGTATTCAGGCAGATTTGCCATTCCATACCCCAGACGCCGGGAAATGGAGAAGCCAGCCCAATATGTCCATTGTGACATGTGTATTTATAATCTCCCTCGCCAGGGTTTCAACCCGCTTCCACAAATTCTGTACTTCCCCACACAACCATAGACCATGCACCATATCTGTTTTTGACTGAGCTGGCCCCATCTTGTAAGTGCAGCATTCAGTTGGCCCCATTGTGTAAGTGCAGCATTCAGTTGGCCCCATTGTGTAAGTGCAGCATTCAGTTGGCCCCATTGTGTAAGTGCAGCATTCAGTTGGCCCCATTGTGTAAGTGCTGCATTCAGCTGGAACCATCGTGTAAGTGCAGCATTCAGCTGGAACCTTAGTGTACATAGAGCACTCAGCTGGTTCCATTACCTACAATGATATGACCTGGTAAGGATCGCTGGAACATCACTACGTTGTCGCTGGTGAGATGTCAGTCAGTTCTACTCAACGACGCAGCAACGATACGGCGACACGTATAACGACCTCAGCGGTCGTTGGGACCCTGTCACACAGCAGCTAGTCTGACGACTCAGACCTATGTGGCTGAGTTCTGAGTCGCCAACAAGGTCGCTGTTAAGGCGTCAAACACACCGATGCATGCTGCCCAGCGGGAACCCGATGATCAAAAAATGGTCCAGGCCATTCCGACACAATCACCGATGTCACAGCGGGGGCCTGATCACTGCTAAGTGTCAAACATAGCGAGATTGCTGGCGAAGTCGCTGTTGCATCACAAAACCTGTGACGCAACAGCGATCTCGCTATGGTGACGGAGGTGTAAGTGCAGCATTCAGCTGAAACCATTGTGTACATAGAGCACTCAGCTGGCACAATTGTGTATGCGCAGCACTTAGCTGGCACCATTGTGTACAAGCAGCACTAAAATAACGCTATTGTATACTAGGAGCATTTCTCTGGCACCATCGTGTACGTGTAGCACTCACCTAACAATGAACATGAGGGTACTCTGCTAGACCTCAAGTCTGTGTATATACTATGTTTGTATATGTCGCATATTTATAACCAACATTCTGTGTTATCCTCACGGCCAGATATGATTAAGTGATTTGGACTACTTTTACACAATTATAAAGAGATCATATATCATGTTTTAGCAGGTGTAATGTATGAAGTATAAATGACTTCACCCCGGAGGCCGCTTGTCACGGATCATAGACCAGTAAAGGGTAATTAAACTAAATTATGTAATCAGGAGGAGTTGTGTAATAACATAAAAAGGCACAGAGAAAATGAACTCTGTTTCCAGGCACTTCAGGAATGTGCCCATTGTTTCCATAAGTTTGTAGTTTATTTTCATTACAGGGTATAGGGGTATATCACTATAGAAAGTGATGACATTGTTAGAATCAGTGTAAGTTAGTTGTCAGAATCTCGGCCAATACTTGGGATAAACTCTGCGCTGTGCTGTTTCTCTATTATTCCTCCTGGAAATGTCTGACCAATTTGACATTGACTGAGTATCATCGTTGCTTTTGTCAATATGGTGTGCCTCTGCACAACATAACACTTTTAGCACTGGTTGGACATCTTCAGAATACACAATCCTGGCAAGGAAGGAGTGTGTAGCTGATCCAACCTCGAATCGTTACAATAAACTAGGTTAACACATAACCAGTGCTTTCCACTCAGGACTACAGTGGCGTTTCCATTGGAATCATTGAAAAACAGGATTCCGAAGGAAACTCCAACAGAACCATTCACAATAAGGCCCGGGTGCATCTCAAGTACACTCTATTACTAAGAGAGTTAATAAGGGCAAGTCAAGGCCGGGTTTTTCTAGCAGCCGGATCGATGGGTGAGTCTGGCTGCTCACATATCCCTACCCTTGGGAGTGGTATTTGTGATAAAATGGAGTCTGTTTGACACATGGTCTGTGTGTGTGTGGAGGTTGCTACACCTCCAGTGGGACATCTGTGTGGAGGAAACATGTGCTATCCTGAGCAGGCAATCAGCCAGCTAAACAGACTGTTTCTAACCAATGTTTGTTTGTTCCTTTATTTATTTACTGCAAAACTGATCCATAAACAGATGACATAATAGATAACAATCTATTATTCGTTTGCCATAGAACCATGGTTTCTGTGAGGTAAAATATGTTTAAGAACAGTAGGAAAATATTTTTACCTCACAGAGAGACTCCACTGTGATCCATGCTGTAAAATCTTAATATTCTTTTCCTTTCTCCAGGCCCAGGAGATGTGGTATGATCAGACCATGCCCCTGTATGGTCAGACACATCCATTACACAGTACATAGCAGGGACACATATATAGATTATATCAGCACAGGAGATGTGGTATGATCAGATCATGCCCTGATGGTCAGACACATCCATTACCAGTACATAGCAGGGACACATATATAAGATTATCTCAGCACAGGAGATCTGGTATGATCAGACCATGTCCATGTACGGTCAGACACTGCCATTACTCAGTACATACCAGGGACACATATATAACATTATCTCAGCACAGGAGATGTGGTATGATCAGACCATGTCCATGTATGGTCAGACACGGCCATTACACAGTACATAGCAGGGACATATATATAGGATTATCTCAGCACAGAAGATATGGTATGATCATACCATGTCCCTGTATGATCAGACACATCCATTACACAGTACATAGCAGGGACATATATAAGATGATCTCAGAACAGGAACATTTTTTTAACACATCCAACTATGTAAATTATTATTATTACAAGATCTATAAACTATATATATGATAACAACAAAGCTGTCCGGGAATGTTAAAAAGAAACCCTGAAATTTGAATCAAGTGAACTAAAGAACTAATAAGATCAATATGTTTTTATTATATATATTAAGCATAAAATACATACAGTATACAAGAAGCCTTTTGGGAGTAACACTGAAAAAGCCGTGACATAGCATATTAACCGACCAATAAATATGATCTGAGTTGGGGCATAGGAAAACGAACATATCCTACAAAAGGAACCAACAGACCTGACACTACAATCATAGAACATTAAGAAAAGTTATTAATTAAAGTTTATTAGGAAATCGTTAGACAGACTTTACCTTAAACCAGCAGTATATTTTCGACACATTGTTAAGGCTCTCTGTCCCTCCACCCCGACATGCTTTCACCCAGCTTGTTCCGATCACGTAGTGTGAGGTAGCACCCCAGGGGAACCCGCTTGGCACGGGGAAATGACATTAGTAACTACATTTTTAACGGATAACATAACACACAGTAGTTTATTTAACCCATAAACCACTGGTAACACACAACACCCTTTACATTTTCACGTATAATATGCACATTAGTACATCACATGACATTAGACTTACGTTTTCCCCAGAACTTCAAGGCGTCACCCACCGACCCTTGTAGACCTCAGTCTGGTTCTAAAGACGACTATCACCGTCTACCACCCTGACAGGGATCATTCCCCATCCTGCTGTAGGGATCCTCAACCTACTCCTAGGGAGTCTCAACCCACACTGCATCATACATCACACATGGCACTTTTCCATAAGCCATCACATCCATCACACATGGCATTTTTACATAAGCCATCACATAGTCAACGGGACCATATCACGCTAGCACAGTCAGTCCCAAAGTCGGCTACACTTATGACCGCCTGGCCCTTGAGCCGTCCTCGGTCTCTCTCGCCGTCCATATGACCGCCTGGCCCTTGAGCCGTCTTCGGTCCTCATCACTGGCTGGCTGCACACATCTTTGTGCCACCGGCATGGACTGGCAGGCTCCCTTCACTTCCCCCACCGGGGATGGATCACTTCAAGCACGTCTTCACATGGCAGTGGTCTGGTCTGCTTTGATTCCCATCGTCCTCTCTTCACTCAGACACATGGCAGGTTCTTATCCAGGCTGCCTCACGCACAGCTGCAACACAGTGAGTCAATCAGCACATCTCACACACAGACCTGAGATGTGATTAACCCCCTGTGCACCATTCAGGTTTAGCCCAGCAAAGCACTCATACACAGATTCAGACACAGCCGCTCATTAGGCTCATGAAATAACCCAGATCTTCCAGCACTCACACTCAGCTGTTTCACTCAGCTCATGAAAACCTTCAGCTGTTAACCCCCTGTACACCGACAGGTTTCACACAAACACACAATCAGGAAAACCGGCCCATGTGAACAGAGACCTGCACTGATAACCCGTGTGATGCACCCGGCCAGGGGCCACATCACCACAGTAGGTATTTGATTGCTGCACCAAATGTCAGGGAAGGTCAGGGAGATCACACAGATATCCCACCACTGTCACCAGCTGTGACGAACAGCACTCACGTCCATCACTAGGACAATATACGCATTCACGCGCTTTCAAAGTGAACATATAGTGTATACACACCTTATTCCAACAAGGCTGAAACGAGAAGTTTACATACACTATATAAAATGACAAATATGCACGTTGTTCTCACTATCTGACATGAAATCAGAATAAACCTTTAGTGTTTTAGTTCAAATAATATTACCATAATTATTATTTGCCAAATGCAAGAATAATAAAAGAGAGAGCAAGAGAATGTTTTAAAGGGGATATCTGGGATAAAAAAAAAAAATTGTGCCCAAGCACTAACAGGCAAGTAGCTGCCACCTACCTGCCTCTTGTACTCAGCACCAGTCACCTCCGTTCACCCCCAGCACAGAACAGTCACAGACCACTCCTGCCGGGGACAGCATGGCCTTGTAAACAAAGCTACTCTGTGGAAGTGGGTGTATAGCCAACGTCACACTGACTGACAGCCGGCTCCTCGCTACCTGATTGGGAAAGCTGGCTGTCAATCAGGGTGACGGCTGCTATGCGCCCATCTTCCAAAGGAAGAATCCACCCCCTCTCTAGTCGTGACCTCAACGGTGACCGCTCCATGTTGGTGGTGAACAGTTCCAAGCACAACAGGCAGGTGGGTGGCAGCTGTTAGTGTGGAGCACACTGGGACGGGGTACTCGGTACCGGACCGGGGTATCACGGGGAATCACGCAGTCTTGCTCCGGACCATGTCCCGAGCCCACAAGTAATGGGGGGTATTTACAGGGGAGAAAGTCGTGACGCCACCCGTGGTGTGTGGTCAGGGTGACTACCGCTGCGCAGCACCTCCGGGGATGATGGATAGCAGTCTAAGATGTAATGGCTCTCCACGGGCAGAGCCTGGTTCCCGAGGCAGTGGTAGATATGTTAGCAGTTTGTGAGGGGAAGTAGTGCTTGAGCGCAAGGATTACACAGACTCACGGTTTTGTAGTTTTCCAAGTCTTTACTGTAGATTTTATTCAGCAGAGTACTGTCCACGGAGTCTGTACCGGGGCCAGGTTGCTCCCACCCTGGCCGGGTCCTTGGCTTCCCACTCCTGCACTGTGTGTGGCCCTGCTGCCGCTTTAGCTAGGCTGCCAGCCCTGTCTCCTCTCACGGGTACCCACTTGCTAGGCAACTTGAGTCTCATCTTTGTGCTTCTGACCCGACGTGTTTCTTCGCTGTGGTACAGTGAAGATATATAACCTCCACTAGTCGGTGTTTATTGTGCTGCTTGTGTCAGGCACAATTTTGGATCCGGTATCCGGTCTTTGCGCTCCTCCGGGGCGAGTTATAGGGTAACTCAGTCTCCCAGGTGTGTTCCTCTGTGTCTTTTAACTCCTTCCCTCAGACCCTGGCTAGGCCTGGAATTGAGCAGCGGACCGTGGGGGAGCCTAAGGCAGCTCCTTTACACCTCATCTTTCTTCCTCAGTTCTCCCAGGAACTGAATTGCTCACTTCCTCTCGACACCAGAATATATAGGGGAGCAGCTTTAGCTCCCTCTTCTGGCCTGGAGGCGCTAGTGTAGTGTTGTGTCCTGTGTGGGGAATTAACCCATGGTGTTGTTACTGTGGCACATTAATCCCTGGGGTGCCACATTAGTGCTTTAAGCACAATTTTTTTTTTTTTATGCCAGATATCCTCGTTAAGGCATGTTTATTACTTTCTGCAAAGTCACAAGTTTACATACACTAAGATTACTATGCCTTTAAACAATTTGGGACAGCACATATAATGAGTACTGAGAGCCTGGAGCAGCAGGCATTACAATCTATGGTGGAGCAGGGCTGCTGCATTATAATTTGTGGTGGAGCGGGGCTGATGCATTATAATCTATGGTGAAGAGGGACTGCTGCATTATAATCTATGGTGGAGCGGGGCTCCTGCATTATAATCTATGGTGGAGCGGGGCTGCTGCATTATAATCTATGGTGGAGCGGGGCTGCTGCATTATAATCTATGGTGAAGCTAGGCTGCTGCATTATAATCTATGGTGGAGCGGGGCTGCTACATTATAATCTATGGTTGAAGCATGGCGCTGCATTATAATCTATGGAGGAGCGGAGCTGCGGCATTGTAATTTATGGTGGAGCGGGGCTGCTGCATTATAATCTATGGTGGAGCGGGGCTGCTGCATTATAGTCTATGGTGGAGCGGGGCTGCTGCATTATAATCTATGGTGGAGCGGGGCTCCTGCATTATAATCTATGGTGGAGCGGGGCTGCTGCATTATAATCTATGGTGGAGCGGGGCTGCTGCATTATAATCTATGGTGAAGCTAGGCTGCTGCATTATAATCTATGGTGGAGCGGGGCTGCTACATTATAATCTATGGTGAAGCAGGGCTGCTGCATTATAATCTATGGTGGAGCCGGGGCTGCGGCATTGTAATTTATGGTGGAGCGGGGCTGCTGCATTATAATCTATGGTGGAGCGGGGCTGCTGCATTATAGTCTATGGTGGAGCGGGGCTGCTGCATTATAATCTATGGTGGAGCGGGCTGCTGCATTATAATCTATGGTGGAGCGGGGCTGCTGCATTATAATCTATGATGGAGCAGGGCTGCTGCATTATAATCTATGGTGGAGCGGGCTGCTTCATTTTAATCTATGGTGGAGGATTATAACCTATGGTGGAGCGGGGCTGCTTCATTATAACCTATAGTGGTGCATTATATCTAGGAGCTGCTGCATTATAAGATGGCAGAGCATTATATATAAAGTCTGCATTATACTCTATGGAGGAATATGAGGCTGCATTACAACATGGAGCAATATGGGTAGTGCATTATACTATCAGGAGGTGCCTTATAATATATAGAAGGCTATGGGGGCTTCATTATAATCTATGGAGTATTATGGGTGTGTATGAATCGTGCAAGGATCACACTGCACTGCCTGGACCAGCTGGCTGCTCTCCTGACCTAAAAATGTCATCTGCATAGAAATGCATGGAGTTGTCACAGACAGGTCAAGAGAGCCGCCAGGAGGTGCAATACTTGCATGATTCATATGCTACACACTGCACAGTACCACTTCTCCTGTCCTGTGTACTGGGTGTAATCTTCAATAGCTGTATTATTCTGTATATATACACTGCATAGTACCACTTCTCCTGTCCTGTATACTGGGTTAATCCTCAGTATCTGGATTATTCTGTATACATACACTGCACAGTACAACTTCTCCTGTCCTGTATACAGGGTGTAATCCTCAGGATCGGTATTATTCTGGATATTAAGTGCACAGTGCACTCTATGTTGTTAGGGTGTAATCTCAGATCGTATCTTCTGTTATATATGCACAGTACCATTCTCTGTCTGTATACTGGGTGTAATCCTCAGTATCTGGATAATTCTGTATATATACACTGCACAGTACCCCTTCTCCTGTCCTGTATACTGGGTGTAATACTCACTATCTGTATTATTCTGTACATATATACTGCACAGTACCACTTCTCCTGTCCTGTTGGTGGTATTGGATTTTGTGATTTTCAGCATTTAATTTTTGTTTAAATTGATTATCCCCAATATGGAAGGTCATCACTTCTCTTCTTGTAGATTATGACTTTCCCTTTACTGTGTATCTGACTGCTGGGACCCAACAATCCCGCGAAACGTGGCTTTGAAGATCACCATGCAAATGTAGCTGTGGGTGATTATTCCCTCTGCCCCGCCATTCACATGTGGCTCTTCAGATAACTCCTTTAAGAAAGTGATGAGGCCACGACAGCGTAAAAGCAAATTTCACTGATCGGGGCTGATGGGTGATATAGTATTTGGGCTGGGCGATGTTGTTTTCCAGGGCTGCTTTTTGGTCCCAATCCGGCCCTGCCTGTTGATGCATTTTAATGCACATCTGAAACACACTAGTTCTTTGCGTAGCATCATGGGAAACTCTAAAGAAATCTGCCAAGATATCAGGAAGAGAATTGTAGACTTGCACAAGTCTGGCTCATCCGTATATTCAGATACTTCAAGGTGCCTCTCTCATCTGTTCAAACAATTATACGCAAGTATAAACAAGGTGGAATGTCCAGCCATCATACTGCTCAGGAAGGAGACAAGTTCTGTGTCCCAGAGATAAACATGCTTTGGTCTGACATGTGTATATCAACGCAAGAACAAAAGCAAAAGACCTTGTGAAGATCATGGCAGAAGCTGGTAACATTGTGTCATTATCCATAGTGAAATGAGCCAGGAAGAAGCCATTACTCCAAAAGAAACATTAAAAAGCCAGATTATTTTTTTGCAAATGCACATAGGAACAAAGACCTACATTTTTGGAGACATGTCCTTGAGTCTGATGAAACTAAAATTTAATTGTTTGGCCATAATGACCATCGTTACGTTTGGAGGAAGAAGGGAGAAGCTTGGAAGCTTAAGAACACTGTCCCAACTTTGAAACATAGGGATAGCAGCAACATGTTGTGGGGTTGTTCTGCTGCAGGAGGGACTGGTGCACTTCACAAAATAGATGGCATCATGAGGAAAAAAGATTATATGGCAATACTGAAGCAACATTTCAAGACATCAGCCAGGAAGACATCAGCCAGCTTGGGCGAAAACCGGTCTTCGAAATGGACAATGACTAGAAGCATACTGCGAAACTGGTTACAAAGTGGCTTAAGGATAACAAAGTCAAACATAAAAAAGCCAAATTAATTGTTGCAAATGCACATAGGAAAAAAGGATAAACATTTTTGGAGACATGTCGTATGGTCTGATGAAACTAAAATTTAATTGTTTGGACTTAATGACAATTGTTTTGGAGGAAAAAGGGAGAAGCTTGGAAGCCTAAGAACACCATCCCAACCGTGAAACAGCGGAATGGCAGCATCATGTTGTGGGTTTGTGTTGCTGCAGGAGGGACTGGTGCACTTCACAAAATAGATGGCATTATGAAGAAAGAAGATTATATGGCAATATTATTATTCTTATTATCTATTATATAATCACGAATGGGTTTTTTGCCCCTTTTGAGACCGCTCTCGCTGCGAGTCAATGTCGGCATGTGGATACGAACGAAGCATTGGCCGCGCAGCGGCCATTGCGAGCAGCTCTAAGGCGACTCGCTATGCCCGCGCAGCGGGCATGGCGAGTCGCCTTAGCAGCGCGAAGCATTGGCCGCGAAGCGGCCATTGCGAGTCAGAGACTCGCTCTGCTAGAATCCCGATGCATTGTGCATCGGGCACCCATCTAGTTATTAATAATTTATATAGCACCATTAATTCCATGGTGCTGTACATGAGAAGGGAGTACATTCAAATTACATATGTAGTTTACAGTAAACAAACTAACACTGACAGACTGGTAAAGAGGTGACAGGACCCTGCCCTTGTGGGCTTACATTCTACAGGATACTGAAGCAATACTGAAGCAACATCTCAAGACATCAGCCAGGAAGTTAAAGCTTGGGCAGAAATGGCTCTTCCAAATGGACAAAAATCCGAAGCATACTGCCAAACAAAGTGGCTTAAGGATAACAAAGTCAATGTTTTGGAGTGGCCATCACAAAGACATGATCTTAGGGTACCGTTACACGTCGCAACATTGCATGCAATTTCACTTGCAATTTGCTGGTTGCAGTGAAATCATGGACACATAGTTCCATTTGTACACAACAACAAAATGGAACAATGTGTCCATGATTTAACTGCAACCAGCAAATTGCAAGTGAAATTGCATGCAATGTTGCGACGTGTAATGGTACCCTTAATCCTATTTAAAATTTATGGGCGAAGCTGAATAGGCAGGTGTGAGCAAGGCGACCTACAAACATTGCTCAGATACAGCAGTTCTGTCAGAAGGAATGGGCCCAAATTCCTACCAACTATTGTGAGAAGCTTGTGGAAGAATATCCAAAACGTTTGACCCAAGTCATACAGTTTAACCCCCTTCCCGACCTATGACGTTGTACAACGTCATGGGCCGGTAAGGGGGGTGTGATGTGACCTCCGGCGCAGAGCTCACATCAAACAGCCAACATCTCAGCTGATGTGATCAGATGAGATGTCGGGCTAACAGCACCTGATCGGATCCAGGATCCGATCGGTGCTGTTAACCCTTTGGATCCCGCCGTCAATCTCTGACAGCGGGATCCAAAGGCGTCGCGACGGGGAACGTGCTGTTCCCCTCCTGCACCGGATATCCCGCGATAGTATCGTGGGATCTCTGGCACTCACGTGACAGGCCGGGGTCCTGGCTAGACCCCGGATGCTGTCACAAAGCACTTCCGGGTTGTGGTTGGCAGGCGCTGCCAACCACAACTAGTCCGCGATTCTGAGAGATACAGATGAGCTGCAGCTCATCCGTACCTCCCAGAACCGATCAGACTGTGCAGCAGGGTTCCTCTCTATGGGGCAGTGTAAAAAAATAAGAATCAATTAAAAAATAAAGTTTTTAAAAACCTGTGAAAAAAAAAGAGAAAAAAAAACCATAAAAGTTCAAATCACTCCCCTTTTCCCCCAATCACAATAAAGGTATTAAAAAAAAAAACACGTTTGGTATCGCCGCGTTCAGAATCGCCCGATCTATCAACATATTAAATCCGTTAATGAGAGCCGTAAACTCCGTAACGGAAAAAAAAATCCAAACGCCAAAATTACATTGCTATAAAATGCACTACCAGGCGATCAAAACAGCGGATACAACCAAAAATGGTATCATTAGAAACGTCAGCTCAAGACGCAAAAAATAAGCCATCATGCATGCCCAGATCCCAAAAACTGAGGACACTACGGGTCGCAGAACATGGCACAAAAAGTCAGTTTTTTTTTTCTTCTTAAAATTCAGAATTTTTTTTCACCACCTAGATACCAGTAAAGGAATACATGTTGAGTGTCTACGAACTCAAACCGATCCGAGGCATCACCCCGTCATGTCGGTTTTTCTATATAGTGAACATGGCGACTAACATACCCAAAAAACAAGCGTGTAATTGCGCTTTTTTTGCAATTTCCCTGTACATTGTATGGTAAAATAAATGATTGCTTATGAAAGTACAACTCGTCCCGCAAAAAAACAATCCGTCATATGTCTATATTGACGGAAAAATAAAAAAGTTATGGCTCTTGGAAGCAGGGGAGCAAATATCGAATATGAAAAATGAAAAATTCCAAGGTCATGAAGGGGTTAAGGGCAATGGTACCAAATACTAAGGAAATGTATGTATACTTCTGACTTTGCAGAAAGTAATAAAAATGCCTTAAAACATTCTCTCTCATTATTCTGGCATTTGGCAAATATTAATAATTATGGTAATCATACTGACCAAAAATGGGAAAGGTGTATTCTGATTTCATGTCAGATAGTGAGAAAAACATGAATATGTGTCTTTTTATATAGTGTATGTAAACTTCTGGTTTCAACTGCATATGTGTTTTATGCCTAATATATAATAAAAATTTGTTGACTTTATTGGTTGTTTAGTTCACTTCATTCAAGTATTAAGTCAATAAGGATTACTGTAATTTCTTTTTCCCATTTTAGGGGTACTTTGTTATTATACCGTATATACTCGTGTATAAGCCGACTTTTTCAGCCCAAAAATTGGGCTGAAAAGTCTACCCCTCGGCTTATACACGAGTCATATACCGAATGTATGGGTGGGGGCAGCTCTGGGGGGGTGTCGGGGGATGGAGCGGGCTAGCTGCAGGATGCAGAGGGATGCAGAGAGAGCGTGGAGATCTCCTGCTCCCGCTCATTTAATATGCACTGCCGCTGTCCATCACCTTGGTGCTGAAACAGCACCAAGTTATGGACAGAGGAGCAGGCATACTATCTGCAGTCACCTCTGGCATTCAGGCTATGCTGTACCCTCCCCTGTCCCCCGTCACTCTTTATGCCCCCCAGCTGGCACACACACAGCCCCCCTGCATCCAGAATATGCCCCCCGTCATTCTTCATGCCTCCCCAGCTGTCACACATAGCCCCCTCCCCCCGCATTAAGAATATGCGCCCCCATCATTCTTTATGTCTCCTGCTGGCGTGCACATAGCCCCCACATCAAGAATATGCCTGCCCCCCCGTCACTGTATATGCCCCGGATCTGGCGTGCACATAGCCCCCACATCAAGAATATGCCTGCCCCCCCCCTGTCACTGTATATGCCCGGGAGACGGCGTGCACATAGCCCCCACATCAAGAATATGTCTGCCCCCGTCACTGCATATGCCCGGGAGCCGGCGTGCACATAGCCCCCACATCAAGAATATGTCTGCCCCCCCCCCGTCACTGCATATGCCCGGGAGCTGGCGTGCACATAGCCCCCACATCAAGAATATGTCTGCCCCCCCCCCCCGTCACTGCATATGCCCGGGAGCCGGCGTGCACATAGCCCCCACATCAAGAATATGTCTGCCCCCCCCCGTCACTGCATATGCCCGGGAGCTGGCGCGCACATTTAAAACAACATACTGTTAACTCACCCTCCAATGCGCGGTCCTTGCTCACAACTCCTCCGTTGCTCTTCCTGTTTCCCGGCCATCAAATCATCTTACCGGGTATTACTGTGCGCCCGATCACATGATTTGATGGCCGGGAAACAGGAAGAGCAACAGAGGAGCTGTGAGCAAGGACCGCGCATTGGAGGGTGAGTTAACAGTATGTTGTTTTAAATGTGCGCGCCGGCTCCCGGGCATATGCAGTGACGGGGGGGGCAGACATATTCTTGATATGGGGGCTATGTGCACGCCGGCTCCCTGGCATATACAGTGACAGGGGGGGGCAGGCATATTCTTGATGTGGGGGGCTATGTGCACGCCGGCTCCCTGGCATATACAGTGACGGGGGGGGCAGGCATATTCTTGATGTGGGGGCTATGTGCACGCCGGCTCCCTGGCATATACAGTGACAGGGGGGGGGCAGGCATATTCTTGATGTGGGGGCTATGTGCACGCCGGCTCCCTGGCATATACAGTGACGGGGGGGGAAGGCATATTCTTGATGTGGGGGCTATGTGCACGCCGGCTCCCTGGCATATACAGTGACAGGGGGGGGCAGGCATATTCTTGATGTGGGGGGCTATGTGCACGCCGGCTCCCTGGCATATACAGTGACGGGGGGGCAGGCATATTCTTGATGTGGGGGCTATGTGCACGCCGGCTCCCTGGCATATACAGTGACAGGGGGGGGGCAGGCATATTCTTGATGTGGGGGCTATGTGCACGCCGGCTCCCTGGCATATACAGTGACGGGGGGGGAAGGCATATTCTTGATGTGGGGGCTATGTGCACGCCGGCTCCCTGGCATATACAGTGACGGGGGGGCAGGCATATTCTTGATGTGGGGGCTATGTGCACGCCGGCTCCCTGGCATATACAGTGACAGGGGGGGCAGGCATATTCTTGATGTGGGGGCTATGTGCACGCTGGCTCCCTGGCATATACAGTGACGGGGGGGGCAGGCATATTCTTGATGTGGGGGCTATGTGCACGCCAGATCCGCGGCATATACAGTGACAGGGGGGGCAGGCATATTCTTGATGTGGGGGCTATGTGCACGCCAGCTGAGGAGACATAAAGAATGATGGGGGCGCATATTCTTAATGCAGGGGGAACTATGTGTGTGACAGCTGGGGAGGCATGAAGAATGACGGGGGGGGGGGCATATTCTGGATGCAGGGGGGCTATGTGTGTGCCAGCTGTGCTGGGAGCTAAATACACTGTGCTGAGGGCTGTATACACTGTGCTGAGGGCTGTATACACTGTGCTGAGGGCTGTATACACTGTGCTGAGGGCTGTATACCTGTGCTGAGGGCTGTATACCACACTGCTGGAGGCTGCATACCAGTGCTGGGGGCTGTATACCACACTGCTGGGGGCTGTATACCTGTGCTGAGGGCTGTATACCACACTGCTGGAGGCTGTATACCTGTGCTGAGGGCTGTATACCACACTGCTGGGGGCTGTATACCTGTGCTGAAGGCTGTATACCACACTGCTGGGGGCTGTATACCTGTGCTGGAGTCCACCCTCGGCTTATACGCGAGTCAATACGTTTTCCCAGTTTTTGGGGGCAAAAGTAGGGGGGTCGGCTTATACACAGGTCGGCTTATACACGAATATATACGGTATATTATTTATATATTATAAAGTGCTATATCACTGTTATATGTCATAGAAAAGACTTGCGTTACTATAAATGCAATGCAATAATAGCAATGTATCATATTGCTAATTTCCGTTTCCATAAAAACCCGGACTTTTCATTTCAGTCTTGTGACAGTTTCGCTAACAATTGTCAAACATCTGAAATGAAGTCATTTGTAAGAGAACAGTTTTGTCATACATTTTACTAACACAGTCAAAGTAAACAAGATGAAAAAGGAAGGCTACATCTCTGTTTGTAGAACGCTTCTGTGAGCTTTGTGGATATAAATTGTATCTGGAAGCAATTAAAGTGGGGATCCTGTTTTTGCAAATCTTCAGTACGTTATTGCCAGCTATAGGAATGGAGCAGGATACATTGCCAAGAGACACATACTTATTTAGCTGAGCAAGCTGAATCACGCTAGATGGGACCACCAAAGGACTCAATCTCCATGTAGAAGGCAGCTAGATTTATACAACTAGAATCAAGGGTTCACTCAAACCTGCGTATAAATACAGTGAGTGCAATCTGATAAAACAAATTGCAATCTGACTTTCATTGAGTCAGTGCTGATTTGCTATTCTTTCCTTGTGTATGGTCTCAGAAAAAAAAAGACCAAGACTCGCCAATACAAGTCAGTGGGCGCATAGGTGCAAAACCTATCTAGGGTGTTCAAGGCAGTCAGGGACCAGTGGAAGGTTTGGTTAGGGGTCATCACCTCCACCTACACTTACACCTCCCTACACTCAGGGATTCCCTTTGTGTTGTGCCATGCACCGGACATCTCCTACTCCGTGCGTGACACCTATGGATGGCTAGTGTCACCCCCCCAGCCAATGCAAACTCAGATTAACACTGGCGACCTCTGTCATACTGTACATGTATGATGGATATACACTCAACATGTATGGAGCAAGCTCAGGAGTTGTATTATACAGTCACCCTTCGAGTCTAACTGTTGCAATTGGAGTTAGCTCCAATCACAACAGTTTAACCACTTAAATGCTCTTTTCAATTTTGACAGCAGCATTTAAGACGTATAAAGTTTGAGAACGTGATCCACCGCCCTTCCTTGTCTACCAAAATGCAATGAACTCTTTACCTCATAGGAAGTTGCCCTTGGCGGCAACAACACGCGTAGGGTGTTGGGGTGTCTCTTCTGCTCGTGTCCTGCTACAGCACTCTGTATACAGGTGATTTTAGGCCGTAACATGGGTGGCTGTACTCTTAATGAGAATCTGCTCACTCCAGAGCTCTCCTGATTAATGTATAGCACTGTTTACAGCTTGAGGAGCTTAGATATTTGTCTCAAAAAGTGATTTTTTGTATATCTTCTCATCCCTGATGGATACCAGGAGTCTAATTTGATCTGATTTGTCTTCAGGGAAAGGCTCTCACCAGATTATTGCTACCAAATTTAGCTGTACTTTATATGGTTTAAGATTGGTTTAAGATTGGCCTGGTTGTGAATGCTGCTTTATTTACAGGAGGAACCAGTCCCTTGAACCTGATGGCCCTGCAGGGACCATCGCACCCATGTAAGATATACAGCTTCATGGTCATGCTTTAAACATTATCTTGATAACCTGAAAGCCTATACTTATTGTTGGTCTGGTAAATAGGATGTTTTTGGCATAACATTTTTGTATCCTTGGAGCCCCAGTGCTATCAGGTTTCGCCTTTACAGGCTCTTACTCCTGAGCACACGCTCTATATCCAGAACGGCGTCACTCTCTATACCAGAGATCAGAGATCCTAAACATTGTTACCACCCAGACGTTGGCACACCTGTAATCAGTGTATCTTTGCTATCTCAGAGTGCAACAAGTTATATCGTATACCAACATTTCCTTACAGATAAGCGGACATGGGCACCTTTGGAATTCAGAGTCTTTGTACCCTATTTTAATTGTTTTTAATTGTGTGCTGTGTATACCTTTGTACTTTTTCTCAATAAAGAAACTTCTCATATTCAACAAATTAATATAAGTAACTCACTAAACAGAATAATCCTAATTATGTGCAGATTTGTGACTTTTTGCTTCTGTTTAGCCTTTATTCCCTTTTCCAAAATAGGCGAATAGTCATCATTTGTATTTCTGTACATCAGAGCGAGACTACGTTTTCCCATTGATGTTTTACAAACATTTAGATATATACAGACAGATAAGGCGAGTGTAAGAATGTACCATATGTTGAGTTTACTGCTAAATATTGTTTCTCCTTGGATCTCCATGGATATTAACAGATTAATTTAGCATTACACTTCTGTGGCTTTAAGCAAACATATAGCTTAGAATCATAAACTAATCATGAGACCTCCAATCTTGAGGCTTTGCAGCTCTTCAATTGAAAATGACGCAGGAAATGGCAAAACACCACAGAGGTTATCTGGGAATAATGTAGAACATCTTTAAAAGGCAATCTATTTTCAGATTTCTCCCTACTAAAAACTAAACTAAAAACCAATGTAATGTCACAGAATGGCTGACAATTGCTGAAAAAAATATTTAAAATGGGGTCGTGAGTGATTTGTACCGGCCGACTTGCGGCAAGCCCCCATTCATTCTTTATGGGACTTGCGTCAGGTGCGGCTAGTGCGGTTTTGCCGCGATCTAGAAAATCCGGCATTTGCAGCATCCCATAAACAACGCAGCTAACTGTGGTTTTTTTGACTTGCTGGATTTACTGGATCTCGGCAAAACTGCGCTTGCCGTACCTGCCACAAGTCCCATAGAGAATGAATGGGGGCTTGCCGCAAGTCGGTCGTTACATGTCAGATGCGGCAGCTACAGTAAATCTGCCGGATCTGCCGCAAAATAAAAAAACTCTGATGTGAAAAATCCCTAACTGACGACAGAGGGAAAGTAAATGAGCAAACACAGAGAAGTAACTGATCTCTTTCTAGCAGTCAAAATCTCTTTAATTGTTTCGCAATTCGAGAGTCCTCAGTGGTTGATACCTTTTAATGGCTAACTGAAAAGATGGTAACCATAGCAAGCTTTCGGAACACTGAGTTCCCTTCTTCAGGTTGGTAATGACACAAATTCTGAAGACACATACATTTATACATAAGCAATAGAAAGAAGAAAAAAAAACAAAAAAAAAGGCAAAACAGTGTTATATGCTCTGGTGGATATGACAGGTGACACAAAGAAGAGTGGGGTTAGGGAGAGGTGGAGGAGCAGGATTTCTAAAGCGGCCGTCACACGCAACGATTTTAAGCCCGATATCATTTAAGCGATCTCCTTTTTGATCGCTTAAGCGATATCGTTTTGGCATCGTTGCATGTAATCAAGCGATTTTACTATGTAAAATCGCTTGATCGTGACATCGCAGATCTGAGCTCCGGAGCTCACGATCTGCTTCATCGTGGTGTATGACACCACGATGATCCATCTCCCAGCGGCAGAGCCTATGCTGGGAGATGGTAACTATGGTACACGTCGGGTTACTAAGCGCCGCGCGGCGCCTAGTAACCCGATGTGTACCATAGTTACCAGCGATCTCGCTGGTCCACATCGCTGGTGAGTCTGTCTGTGTGACATCTCACCAGCGATGTGAGCGATATTGTAAGCGATCGCGCGTGCACGTGATCGCTTACAATATCGCTAGCGATATCGTAGCGTGTGACGGCCGCCTAAGATAAGCGGAACCAATTGTATTAGGCTGGCTTCACACCACGGCGCAGTCTGGTCCGGGGCTGTCCGGTGTAAACCAGACAGCCCCGGACTGGTTTTTAGCCCCATAGTATCCTATAGGGCTGGATGGCTGCTCTCTGCCATCCGGTTTCCATCTCTCCGGATGAATCCGGGAGTATTCGGTTTATTCTCACCGGACACAAAAATGTTGCTTGCAACATTTTTGTGTCCAGGGAGAAAAATCACCCCAAAAAGCCGGATCTCGGATTTGACCGGATTGTCCCGGATTGTCCCGGATCGGGGCAATCCGGTTCTCCCTAACATGGGAGCCTATGGGGCCAGATTACCCCGGTCCGGGCAAATCCGGGAACCGGATACCGGCAGTTGCATGCCGCTGTTGTTTCAGGACCACGGCTAGCTTCATGCTAGCCACGGTCTTGAAAAATCAGCAGCTGCGGCTGCAATTACAGCCATCTGGCTGCACACAGGACCAGAGGGCACATTTGGGGTTCTGTGTGCTGATCATTTTAAAAAGTAATTTCAAATCTCAGAGAGAGAGAAGAATTTGGGAATACAAATTGATAATAACATTTGACACATTCAAAACAGGATTAAATATTTCACATGGATTTATGGGATTTTATGTAAAATGAACGGACATTTGGGGATAGCAGATTCATGCATTTTTATATAAAATGAAAGTGCATTTGGAGACAGTTTGCAACACACTGAAATTATATGACTATGAACTCTTGACACTCTTGTGAACTGTCTCATTTAGAACTCTTCTCTCCATAACTTAACTAAGTATTTTCAGGTCTCCATGGGTTACTAACCATCTACCTAACACAATTGGTTCCACTTATCTTAGAAATCTGGTTGCTCTGTCCCTGTTCCTCCACCCCTCCCTAAACCCTACTCTGCTTTGCGTCATCTGTCATATCCACCAGAGCATATAACATGTTTTGCTTTTTTTTTTCTCCTCTTTCCATTTTTTCTTTCTTTCTATTGCTTATGTATAAATGTATGTGTTTTCAGAATTTTGTCATTACCAGCCTGAAGAAGGGAACTCAGTGTCCCGAAAGCTTGCTATGTTTACCATCTTTTCAGTTAGCCATTAAAAGGTATCAACCACTGAGGACTCTCAGATTGCAATATATTTTTCTATCTACTGGCTAACACTGTATAAATATTCTTTACCTTATTTAATTGTTTCATGATTCTTAAAGGAGCTGTCAGCTACTAGGACAACCCCTTCTGAATCAACTTGTTTCCCCCAGTTAATATAATAAGCCTTGTACTCACCTCCCGTAGGCCACAGTTCCAGCACTGTCAGTAACAACTGTTTGGGACTAAAGTAACATTGAGATGTCACGCGAGCATCGCATCCAATGACTCCCAGCTTCTTTCTCCCTGACTTCGGATATCAAGGCTATCAACAGGAAGTGCAGCACTCACATCCTTTTAATAGCTTATAAACAGCACTGGAATGGTAGCAGAACAGGAGGTGAGTACAGGGTTTATTATTTGATTCACATAGAATCCAGCTCACCTAAGTTTTCTCCTAACAACTGGTCATGAATAAGGATGTTTCCATCCGAAACACGTTGACATTGTCAAGCAAATCATGCACATTTTCTATGTTTTGCACTAAAAAAATGTAATAAAAAAATCTTTCACATGGAAGAGCTGGAAATATTTCTTTTATTTATTTTATTATTTTATCAAGGGGAAACAAGTTGATTCACAATGGGTTGCCCTAGTAGTGGACAACCCATTTAAGAATCATGAAACTATGAAACTAAGCAATTTTGCCTGCCAGGCAGAGACCAGTTGTGTTACTTCTCTGTGTTGGCTAACTTACCTCTCTTTCCTCTGTGCTCAGGTTGGTTGGATCCATCATAACCCATGTTGATTTTCAGTCATGAGATTATTCTTCTTGTGATACTCCAGTATAACATCTCTTATGAAATCTTCAAGAAGTTTACCTACAGTAGGGATTAAATTTACTGGCCTATAATTTCCAGGCTCAGATTTTGCCTCCTTTTTAAATATTGGCACCACATTTGCTATGCGCCAGTCTGTGGTACAGACACTGGTATTATGGAATCTGTGAAGATTAAAAATAATGGTCTGGCTATCACAGTACTTAATTCATGAGGTACTTGGTGGTGTATGCCATCTGGGCCTGAAGATTTGTCTATTTTAGTGATTTTGAGGCGGTACCGTTCTTCCTGCTGGGTTATTTTATGGTATCCTGATCATGTCATCTGTCATGGGATTTCCTTTTATAAATACTGTAGCGAAAAAGGCGTTTAGCATATTGACATTTCCTTCATCTTCTTTCACCATTTCACCCTGACTATTTTTGAGGGGGTCGACACTATCATTTTTTAGTTTCTTAATTTTTGTGTAGTTGAATATTTTTGGATTTTTTTTTACTTTTTCTGGCAGGAGTCTCTGTCTCAATATTTTTGCTCTGCTTAATTTTCTTTTACAGTATTATTTCATTTCCATAATTATTTTATGCCGAATTACTACTTTCTTACTTTAATTCCCTAAGCACTCTCTTTTTCTTATTTATTGAACCCCCTTACAGCTCTATTTAGATGTAGTGGTGCACAGGTCCTATTCAGGATGCTTATAAAGTGTCCCATTTGCTTTGTGTTCTTTATTTCTCAGGACATTATCTCAGTTTATAGCACTAAAGATAGATCATCTCTTAAACTTTGAAAATTCTCTTTCTGCAGTTTCTGCATTACTCAAGTGATCCCCAACCCATATATCTGATATGTGGTCAGACCTGTTGGATAATATTACGTCTAGCAGTGCCCCCCTTCTTTTTGGGTCCTGAACCAGGTGTGAAATGTAATTGTCTTTCATTGTTGTCAAGAACTGTTGCTGATATGCGGTTTTCTGCTCAATAATTTTCAGGGCAGTTGATGTCCCCCATAATAATGACTTCTCCCTGAATCTCTGCCTCATCTATTTCCTTTATGAGACTTATAACACACCTTTTATTATTCCTTCACCCTCCCTTTATCTCCACATATTGTGACTATAGATTTTCGTTAGCCTCACATATATTATCATGCGGGATGGGTTTTAGGGACGATTTTACATGATTTCTCTGTACCTCTATTCTTGCTTAGTGTATTGACTGCCCTAACCCCTCTATACCATGCCACTTCTAATTTCATTACTTGTACCCAGGTCACCATCTACCTCTCCTATACAGTAAATATCCTCCTCCAATCCCTAGTTTAAACACTCCTCCAACCTTCTAGCCATTTTCTCCCCAGCACAGCTGCACCCTCCCCATTGTGGTGCAGACCATCCCTAGCATAGAACTTGTAACCAACAAAGAAGTTGGCCCAGTTCCTCAAAAACCCCAAACCCTTCTTCCTAATCAATTCCCAAGCTACTTATTTTCCTCCTTAATCTCCCATTGGCTCTCTAGCGTGGCTTGTGGTACAGGCAGTATTTCAGAAAATATCACTTTCGAGGCCTTTGTTTTAAGCTTACAGCCTAATTGCCTGAAATCATCTTTAAGAACCTTCCACCTACCTACTGCGTCATTTGTGCCAATGTGCATCATGACCGCTGGATCCTATTCATCCCCTCAGTAATCGGTCAACCCGATCAGGGATGTGCCAAACTTCAGCACCAGGAAGACAACACACCATTCGGTGATCCCTCTCTTTGTTCCCCTACAAGCATCGGACAGGCCCGCCATGCACTCCTATTTCCCTCTTACTGGAGCAGACACTCCTCTGGCTGTCAGTGGATGTGTTTGCTGCAGCAGTGCCACTCCTGTACTGACACCAACCTAGCAAACCTGTTGAGGTGTACCAGATCAGGGCTAGCCTGCTGGCATACTTCCCTCTACCCTGTCATCTAACTGTCACCAAAACAGCTGACTCACTGCCCTGCAGCTCCATACCAACAACCTCCTCCATATCTATCTGAACAAGCACCTGCTCAGTGAGCAACAAAGTAATTTCCATATTGTCTATGGATCTCGGTGATGCCAGCTGTTCATTGACATCCAGTACCTGTGGCAAATGCACAAAGTGCATACACACAACTCACACAGCAGTATGGATCCTCAAAATGCTTGTCAAGTATTGATGCATGTAACAGGATGTACTCTGGTTGATATTGTCAATAATGAAGCACATTACACAAGACACAGAAATGTTAAGTAATTAAACATATAAAAACAAACCGCAAGGGCTGGAGCTCCTTAGCTGAAATCCAGCTAGAAATATTGCTAGCAAAGAAGGTGTGATAGACGGAGAAAAAATAGGAAAGTGAGAAACATCTGACTAGCAGCAAATCAATGAAAAAAAAAACAAGATAAGGGAACCATCAGCAGCTGGACCAAGACCAGTCAGGCTGTGGCTCTGCAGGGAAGTAAACTGACCACGCAGAAAAAGGTCACCGAATTGAGTCTCAAAACAGAGGTATGTTAGTCCATCTCCAATACATATCTTTTCAACCATTTTTAAAGTAGTTGGCCTGCCAAAAATATCAAATAGATGATAAGTTGCTGATTGTTGACGGTCCAACTCCTATGATCCTCACAACTCCTCAGAACAGGGCTCTGGAGTCTTCCATTTAAATGAAGCAATGATCAAATATTCATTCCAATGTTCTATTGTCTATGGGACTGAGAGAGTAATAAGCACACAGTACTCGGCTATCTCTGGTTCCATGGACAATGCAAGGAATGATAGTGGAAATGCAATGGAGTAATTTGGAGTAACCAAATGGATTACTCCAAAAAGGGGATAAATTGTAATGGTGTAATGGGGTAGACCCACTACACCACTGGCCAAACTTACCCTGGAGGGGTGTGACCGAGTGCCTCCTGGGTATTCACCAGAGCTTCTGATGGTGACGTTGGATGTGGCTGCCGGTAGACACCAGGTGCCACTCCAGGGCAGTGCCCAGACTGCAGCAGCTAACTCTTGGGTTCAGAGAAGCAGGCACGGAGCTCAAGGTGACAGTCAATATTGAATCAGGATCACAGTTAGGGTGAACACTGGTACTGGGTCAGACAGGGCGGCTAGGTCAGACGGAACGGCTGGTACAGCAGGATGGCTGGTTCAGACAAGATGGCTGGTTCAGAGAGTATGGCTGGTTCAGAGAGCACGGCTGGTCCAGAGAGTATGGCTGGGTCAAACAGTATGGCTGGTTCAGACAAGATGCCTAGCTCAGGTATAGACTTTGCTACAGACCAGACCACGGGTTCAGGTACACAGGCAGGATCAAGTAAAAGGTACGGACAGGTTCTGGTACGGGCAAGCAGGACAGGTTCATGTACAGGCAAGATAGGTTTCAGGTTCAGGTCGGTTCAGATCCGGGGACCTGACAACAAAATAGTAGGTGCTGAACTCACTAAGAACAATGTCGCTAAGGCATCTCCCTACAGGAGAGGGTCACTTAAATACCTTGAGCATCCAAGGAATAGTCTGGGGACACATCCAAAATTATAGTAGGTGCCCTGTTTAACATACTCAAAGGGGACATATCCAGTGACCTACATTTTTATCTTGCCACCGTGATCTAATATAATTTATCATGTCTGGCAAGAAGGAACCACCTTTCACATCCTATATACAGGTGCATCTCAATTAATTAGAATATCATCAAAAACGTCATTTATTTCAGTAATTCAATACATGAAGTGAAACGCATATACATTATATGGAGTAGTTACAAACAGAGTGATCTATTTCAAGTGTTTAGTTCTGTTAATGTTGATGATTATGGCTTACAGCGAATGAAAACCCAAAGGTCATTATCTCAGAAACTTAAAGTAGGGATGATGAAGGGTCTGAGAGTTAAAATATTACCTAAATAGGTATCAGAGACTTCACCTTTTGTGGTTGTGAGAGTCATAACCACTATAAAAGCATATTACGTCTGCTGCAGTCCCCAGTGTGGTGCATATAGAGTAGAGAAGATGAAGGGTTAAAAAAGCACTATCGTGTTCCACGAGACATTAAAGGGTGAAGATAATATTGATTTATTAGTCAACGCATTTCAGGGCTCCCTGGTACCTTCTTCAGGACAAATCAATATCATATTGCCATGTTTCTGGGACCTCTGAAACGCAGTGGTGACTAATAAAACAATATTATATTCACCCTTTGATCTCTCATGGTAATATGACAGCGTGGTTTTTAACCCTTCATCCTCCCTACTTTAATTTTCTGAAATAATGACCTTTGGGTTGTCATTGGTTGTAAGTCATAATCATCAACATTAACAGAAATAAACACTTGAAATATATAGTCATTACAAACAGCGATCTAATATATGTGTTTCACTTTATGTATTGAATTACTGAAAAAAACAACTTTTGATGATATTCTAATTCATTGAGATGCACCTGTATATATATTTTTTTTGCCACTCCTATCTTTTTATGCTAGTTAAGCAGAGAGTGGACAAAGTGGAATAGTAATTACTTTTTATCTATTACAGATATCACATCCTCAACAGAGTCTACTCCTGTGACTTCTGCTCCAATCAGTAGGCACTGTCATATTCACACCGTAGATGGTGCTGGGGATAGGTGAGAAGTCTTTGCAGGAGATTCTGGAGAGCGCAGATTTTAGATCCATAACAGGTTAATTTATGCTCTAAATTTTCTCAATGGATTATACTTTTTACAGTGCATAAGGTTAAAAGCAACCTATCACATGGAAAAATGCTATTAACCTGCAGATATGGGGTTAATCTGCAGGTTAATAGCATTGTGAACCTGCCTGGCCCCTGCACATTAAACCCCGCTGCTGGGAGGAAATTCATTTTAATCTTCCCGCCAGCTTTCAAGTTTTAGTCATGGAGGCAGTGTAGGCGTGGGTTTGGTCAGGTATGGAGAGTGCTGGCTGTAATTGTCAGGACTGTGGAGTCAGTAAGCCAAACCACCAACTCCGACTCCTCAATTTCCCTGACTCCAACTCCGACTCCTTCATGTTTAAGTGATAAATTTATTGTAGTAGAATGTGCACGTCGGACTTTAATCGTTATTATGATACAATAATCAAGAGATTTAGATAGAACATAATAATTTATAATAAAATTCAGCACATTCTGCATTGAACAGCAAGATTACTATTAAATGGGATATAATTGATAATTTTGTTTATATGACCCCCTCAGAATATATACCACCGTCATATAGAGGGAATCACACCTCCAGGGGAGAAGGGAATCAGGAAGGAGGAACAAACAAGCTGGAAGACGTATATCATACAGCACAGCAACCGGTGAGAGCAATACTGCAATTAGTACTAGTTTTAGTGAGGTGGACCGATATAGTCCAGTAACACAGTTCCTCTATTTTCCACAGCAAATGAGGAGTTCGTTCAGATTGCAGTTGAACTAGCGACAATCATCTATTGCATCAACTGTTCAGAAGCACTAGGAGAAGGCACTGTATACAGCCAGGACGCCACACAGCATATTTGAACACAAGCTGCTATTACAGATTTTATACTCAGAATCTAATATACTTTTATGTACTCATTTTTAAATCATGTTTTTGATATTTGTAATAAATAGTTTTAAGAAATTATACATTTAGGTTAGAGTCTTCCCTACCTTAAGTAAGTGTGAAGGCAAGCGCTAGGTCTGTAACCATATTCAGCTAGTTACCCTGTACCATAGAGATTGGAAGCACAGCAATCTCAGAGACTTTTCAGCTGCTGCCTAATTAAGCCCTGCTTATGTTAATGCAAGCTCCAGTGATCCCACTATACTAGCTTTCAAGTTTTAGTCATGGAGGCAGTGTAGGCGTGGGTTTGGTCAGGTATGGAGAGTGCTGGCTGTAATTGTCAGGACTGTGGAGTCAGTAAGCCAAACCACCAACTCCGACTCCTCAATTTCCCTGACTCCAACTCCGACTCCTTCATGTTTAAGTGATAAATTTATTGTAGTAGAATGTGAACGTCGGACTTTAATCGTTATTATGATACAATAATCAAGAGATTTAGATAGAACATAATAATTTATAATAAAATTCAGCACATTCTGCATTGAACTACTGTACCCAATTTATGATATATTTTAGCAGTTGCAGTCGGTCCATTTTATACCGACTCCACCAAAATGGGCTCCAGTGACTCCACATCCCTGATAACTGTGCCAGCACACTCAATGACAATCGCTCTCATGCTGTCAGTGGAGGGAGGTGCGGTTACAACCGCCGCTCTCCATATATAGAGCAGTGACTGAACCCGCGCTTTTGCCGACCCCATGACTGAAACATGAATGTTGCAAGGTTGAGTAGAGTACTTTTCAGCGGGGTTCTATGTGCAGGCGCCATGCAGGTTCAGAATGCTATCAACCTACAAATTAACCCCATATCTGCAGGTTAATAGCATTTTTCCACGTAACAATTGCACTTTAAATCTATGGCAGACATGCAGCAAAATGTTAGAATTTAACATGTACATTTCATGGATTTAGCCCTATATTTATCATTGATTATTTCCACATAACTGTATCACATGTAGATATATCCTTAAAGCAGTTAAATTATCTTGATGATAAAGAGTAAATGTTCTGCAATGGGTTAAAGAACTGCACTATCTGCTTATGTAACCAGTCAGGAGATGAAGCAAACCCTATAGCAAAAGCAAAAAACATAAAGGAATCTGGATGCTGACCAATCCCACTTTTCATAATGTATCAGATGGGAAAAATTTGGCTTCTCTTGTATCATAATAAGAACCACATGTTCCTCTTACTGTGGAAAAGACAAACAAGCAGAAATGACCATTGTACAGCACAGTGCAAATAAACCGAACGCAAATATACACACAACACTTTTGCTTTTCTCATCATTTTTCATGAACAGAAAAGGTCTTTCTGTCTCAAATATTGTTCACCAGTGACGTAACTTCAGGCCTCGGGGCCCTGGTGCGAAAGCTCCAACGGGGCCCCCAATTATTGCAAATCTTTAGTAGTATTAGTCTTTTTCTATGGGCCAAAGGGACTTTTGGGGCCCTCTAGACTGCAGGGCCTGGGTGCGATTGCAACCCCTGCACCCATTGTAGTTACGCCCCTGTTGTTCACAAATCTGTCTAAATCTGTGTCAGTGAGCACCTCTCCTTTGCCGAGATAATCCATCCAACTCATATCATGATGCTGATTAGACAGGATGATTATTGCACAGGTGCGCCTAAAGGCCCCGTTACACGGTACAAGATCGTGAACGATATCGTTCAAACGTCAGAGCATTCACAAGGTATAAACCATTAATCAGCTTTAAAAATAAAAAGGCCAGGTAATACTTTGTAAAAAAAAACATATAAAGAAGCCAGCCCAGTTCTGGGAAAGCAGATGAAACTAGGATCAACCTATACCAGAATGATGGGCAGTAAAAAGGATGCAAAAGACTTGGAACAGCTCATGATCCAATCTCCTGTAAAACATGGTGGAGGCAGTGTAATGGCCGGGCATGCCTGACTTCCAATGCCCCTGGGTCAATGGTGTTTATTTATGATGTGACCGAAGATAGAAGCAGTGGGATGAATTCTGAAGTGTACAGGGCGATACTTTGTGCTTAGATTCAACCAAATGCAAGAAGACTGATTTGACGGTGCTTCACAGTACCCATAAAGAAGCAACAACTCAAGACAGCTACAGTAAAACCCTGGCAAAGTAACACAAAGGAGAAAACCCACAGTTTGGTGACATCCATAGCTTCCAGCCTTCAGGCAGTCATAACCTGCAAAGGATCTTCTACTAAGTATTAAAAATGTATATTTTATTAGTGGTAAAGCTAATTTTTCCTAATACTTTGAAGCGTCTGAAATGGGGAGGCCTTGTAGAAAGGTGGTTGCAATTCTTAAAGGGGAACTCCGTGGAAATACGGATGTGCTGCTTTTGACTTCATTTTGCTATGGGTGAGTGGGTTGGGACCGGTCTACCTTGCACTTTAAGGCATGAAGAGATAATTGTTATACTGTTTTACTATGTATTGATACATGATGTCTTTTAATCCCATTTTATGCATTCCATTACTAATTGTGGACTCTGACCCATACACTTTAACTTGTACCCATACCATTACTTGTTGTGATTAGCTGTCCTTGTCTGTCTCCCTTGTTGTTAATCACTGGTCTTACTGTATTTACTTGGGCACAGTTTTCATTGTACAACTGATGGTGTTACCGTAATAAAACATGGCACATGCAAGTGCTATCTGTTTGTAATGTTATTTTAACTTGCCTTATAAAGGGTACAACTAGACTTGGTTCTCTTGTTCATATATGCTTTTAAGTCGTACCTATGATGCTATGATGTACCATTTGATCCCTTGGGTTCTTGTTTCTTACCAACATATAATTGTACAGCAGAGGATCACCGTGTGTATTTATATCTGCTTGGCGACATGATTGCTATTTGAAGGGACAACACCCTTGTTCTTACATTACCTAGGATGTTATATCAGGGACAGGATTGTTAGTGCAGCCATGCCCCCTGTTCATACAGAAGTGTGAGGGGCAGTAATGTAAGATGAGCATGGAGCCCCCGGAGTCCATGCCCCACCACACATCCTGTCACTGCTGCAGCATGATGCAGAATTTCTCTGTCCCTAAAGGAAGGGGTTAAAGCTGAGGAGCAGATATGATTTTATTGATTTATAAGCCATCTATAGATCCTAGAACTGTAGTGCCCAGTCCTGCCTCATCATGTAGGAGGGGGAGGGACAGTACAAACATTTTTTATCTACCCGGAGTTCCCCTTTAAATCTTTCGCAGGATATTTTGATGGTTATTCTGTATCTCAAAAAATTGGAATAGAAAGCAATCAAAAATGGTATGTGCCTGAATAAAAATGACAACTCGTCCCACAAAAAACAAGCACTCACATGACTCTGTCGGCAGAGCTATAGAAAAATTATACAGTAGCTCTCAAAATATGGTGATTCAAAAACTTTTCTTTGTAATAAAAGCTTTTTTTTAGTGTCTAAGCTTTTTTGTTTAGTGTGTGATTGCAGTCAAAAATAAAAAAAAGATATATATCCGGCATTGCTGTAATCACACCAACCCGAAGAGTAAAGAGTCGCCTTATCATTTATACAGTGATCGGCGTAAAAAAATGAATAAAATCAACTCTTGACCTGCTGTTGATTTTTTTGATTTTTCCTCCCAAAGATCCTAGTAATGTGGCTCACATTTATCACCCTACACTGAGGACCTACATCTGGGTTTCCATATTGCCAAAAAACAATCCGCAGTGCAGCACTTCCAAACAATGTGAGATAGAAAAGGTAGTTACTCTATAAAATAGGGTTTATTAACAACATGGGTAATCACAAAAGTGCATATTCATATTCATTCATTTTGGCTTTTAGTGCAAAGCCTTCCTCAGATATAATAAAAACACATATGATCCTGGACTGGGATCTCCATTAAGCGGCCGTCACATGCTACGATAAATGGCTAGATATCGTTTAAGCGATCTGCGTTTTGATCGCTTAAGCGATATCGTTTTCGCATCGTTGCATGTAATCAAGCGATTTTGCTATGTAAAATCGCTTGAATCGTGACATCGCAGATCTGAGCTCCGGAGCTCAGATCTAGCGATGAACGATTTAACGATATGCTTCATCGTGGTGTATGACACCACTATGAACGATCTCCCAGCGGCAGAGCCTATGCTGGGAGATGGTAACTATGGTACACGTCGGGTTACTAAGCGACGCGCGGCGCCTAGTAACCCGATGTGTACCATAGTAACCAGCGATCTCGCTGGTCCACATCGCTGGTGAGTCTGTCTGTGTGACATCTCACCAGCGATGTGAGCGATATTGTAAGCGATTGCGCGTGCACGTGATCGCTTACAATATCGCTAGCGATGTCGACATGTGTGATGGCCGCTTTAAATAGACTAAGTAGGTAGGTAGACTTAAGGGCCCATCACACGCTACAAAATTGTTAACGATATCGTTGGTACGTCACAGCTTTTGGGCGGTGCAGCGACGTCGTTACGGCGGCGTTGCGAGTGACACCTAGTTACGACCAACGATAAGTCGTTGATCGTAGATTTATGAACATGTTCAAAAACCTGTCGTCCATTCAACCTGCTGCATCGGCTTGTGTGACACCCTGATAATGATGTCGTTTACGATTTCGCCTATTCAGAACTGGGGGATGTAGGCAACCAAACGTCCGCAAGTATCAGTCACTTGTCGCGGAATCGTTGCTGCGTTGTTCTCGATATAAGTACGTGTGACACCTCACTGGCGATCAATGAACGTCGTTCCAGCGATGTAGGTCAAGTCGCATCGTTGGTCGGTTCCCCGACGCATTGAAGCGTGTAACGGGCCCTTAAGTTGTATGATCCATTGTCTTCTGTTACCCTTGTGAAAGTTAAAAATTTGGGGCAAAAGCAACATGTTTGTGGGAAATATGACTTTTTTTATTTTCAGGTTATAAATTTTTGTATAGCATCTGTGGGTTCAAGGTGCTTCCCACGCATCTAAATAAATTCCTTGGGGGGGGGTCTAGTTTTCAAAATGTCACCTGTGGTGGGTTTCCACTTTTTAGGCACATCAGGGGCTCTGTAGACACAACATTGCGTTCACTACCCAATTTTGCACTACAAAAGTTGAATCGTGCTAATTTCCCTCCGTGCCCGGCCGTGCATCCAAACAGTGGTTTTCCACCATATATGGGGTAATGGCGTTGTACTCAGGAGAAATTGCACAAATTGCTTAATGCATTTTCTGCTGTTACCCTTGCAAAAAAGCTAAATTTGGGGCTAAAGTAACTTTTTTGTGGGAAAATATGATTTTGTATTTTGAAGGCTTAATATTATAATTTACTGTTAAGCACCTGGGGGTTCAAGGTGCTCACCAGCTATCTAGATAAATACTGTGAGGGGTATAGTTTCCAAAATGGAGATATTTCACGACTAATTACATTGTCCATTATCTCCTGTTACCTTTGTGAAAATACAAAATTTGGAGCTAAAGCAATTTTTTGTTGGAAAAAAGTAATGTAAAAAGAAGTAAAAGAAAAGTTGGTGATAAATTTTTAACCCTTCTAACTACCTAATAAAAATAAATTGTTTCAAAAATAATACTGATGTAAATTAGACATATGATGAATGTTAATAATTTTATTTTATATAACTATCTGGTTTAAATTTTTAAATTGCAAGATTTTCTAATTTTTTGTCAACTTTTCTATATTTTCATAAATAAATATTAATCATAGCGAACAAATTTTAGCACTAAGGCTGGTTTCACGCTGCGATTTTGTTAAATGAAAATCGGACAGCATCGGATCCGAATTAGCCCCCATGATCTCCAATGGGGATTGGATCGGATTTGCACTTAATGGCATCCGATTTGCCTCTGATCCGATTCTGTCTGATTTTTTTCAGTAGCCAAAATCGTAGACTGCCGGTAGTCTATCGGATGGATCAGATGGAAAATCGGATCCGATATCAGATCCAAAAATTTGTATTGAGCATGCTCCAAATCCCAGACCGCTCCCAAAACCTCTCGGATCTGATAGAAAATCGGACAAAATCGGATGTCATCGGTCCGATTTTCTATCAGATCCAATCAACAAGATCCGTTAGAAAATCTGACCGATAGCATCCAATTTAGTGCATCCGATGCTGTCCGATTTTCATCGGACAGCATTGGATTTAACAAAATCGCAATGTGAAAGCAGCCTAATATGAAGTACAACTTGTTCTCAGAATCACTGGAATATATTGAAGCAATCCAGAGTTATTACCACATCAGGTTTACTTTCACATTACAATTTTTTCCCTGTCCGTGGGATTCTACTTTTTGTAGGATCCCACGGACAGGAAAGGAAAGCATCGGAGGTGACCTCCAGATGCTTTTTCTGTGTCTGGGTCCGTGATTATCACGGATCCCGACACAGCGGGGCACTTTCACTTCTGCAATGTATAGTATACATTGCAGAAGTGAAATATAAGAAAGAGTTAAAAATAAAAAAAATCATTATGCTCACCTATCCTCGATCCAGCGCTGCCTCCCAGCAAGGTCCTTGTGCTTACAGGACCTGTGATGTCACACAGCATCATCGGGTCACATGACCGCAGTTACTGTGGTAACTGCGGTCATGTGACCCGATGATGCTCTGTGACATCATCACAGGTCCTGTAAGCACGAGGACCTTGCTGAGAGGCAGCTCTGGATCGAGGATAGGTGAGCATAATGATTTTTTTATTTTTAACTCTTTCTTTTACTTAATTACACTTCTGCAATGTATATTATACATTGCAGAAGTGTAATTAGAAGGGTTGGAGCAATTTTAGTGTACTGAGCATGCTCAGTACACTAAAATCGGGTCCGAGGAGACATCAGATGTTTCCTCGGACCCTGCTCCATAGGGCCCCATGTTAATGGAATCTGATCGAATCGGATTTGGCATAATTGCCATCCGATTTGTCAGATCCGATTCTATCCGGTTTTGGATGCGGATGCAAAAATCGGAGCAGTCTCCGATTTTTGCACCGGAAAGAAATCGGACAAAATCTAATCGGACGCAAATCGGATGGCAATTAGTGCACATTCGAATCAGTCCGATCCCCATAGGGTTACATGGGGGCAAATTTGGATCCAAAGCTGTCCAATTTCTATCGGACAGCATCGGATTTCACAAAATCGTAGGCGAGATTGAAAAAAAATGGTTTTCTCAAGAAGGTGAAAGCAGGCTCAGGGATGAAGAGGTTAAAGAAGAAGATGCAGCAAACTAAAATTAAAATTGGGTCTTCTCTATTGTGACCGGTCAAGCACATGACCAACCATGGCAGGGTTAAGGGAATATTTGGATGGGATCGGAAGACTTACACAAAAGGAAGGGAAGGAATACAGAGAAGGACAACCTAAAATCATATTTTCTTCCATCCCACAGAATCTATTCAATATACATACATGCTTAGAATAAAAATCTCGTTTATGAACTTACGCATTGCATCGTGCGATTCTAGAACGTGTGCGATTATATATTAGCTTTACATGTTTTAGGCTACGAAATTAGATACAAATATTTAATAATCAAAGATAGCAGTAGAATTGTATAGCATGCAAGCAACAAAGTAGGTATGTGTATGTTCAATATCATGAAAGCCATTATAGATGAAAATGCTGCTATTCATGGTGAAGTAACGAAAATAAAGACACGATAAGACGATAATGTCTGGACTCTGGAGATTTGTCATTACAGTACTGGCAGTGGGATGCTGCATCATGTGATAGTCTGTTAGATCTATACTCAGTAGATTCACCTGTGTGATGCTGCATCCTGTGACAGTTTCATTGATGTGGATTGCTGAGATTCATTGTCATAACGCTGGCGATGTAATGATACATCCTGTAACAGTGTCGTCGATCTGGGCAATGGAGAATCTTCTTCATGTTGCTTGTGTTGCACTGTCTGTCAACGTCATAGACCTTGACATTGGAGAAGCGGCCAAATGGTGTGCTCGCTGTGATGCAGCATCTTGTTAGTGTCTCCATGATCTTGACACCGGAGATTTGTGTTGTCGGTGCTGATGCTGCAAAATGGCATCCTGTGACAATCTAATGGGTCAGGACTGTGGGGAGTTGTGTGCGACACACATGTGCCTCTGTGTAGTGGCTTGGTCAATCAATGCTCTCTGTGTTCAGTAGTTTCCCTTGTGCGTCGCTGCCTTTTCCGTTGTGCTGCTGCTTTCTTTCCATATCATCTGTGTACTCTTTGGGACGGTGAATCTTGGTGTAGATTTTGAGTGATCAACCACAGTTTAAATTCTCACATTCCAGTTTAACTGCCTTTTGTAATGTACATGATGTCCTATAGGTGGCAATGTTTTCGAGACAAACTTAGACACAGACAGACAGACAGACTGGATAGAGCTTTTATATAGTAGATAATTAGGATGAAGAAAAAAATCTGTAAAAGCTTAAATCAAGTAGCCACGTGTCTGGGGCTAACTGTAAGAAACATCTATAAATAAATTATATTTAAAGTGTAGCTAAAACCATAATGACTGTGTTCCTGGATGGGCTGCGTTACCACGCTCTGTGGCAGATTAATGATGAGCTTGTCAATCCATTCACCACAATGGTAAATGTCTATGGGATCAATAAACCCAGAGTAACTTTAGAAAAGCAACACTTACTGCTCACGCTATAAATGATTGATGGGCAGTGTAAGAAATATAGTACTATGGGCCCCCCACAAATAGCCATTTAAATTGTAAATGTTCTCTGAAAAGAGAAATATGAGTAATATATTATAACATATATGATATAAGTAATGGGATGCTGAAAGCTCTATTTCTAAGTTTTAGGTGTAGTTACTAACGTTGATTTGTGAACTCACCATAATAATGTCACTTCTGAATGCCTAAGGAAGGTTTACACAATAGGTTTTCTGTGTGTCACTGCTGCATTGCAGAGCAATACAAGTCATTGCGACCCTGAGTGAACTGCGACAAGCAAGTTGCAAATGTTAGATGCAGCTGGACTTTATGCAACTTGCTTGCTGCACTCTCACTAATCTCAGGGTCACAATGACTTGTATTGCACTGTGATGTAGAGGCAACACATAGCACACTTTGGCTGTGCAACTTATGTCACAGCCATAGTCACCATGTAGCCCCTTGCCAAGAAGGGTCAGTCTTTAAATACATTTCTCTACCAGGCTATAAACAAATCTGGTACCAGTTATCAGTACTGTCAATGTTTAATGTGATTGTAATATATGGCGAAACGGTCAATAGTTGCCACTTTTCACTCTTATTTTATTACCACTACTCCCATGAGTATTCCATTTTTTTTAATCCACCATATGGCTCCCTAAAATATGGGCAACTTTATTTAGTGCTACTTTTTATAGTCATTACCAAGGGAGCATTGCTTATAGGGTTTTTTGGGGAAGTAATTTTAGGCTATGTGCACACTGGTGGGCGGGTTTGTGTCGGCGGCGGCTGGGCGGACCTGCCAGGAAGCTCTGGAGCCGTCCACCGGCATCCTGGCGGGTATGTGCCGCGGGTGTGCGGCGGGCTACGGGCGGGTGCACAGCGGGTTAGCGCCGGCGGTGTTGCGGCGGCTGGAAGCAGTACATGATTCTGCTTGCAGCCGCTGCATAACCGGCCGGTTTATAGAACATGCTCATTCGTTGCTAACCCGCTGGGAACCCAGCGGTTTAGCAACAGATCATCATGTGGAAACCGCCGGTGTGTGCACAGCGGCTGTCGGTTTCCATAGGTTTTAATGTTAACCCAAAAGCCGCTTTTGGATTAACATAAATTTACATAAAACTCATGGAAACCGACCGGCGGTTTCCGCTGCTAAACCTGCAGTAAAACTACCAGTGTGCACATACCCTTACACATGCCCGTTGTAAAGACCACAGAAATTGGCACAAAATAAAAAGACCCATACCTCTAGAACCATTTGCCAGATAATTGACCAAACAAAAGAGGGCATATTCAGCGAAGCAATGGGAGTAAAATAAACACAAAAAAGCCCTCTTTTAATCATTTGACCAATCATCTTTAAACTGAGATGTCATGTTGCGGTCTCCTCTCATCCCTTGGGCACATGCAACTGGTCACAGGTGGCAGAAATTATTGGCCAAGGTCCATTACCTTTTTTTTCCCCAGTAAAGGGCACAAAGTCCTCCCTGTCTTGGTGCTCCATAGCTTCTTTCTGAAGATAAGCCAGAAGGTGTTCTCTATCAAATGCGCCAGATGACTCCTTTGTTGTCTGATCCTTCTGTCGGAACCCAGCAGGTAACAGGGCATTCTGAAAATCAAAAAAAGGTTTTTAATTATTTTATGCTCATCAAAACTAATCACAATTTGACACTGTGTTATGTATTCCTTAGGCTTACTCTGAAGACCCCGTTACATGGTACGAGATCGTGAACGATATCGCTCAAATGTCACGGGTTTGGAGTCGTTGAAACGACATCATTAGGTCGTCGTTGTGTGTGACACCGAGATACAACTACGATAAATCATTGGATCGTTGATCGCAGATTTGAGAACATGTTCTCAAATCAGACGATCCACGATCAGCCAACCTGCAGCATCGTTCTGTGCGACACCGTGATAACGATGTCATTAACGACTTCGTCCATTCACATCAGTGTACACGTATCGTTCTCTAGGTTGTGCGAACGATTCCTGCTCGCTGGATAGTTGGTGCATCTCCCCAACATTCTCTAAACTATGTCCTAACGACCGCGCGCCCCCGAGATCGTTATGGCCCCTTTACACGCAGCTACAGGTAACAGGTTTTCCACAGGTAACTTGCTGGCTGCAGTGAAATCATAGAGACATGGTTCTATCTTGTTGCTGTGTACAAATGGAACTATGTCTCCATGATTTCACTGCAGCCAGTAAGTTACCTGTGGAAAACCTGTTACCTGTAGCTGCGTGTAAAGGGGCCTTTAGTGATATCGTTTCAACATTGAAACGTGTAACGGTATCTTAAGGCACATTAGGAGGTATTAGGCTACTTTCCTATGATGAGCTTTGGTGTGTTTTTGATACTAAGTAATTTTGCTGCATCAAAAATGTAGCACGGCACAGTTCCAGGAAAGTCGATGGAATTTATAGAAATCTCATATCCACTAGGCTTCCTTTGTACTCAATGTTAGCCCCACCTGTGGTGAGTGTTTTAAGTCCGCAGTATGTGCGGTGGTATTAGACACTGTAAAGGACTATGAACTGTGACAAATTTTACCACTACTTTAAGCCTATGTGGCCTTGGACACATAGAACACTGGTTTAAAGAAGAAGAACCTCTAGGAAAGTATGTGTGTCCAAATATTGATGTTCCCTACATCTATGACTACATAATACAATCTCACTGCCATTGTATAGGAGTCTAACCTTCAAGCTCCATACCACTGTATAGCAATGTAACCTTCAAGCTTAACATCACTGTATAGTAATATAACCTCCTAGCTCAATGCCACTAAATAGTAGTGTATGTAAACTCCAAAATGCATGCCACTGTATAGTAGTGTAACTTTTAAGCAACATGCCACTGTATAGTAGTTGAACCATCAATATCATGCTATTGTATAGGAGTCTAACGTTCAGGTTCCATACTATTGTTTAGTAATGTAACCTCCAAGAGCAATGCCACTGTATAGTAGTGTACATTTTAACCTCAATTCCATTGTATAGTAGTGTAACCTCCAAACTCGATACAACTGTTTAGCAGTGTAACATTGAAGCTCCATACCACGGTATAGTAGTTGAAAATTCAATCTCAATGCCACTGTATAGTAGTGTGACATTCAAGCTCCATTCCACTGTGTAATAATGTAACCTCCAGGCTCAATGCAACAATATAGTAATGTAACCACCAAGTTCAATGCAACTGTATGACGGTGTAATCTTCAAGATCAATGCCGCTGTATATTATTGTAACATTCAAGCACCATACAACTGTATAGTCAGGGAAGGCATCAGCACCCGATGCACCCGGGCAAGTGCCATGGCCATGGATGTCCGGGGGCCCACTCGCCGTCGAAGACACCGTCCACGCTGCTTGCTGGACAGTGTCCCGTGCCCTGCTCTTGCACTGCTTCCTCCCTCGTGCACTGTTCGATGAGCACAGCGTCTGACTGCTAATGGCTTATGTATTGTAATAGGCTAGCAGCGGTGTCCCTATACCCAGTGATGAAGGAGATCAGTGCCGCTCCACAGGTGACGGTAGATGACAGCACAGCAGGTGGGGGGAAATACAGCTTACAGGGGCACCCTGTCAGCAGGAGAGTGACAGCAAACATGGGCCCCATGTCAGGGAAGATAAACACCGCACAGGGACCCCTGTCAGAGGAAGAGAGACAGCATATAAGAGCCCCCTGTAAAGGGGAAAGAGACAGTTTACAGGGCCCCCTGTCAGGGAAAGAGTCACAGCTCATAGGGGCCCCGTGCCTTGGGGAGATAGACACAGCGCACGAGGGGGGGAAACACAACAACTGGGGGAAGAGACACAGGGGGGAGAGAGACAGCACACTGGGAGGGAAATGACAGCACCCAGAGGGAGAGATGTGGTGCATGGGGGGAAGGGTTGGGGGTGGGACACAGCCCACAGTCTCTAATATCCTACCTGAGGAAGGCTTATCCTTACTGTAAAGCCGAAACGCGTTGTATGTTCTCCACTATATTACTGATGGAATAAACTACTACTTTGGAAAATAAGAAGAATTTGCATTGTGTCTTTCTGGACCTGGGAGCGCTCGTCTATACACCAGATAATCTACCTCATTTCGAGTAAATTAGTCATTAGTAATCCCCAGCATGTTTGGGTCTGTCCCTGTACCAACCTCAAAGTGGGATCTGTCTTTGTGTTTCCTCATTTTAAAAACAGAGTTTTTTTGTATGTCAAAGGAGTAAAAATAATTCTGATATACATAGGTAAAAGCACTGAAAAATGTGTCTCTCTAGTTTAGGCAAACTCATGGCCACTGTTTTTAGTAGACATCATATATGATCTACAATTCCTATAAAATTAAAGGATTACTCTGGAGAGATAAAAAAAATTGTACTCTCCTGCCCTCCTACTTGATGAAGCTGAGCTGGGCACTACAGTCCTAGGATCTATAGATTGCTTATAAATCAATAAAATAGTATCTGCTCTTCAGCTCTCGCCCCTCCTTTATGGGACAGTACATCACAGAGCAGAGAAAGCTTCAGGCTGTTGCTGAGAGCAGGGGGCGGTGGAGAGTGGCTAACACACTACATGCCAGCCCCCACTCAATAAACCTGCTGTAATCACTGTACTCTCCTAAGCTGACGGTGACACATGCACAAACATACACACGATCACTCAACTCAGGAGTATCGTGCAATACATACAGCAGGCATACAGTGTGTTGGGTGCATAAAGTGTGGGCTGGCATGTAGTGTGTGAGCATCAGAGTCGGCGGCCACGGTCCTGCCACGCCCTCTGTTTGTACACTAGCAGACGTATGAGGGGCAAAATTGTAGGATGATCCAGAAGCGCCCGGCGGCCATGCCCCCACCACAATGCTCTGCTCTCAGCAACAGCTTGAAGCTGAATCTGCTCTGTGATGTAATGTCCCATAAAGAAGTGGTGAGCACTGAGGAGCAGATACTATTTTATTGATCTAAACATCCTAGAACTGCAGTGGACAGCTCAGCTCCATCAGAGGAAGGCAGGGACAGCACAAAATAAAAATTATCTCCCGAAGTTCCCCTTTAAGTCCTCGTCAAGCAGATTTGGCAATGGAGACAATCCCTGTAATCTCTGCGTCCATTAATTTCACAGAATGCAAGTCCTGATATATATCTATGAAAAGAATGCTCCAGTAATGAAAGGGTTATCCATTTCCATATTTTTGTAGGCAGCACTAAAGATTAACACGTGTTGATCTGGAATCAGACACATAGCTATATCACTTTCTATTTTTGGTTCCAATGCATTATGAGAAAACTGAAGTTACTCATTTACCTGACGGAATGGAAATGTCTACACATTTTCCTTCCCTAAAACCAACACATGTTTCATTTCAGGAGCAGTCATTTGTTCCCAGCAAAGGTGACTTTGCAGTCAATAAAGAGTTTCTCAGTGTTGTTCTTGGCTTCTGCGGGAAGAGCGCCTGCCAGCATGCGGGAGAGTTGTAGACAGCATCCAAGAGAATGTAAAATGAAAGCCATACAATTAAGATCTCGCAAGTAACATGACTGCTATTAATTAGTTCAAGGCTGCCCTGCGTCATCAGTATGTGATGGGATGGTCAGAATGACATCCAATTTACTTATCCATGTTTAGTACGTACCATAGGCAAAATGCCTACATTTGCCAAAATTACAGGCATGTTTCCTAATTATTGTTATATACTGATCTCCTGTGATACTAATTATACAAACCATCTGATCTGCTGTATTTTGTCACTTTTCCACATGTATTTTAGTTACAAGGATGTAAACGTCCAGATCAGCAAGGCACCAAAATGATTTAGGCTTGGTGAATATACATTTCCTGAATTTAATTTTTTTAATATTTTTATAATCCCTTTACAATTTGTATGGAATTAAAGAGGTGTTTCCAAATGAGAAATGTATAGTATATTGATAATATAACAACACAATTAATATAAACCTTTCTTTTCCCTTTTAGAAAACACATCCACAGGTATCTTCACACAGGGTTCTTTCAAGCTGATCTGCTTAAAAAATCTATATTAAAGGAAATCTGTCAGGTCACTCATGCCCCCAAGCTATTACTATCTGTCCCTGCAGCTTCCTAGTACATTGATAATCATCCCTGTCTGACCTAAGGGTATCGTCACACTTGGCGACGCACCAGCGATCCCGTCAACGATGCGACCTGGTAAGGATCACTGGTGCGTCACTACTTGGTCGCTGGTGTCAAACAGTCAGATCTCACCAGCGATGCAACAACGATACGGCGGTCGTTGGGAACCTGTCACTCTCGGGGGTAGTATTGAGATTGTTGGTTGTTTTCCCTATCAAATACAGTGATGCACGCTGCCCAGTGGGAGCACAACAATCAAAAAATGGTCCAGAACAGTTTGTAATGAGCAGCGATCCTCACAGCAGGGGCCTGGTCGCTGCTACGTGTCAAACGTAGCAAGATCGCTGCTGAGGTCATTGGTGTATCACAAAACTTGTGACTCAGCAGCGATCTCGCAAGGGATCTCGCTTAGTGTGACGGGGGCTTAATACTGTCATGTGAAAGTTGATAAAAATTATTTTCATAATTTACAATTTCGTATATTAATTAGGCTCAGTCCAGTCTGATGGGGTGTTCTCTCAGGGTCAATGTACACCCTCATTCCCTGGTTATCACGCCCCGGTGAGCGTGATAACTTAACTTACAAGCGCTGTCTTCTACTTTGGAGAGTCTAAAAATCTATTGGCTACTTCTAGGTATGACGTGCCCGGCCGTGTCTATTTCTGGTCCTGCGCATTGTGAGGTAATATTGGGTGTATTTGCCGGCACCAGAGCATGTGCAGTGTATATTCTGAAGCCGGAAAGTACACCCAATACTCCCCCACAATGCACAGGACCGGAAATTGACACGTCTAATGCCCCTTTCTCATAGTTTTTTTCAAATTGTGGCAGACCCGGCAGATTTACCGCATCTGTCCACACTTGCGGCAAGCCCCATGCATTGTCTATGGGGCTTCCGGCAGGTGCGGCAAGTGCGGTATTGCCGCGATCCGGCACTTTTGGCAATTGCGGCCGCGAAAAATAAAAGCTGATTTTAAAGGGCCTAAGTAGTAGCCAATGTTGTTTATGTCGTGAAAAGTTATTACAGATACACCAGACATGAGAGATACAGTGTACATCACAATGCCCATACCTCAGGATCCAGCTCCTCCAGGACATTCTCTAACTGCTTCAATTCGTCTTCCGATAATTTATTAAGAATTTCATCCTCGTTTATATTCTTATACTTGTCAAAGTCTTTCCTGAATGGCAGAGACATGACTGAATGATCCGGAATGGTTTTCCTGTAATAATAGAAGGCAATCAACGATGATTACAGCCTCTCAATTAACTTTGACACTAGTGACAACGAAAGACGGTGTAATTGAATGTTTTATATATTCCTTCATGACGGTCCTATAAGACTCTTCCTAACACTTCTAATGTACTGGAGCGTGAGGAACAGAAAGGGCATCTGAAATGGCTGATTATTATTAGTGCGACTCTTCATGGCATCTGGTTCTGAACTACAGTAATCAAACAGCGGACATTACTGAAGATGGAGAACATTAGACCTGACATATTGGAACACTTATGAACCATGAAGTTCATCAACCTCTTGCCTTGGGAAAACAAGAGTGAAAGAGAAAATACTTTTTGTAGGGAGAGAACAGCAAAAACTGTACTGTCATCTTCTAATGAACCTAATACAGACAGGAGCAAATATAGAGTGCAGAGTTTTCCTGAGGTCCAGGACTAGAGTTGGTGTCAATCAACTCCCAGGACCTGGTCCATCACCACTGAATTCAGTACTTTGTAGCTGCTGGATGGGAGCCCAGAGAACTGCCTACTAGCTGACAATATCAGTGGCTCTTCTTTTGATTATCTGGCCTGGTTCAACATCCCATGTCGGCCATAACTATGACTTCAGGCCAGGCCTGGCTAATAAAGGAGGAGCTGCAGATGCTGAGCGCTAATAGGAGGGTTAAGAGAGAGCTAGAGGAGGTTCTCAACATTCCTATCCAAAGGCCAAAGATTACTAATGTGGCAGAAGGATCAGGTCTTGTGAACTGATTTGCACCAATTCCATCTCGGAACCACATGAGGAGACCAAAACTACAAATCAAGTGTAAACATTTCAGTGCCTTATTGCAGACTCTTGCATTGAAAGCCAGAAGCTGAAAGTTACATTGTGCAATGATTGTCATTACCATGTGTACTCAATGTAACTATACATAAATGGCATTTATAGTCATGCAGATGAACCCCCAGGAGCACTTAGATAATGCAGCATATACAACTAGTCTCTCTGTCTCAAAGGCTCATAGATTAAGGAAATATCCTAAACTTACAAAAAAAAGCAGACAAGTCCACTGCACATAAAGTAGTTTCCCAGGTAGAAATGTTGGGTCATTGATTGATTGCACCAGACTTGCAGCATTGATCTCTTATCAGCACTAGGAGAAAAAGTGTCATCCAATCACTATTAGGATATGTGTCCACAGTGTGTTTTTGCAGCGTTTCTTCAGCGTTTTTGCTATGGTTTTATGCTAATGCATGCTAATTTGTTCCTGCCATTGGGCTTCCCAGCAAAAACAATGTTTTTCACAGAAACGCTGTGCCCACACACTGGTTTTGCTACACCTCAAAAACATTTTCCTACTGTTGACTCTGCAAAAACTCTAACTGTTGCCCTTATTCTTTCTCGCCTGGATTACTGCAATTTTCTACTAATCGGTCTCCCTCTTACTAAACTGTCTCCTCTCCAATCCATCCTGAATGCAGCAGCCAGGATTATATTCCTCTCCAACCGCTTCACTGATGCCTCTATCTTGTGCCAGTCATTGCATTGGCTGCTCATCCGCTACAGAGTACAATATAAAATTATCACTCTGACCCACAAAGCCCTCCACAGTTCTGCACCGCCATACATCTCCTCCCTCATCTCGGTCTATTGCCCTACACGTGCCCTCTCTTCTGCAAGTGACCTAAGATTGACATCAGCTACAATCCGAGCCTCCCAATCTCGTCTCCAAGACTTCTCATGAGCTGCACCAATTCTCTGAAATAGATTACCAAAAACAATTCAATTAATTCCCAATAGTAATAGTTTTAAAAAAGCCTTAAAAACGCATCTCTTTAGACTAGCCTATCACCTCACCTCACTTGTCTAACTATCTTCCCTTTTCCAAATCTGGTCCCTTGTATCATCTGTCTGCACCCCCCCATGCATTATATAGCACTTTATCTGAACTGTACAGATCCGGTGACCGGTTCATGCAGCATTGATGAATCCCCTATTTATTATATTGATGGCTGGACCATGCATGATGGCACTTTTTACCATTTACCTTTTTTTGTACCCCCTATTTCCTCATAGATTGTAAGCTTGTGAGCAGGGACCTCACTCCTCATGGTTTTTGAATTTTTTGTTACTCTCTATTGTCTCATATTGTCTGTATATGTTCCCTCTGAACTGTAAAGCACTGCCGAATATGTTGGTGATATATAAATAAAATTATTATTATTATTGTCATATACTCCAGTTTTTGCTGTGGATGGGAAAGATTGAGCATGTCCTATCTTTTCTTCGTTATTGCGGCAGACAATGGCAAAAACACTGAAAAAACACAGCAAACCATTGATTATGATGAAGTTGTTATTTACTGTAAGGCTGGCTTCACATTAGCGTTTGTGTCTGCATGCTGATGGCACGCAGACACAAACGCTGTCAAAAGCAGTGTTGAAATGATGTGTCCGCAGCGGATAATGTCCGCCTGCGGACACATCACCAGGGAGCCCGGCAGCCAATCGGCGCTGTCCGGGGGCGGGCCGAGGAGGAGTTCAGCGCCGGAGATCTCCTCCTCCCCGCCGCCGGTAAGCACCGGGACATGTCGGCGGGGAGAACAGCTGATTTGACAGCTGTTTGAATCTTCCCGTGCCGACACTGAGAGGAGATGTCGGCGCGGGAAGATTCAAACAGCTGTCAAATCAGCTGTTCTCCCCGCCGACATCGCTAGCACATTACAGGCGGCGGGAGGAGGAGGACAGCAGAGGCTGAGCTGATCTCCCGGTGGCCGTCGGTGAGCTCCTGTGACATCACCGGCGGCCACCGGGAGATTTTTCAATGGGTCCGCAGCGTTCTCCTGCGCTGTCAAGCGCAGAACTCTGCGGACCCATTGAAGCCAATGCATTTTTTGTGCGCTTGGGGACGCTTGCTGATTTTCCAAGGTCCCCAAACGCACAAAAAATACCCAACATGCTGCGTCCCGGGTGCTGATGCTGGACACCGGAAGCAGCAGATATCGTCCGCATCCGTACCCGAACGCAGCAACCATGCGTTCCTATGTTAAACATAGGAACGCAGTGCGCATGCGTTTGACTGCGTATGGGAACGCAGCAATACGCTGCCTTCCCATACGCAAATGTGAAGCCAGCCTAACTGTGATGGTGGACTGAATGTAATTAGGCAATGTGGCTGGTAAGGACACACTTTGCTTATAATTGCGTCATTACAATAGTCTATAATGGACTCTGAGTCTGGAAAGAGATTGCAGAAGAATTGGATGAAAATGTAAGTCTTATTTTTAGAGCATGAGACAAAAAGTAATAAATTCCAGGACAAAACCAAACTATATTTAGCTCAATGTGTTTTAAAAGAACTGGCAATTAACTAAAAGATACTCTAATGAAATCCCATCTTCTGTCTGTAGGAGAGCACGGCTCATGAGCCGCCCGACTTCTTGATTGCTGGTCTCGGTGTGTTACTGCTTCAGAGACAATTTAGGCCAACAAGTATTATACCGCTGCTGTCATGAACTGTGCACTTCCAATGCTGCTATATAAGAATTTTCATACAGGCAAGAGACATACACAAATGCACACCCATTGCTTGTGCACCCCTCCCCCACAAGCTGTAGTGCTATTGTTCTCTGTCAGCAGGTTCCTACTCGCCCATTCAAAAGGAGGTTTTTAAAGGGATCCTGTCACCTCCAAAACGGCTCCTTAGGCTGGTTTCACATTACGGATTTTTTATTTCCGATGCTGTCCGATAAAAATCGGACAGCATCGGAACGATTTTGGCCCCCATGCAGCCCTATGGGCATCAGACCGAATCGGATGTGCACTAAATGGCATCCGATTTGGTCCGATCCGATTCTGTCCGTTTTTTTTATCGGTGCAAAAATCGGAGCATGCTCAGTTTTTGCACCGAAAATAAAATCGGACAAAATTGGATCGGACCAAATTGGATGCCATTTAGTGCACATCTGATTTGGTCCGATGATTTTAACATGGGGCCCTATGGAGCAGGGTCCGAGGAAACATCTGATGTGTCCTCGGACCCGATTTTACTGTACTGAGTTAAACTGCTCCTAACTGGGAGAGCAGGGGTTAAAAAAAAAAAAAAACAATGTATGCTCACCTGTCCCCGAGGCCCCCGCCATCTCCCGCAGGCTCCCGGTGTCTCCAGAGGTCTTCTTCTTCTCAACAGGACCTGCCGTGATGTCACAATCACGTGACCGCCTTTTAACATGGTGTAACCTGCGGTCACGTGACCGTGACGTCACGGCAGGTCCTTTTCAGAAGAAGAAGACCTCTGGAGACACCGGGAGCCTGCAGGAGACGGCGGGGGCTTCAGGGACAGGTGAGCATATACATTTTTTTTTTTAGCCCGGAGGCAGCGATTTATGCCAGAATCGGATGCCTATTTGGCATCCGATTCCAGGCATCAAAAGGGAGGTGATGCTGTCTGATTTTATCGGCTCCTTTCAAAATCGTAATGTGAAGGTAGCCTAAGCTAGCAAAACATGTCCCTGCACCATCCTATCATTAATCTCCCACTTCTTTTGTCTCCTAAAAGCATCCTGTGAAAGTGGATAAAAATGTTTTAATACTCACTCATTAGGGATTATAATTAGCAGTGACTATATTCTTTAGTCACCAAGGCAGGCTGTTTTGCAGCTCCAGGATCCACCCTGTCTCTGTGTGTTTGCTGTGATGTGCAGGCATTGCCCTCCCCCATCTCTATAACTCACAGAATGCAAATCATTAGTCCTGCCTTCAGTTTTAGTTTCATAGCAGCACAGACAGAGAGAGGGCTGGATCTTGGAGCTGCAAAACAACACCCTCTGGTGACTAAAGAATGTAGCCCCTGCTAATTATAATCCCTAATGAGTAAGTATTAAAACGTTTTTATGCACTTTCACAGAATGCTTTTAGGAGACAAAAGGAGTGTGAGATTAGTGAATGGATGCTGCAGGGACATGTTTTGATAGCTTGGGAGGCATTTTAGAAGTGACAGGATACCTTTAAATGCAAAGAGAGGCAGTGACTGAGTGTAGGTTCCCAGGAATCATGCCTCAACGTGGCTACTGGGTGGATATAGAAATGGCCATCTTTATATGTTAAGTGTCCCGTTTTTATATATAGCTATATATATATATAAGCTTAGCTATATTGCTAGTCCATATTCTTGTATATTCATTATAGCCTTAGTATTCAGAGTGCAGCTGTCTTTTTTGTTACAATGTGTTATGTTCAGTTTTGCAGCAATACACATTGCATGCTAGGGAGTGCCGCAGTTTTTCTCGTCTTGATTAAAACCTATGCTTCTGCTTACATGCCCGTGCTGTCACACGGACCATGTGTCCATGTGTACGACGTGTCTGTGATAACCACGCAGAGACATGTCTGTTTTTTTACTGGCAGTACAGATTAAAAAGGCCAATAGAAGTCTATGGGTCCATGAAAAACACGTACTGCACACCGATGCTGTTCCTGTGTTAGAATTAAATGCATTTCAATAAATTAATCATTTGTATGTGTTAAAGATGTGCAAATATGATAGATAGATAGATAGATAGATAGATAGATAGATAGATAGATAGATAGATAGATAGATAATTATTTGTGAAAAAAGGGCTGCAGCACACAAACTTGAGATGATTCTGTCTGCCTTTATTGGCTTTCTAAGCCATTAGATTAGCGACGTTTCGGTCCAATATTGACCTTCTTCCAGGCGTGAAGAAGGTCAATATTGGACCGAAACGTCGCTAATCTAATGCCTTAGAAAGCCAATAAAGGCAGAATCATCTCAAGTTTGTGTGCTGCAGCCTTTTTTCACAAATAATTATCTGGAGTTTGGTGGTTGAAAACCACCTCAAGGACTGCTAAGCACTGAGCATATGCTAAACAAAGAACCGCTGCTCACCATTTTTTCTATTGTTTAGATAAAGGGAAACCTGGGAAAAAAACTTAAAAACACAGGGAAAGAAAACAAGACATGTTTCATCCTTAACCACTTTATAAAAAAAAAAAGTTTTGAAGTTCCCACGCAGGTCCGACATAGTCCAGAGATTCTGACAAGCAAAGTTTATGGAGCATCGTTCTGACACTCCAGACTTTGCTAACAGGCACTCCATTCTTCAGAGTCACCACTTCATAGACAGCACAGTGTGATCCAAGACGTTTGAAGATCAGAGCCGTCAAGTTTTGTGATGCAGCATGGTGCAGCATGACCCGGAAGTGCATGGTACCAAATTCTATGGAGTATCAGAATGATGCTCCATAGACATTGTTCATAAAAATCTCTGGACTATGTCAGATCTGTGTGGGATTTTTTTTTTAAATAAAGTGGTGAAAGAGGAAAAGTGTTTTGTTTTACTTTTCTGTGATTTTTAGTGTTTTTCAAGTGTCCGTTTGTGGAGTACATAAGATTGGGTGGACTATGGCGGATTCCTTTGACTATCTTGGACCAGCAGTTTTTTTTTTATTTTAAATAAACTGGTGAATGAGGGTACCTTTCAGGGAGTAATTATTTCATTGAAGTCATTTTTTTGTGTGGGTGTCTTTTTTTTATTAATGGGTTGGTAATGAAGGTGTATGATAGATACTTCTCTGTTAGCCGGGCGTCACACGCTATGATATATGTAAAGATATCGCTGGAAAGTGCCTGATTTGGCATCGCTCCTACAACATCGTTGCGTGTGACAGGTCAATCTGACTAGCGATAAGTGGTCAGATCGTTATATACAGATATGGGAACCGGACCCCATACCAGACGGTGTCGAACATACAATCTGTTGCATCATTCAGTGTGACACCATGATAACCGATCTCCTGACCGATTTCTCCTATTCACAACATTGGCAAGCATCAATCGCTGGTTGTGTGAACAATCCCCGCACGTAACATCGTTGCTGCGTCCTGAATGTTATCTATACATGTGACACCTCGCTAAGATGTTGTCCACAAGTGCACACTACTGACATCGTTATTGAGTTCCCACACAAAATCGTAGTGTGTGACGGCCGCCTTACGAACATCAAAGCTTGATGCCAGCTGTGTGTTTTTGGATACTACACAGCTGACATCAACCATAAAAACCATTACCCCTATTGCCAAAGCACCTGGGCAATCGGAAAGAGTCGAAGCAAAGTGCCACTATTGGAGCACTTGTAAGGCTCTATTTCTGGAGCAGCTCACAGCTGTCTGATTTGCCTTTGCTGGTTATCAAAAATGGGGGGATCCCAGGTCTCATTTTTCTCATGTAATTATTTTTTTTCTTTAACACATAACATGCATAACACATATAATACATAAAACATGCATTTCATTCTGTTATGTATCACACGGACGACACACAAATAGTCAAAATGGACCATGCCACATATGCGTTCTTTATGCAAACTTGTGAAGTGAGCCACAGCTTATGTGCTCACGGTCCGGAGGAGCTCCATGTTGGATGCTGCTCCTCCGGACCTGAGGGAACACACGAGTGGCCTCAGTTAGACTGTAGCCGCCCTGTACTCACCATATGCGGCGGGTGTGGGGCAGTATCTCCCTGCGTACAGCTGATGGGTGCCGCTTCCGACTCCGCAGCATGAAATGAACATGCTGTGGAGGAGCGGAATGCTGGCAACCTGCACCACGGCTAAAAGAACGCTGAGGTCAAGTTAAGCATAGTGGGCATGGGGTTTCTTAAAATCCCATCCAATATGCTGATACTGTACTATGCAGCGGCAAGACACTGTGACCAAAACGCTGCGTATGCTTACCGTGAGTATCTGCATACAGCTAAGACATACATACCTAAGACAGCTTTAGCTCTGCAGCATCGAAAGCACAGTGGGACTGAAACCAGACTTAACCATTTGCTCCAGTGATCTTGACTGGCGTCAATGCTGTGCTGACAAGATCTCTAAGAGCCTATGAGCAGATTATATGTGTTTGATGCGTTTCTGCAGTGGAAACACACTAAAACCGCATATGTGTTTCTTACCAGCAGATTTTGTGCATCTCATGCACGTCTATGGGAAAGGTCTGAGCATGAAAATTAGTGTACCGGCAAAAGAGAAACTGATATATGGCAGACTGTAAACAAGCACCGTAGATCAGTTTATGCTGAGTAAGGGCGGCTTCACACCACGGTTTTTCAGCTGTCAGGGTGTGTCCAGAGCTTTGCAGGAGGCACTGGACACAGCCTGACAGCTCAGGACAAACAGAACTGGAGGGTTAATATGTCCTCTTGTCCTGTTTGCAGCCAGATTCGGCAGAGCGCAGCTGCAGGAGCTGTCCCTGCTGAAATGACAGAATCGTGGCTAGCGGGAAGCTATCCGCGGTCCTAAAATCTCAGCAGGGGATAGCTCCAGGTGCTGAAGTTCAGCGCAGCCGGCGCTGAGCTTCAGCACCCGCCTTCCGGGATCCTGACAGATTCTCTGTCGGGTCCAGCGCCCCAAAGACTCCCATGTTGGGTGGCACCGGATCGCGCTGGATTGGGAATAATCCGGCAGGATCCGGTTTGGTTTAATTTCCTTGCTCCCATACACAAAAATGCTGCAACCTCCGATTTTGTGTCCAGGGCAAAAAACGAATGCAGCCTGATGCTGCCAGACAGGGACAAAACCAGATGGCAAATCACTGCCATCCGGCCCTATTCGGCACCATAGGGCTACATTATGTCAAAATCGGGTCCAGGGCTGTCAGTTTCACATCGGACAGCCCTGGACCTGATCACACCGTGGTGTGAAGCCGGCCTAAGAAAAAAAGCACAATGGGTATGCAATGTCTATGAATCCCATTTACTTTGATGGAACCACTGTGCTACACAACATCAAAAACTCACATAAAACTCATCGTGGGCAGACAACCATAGGTCACATGCACATGTCGATCTTTAATGAGTTTTTACCTCACTATTTGTAAGCGAAAACAAGGAGTGGAGCAATCAGAGGAAAAGTATGATAAAGAAAGACGGCAATACTTCTACATTTTTCACCCATTCCTGGTTTTCTTAGGCTGGAGGCACACGGTGCGAGGGACTCGCACGAGTGCCATGCGAGGGATACTTGCATTGCACTGGGACCAGTGTTGCCCTATCAGGCAGGGCACACTGGAGCGAGTCCCCCGCACCTAACTCGCACTGCGAGTCAGAAGCCAGTGCAGTCGCAGCATGCTGCGACTGCACGCGATTCTGACGTGCGTGAGGGCAATGCAAGTGTATGGGGGCGAGAAAATCTCGCCCTCATACAGCACACTGTGCGAGTGTGCAGCCAAAAATGCTTTAAACTCGCTGGCTGTCAAAGCCGGCAAGTTTAAAATGACAGCTTTGTGGGTACAGTAAGCTATCATCTTGTACTGCTGTGACAGCAGCGGTACAAGATGTTTAGCTAAGACAATGATTGTAGTTAAATAATGTATTCTGGGGTTATTTTACTGATTAACCCCATCAGCATCCTCTGCACCGCATGTGTGCGCCAAGGATGCTGAGGCTCTAAACCCAGTGCTGAAGGGGTTAATATGCAGCTGGTGTAGTGACACCATGTATGTGGAGAGTGTCCTCACTCTCTGCAGACATGGTGTGGATGATACCAAGGCTGAGGGGGGTACTCGGTCACCGGGTCTGCTGAGTAGGGAGTCACAGGTGGACGGTATCCCGGTGCCGTGCCCTGGGGATCATTTGAAGGGGGATGAAGGAATTATTTATAGGGGAACGTGACGCCACCTGTAGTGTCCGGTAATTTGGTACCACCGCTGCCAGCCGGCCACTGAGGTGATGGTAGGGGCAGCAAAGTGTGGTACAGCTCCCCACAGGTGGAGCTTTACCTCAGGGCAGCAATAAAGGAAGATGGTGAGGGAGGGCAGTGAAGGAGGAAGATGGTGAATTATAGCTGATAAACAGTCACACATACACACAGGGATAGTTGTTCCGGTACCTTTTTACTGGTGGTCACATAACAGGTACAGTCCAGAGTAATAACCAGGTCCCTGGTGCAATATAGGATTAACTCCTTGGAAGGATATGAGGCCTCCTTTATCTCTGTGCTTTGCCTTGAGGGGTGAGTCCTGCCTGAGTCTGAACCCTCCACTTCTTTATTTTCTTAAACTAACGTTTTCTCCTGTGGCCCCTGGTCCTATGTTTGGTTAGTTTTAAAGTCTGTTTGTCACTATCCTCAGGGCTAAACTCCTCCTGAGACTGCTGGGCTTTTCACTGTGGCTCTGCAAGCCCACAGCATCGGACTCCAGTGTCCGGTTGTGCTAAAGGGGAATATATTCAGATCCCTTTTCTTGTTCCCTACCTCCTCTGCTTGCTTCTGGCCCCTTCCCTGGGGTATGAACAGCCGACAAATGTCCCTTCTGGTCCTGGCCTATGTCTTTTACCAGAGACCAGCAGCTCAGCCTCCTCCTTTCTCCTCTCCTCACACAAACTAACTGCTAACTGTCTCCTGGGACTAACTGTCTCCTCCTCTCAGCCTGGATCTTCTTAAAGGGGAACTGACTTAATGCTGCCAGTAGAGCTCCCCCTTCAGGTCTGGAGTGGTAGGTGGTGTGTGCTGAGCAGACCAAGGTGTCAGTCCTTCCTTGCACCAGTGTAACCAGTGGCAATCCCCTGCAGGGGTGTCACAGTGTCATTACACCATGTGTGTGAAGGGGTTAATTTTTATGTATAATGGGTTAAAAGAACTGTCGGGTTTATAACTTCAGAGAAAAAGCCGGCTATGTTACTGTCTATGGGGAGCTGTCCCCTCTCATGGTGCTAAAGCCACAGCTCCCCATAGACAGTAACATAAGCCGGCTTTTTCTCTGAAGTTATAAACCCGACAGTTCTTTTAACCCATTATACATAAAAATTAACCCCTTCTCACACATGGTGTAATGACACCATGTCTGCAGAGAGTGAGGACACTCTCTACATACATGGTGTCACTACACCAGCCGCATATTAACCCCTTCAGCACTGGGTTTAGAGCCTCAGCATCCTCTGCGCACACATGCGGTGCAGAGGATGCTGATGGGGTTAATCAGTAAAATAACCCCAGAATACATTATTTAACTACAATCATCATTGTCTTAGCTAAACATCTTGTACCGCTGCTGTCACAGTGGTACAAGATGATAGCTTACTGTACCCACAAAGCGGGAAATTTAAACTCTGTGGCTTTGACAGCTGCAGAGTTTCTATTCCCGACAAATGCTGCCCGCGGTCCTTCAGGACCGTGGACAGCATCACAATCACGCAGCACACACGCACTCACACTTCACAATCACAGCACACTAACATACATACAGCCAGCCACACTCATCACACGCACCATACTCGCACCATATACACCCACAAACACGCACAGCACTCGCATCACTGTCATGCATCAAAAACGCGGCGTTTTGATGCATGATAGTGTGCCTCCACCCTTAGACAAATACTGAGGTAAAAAATTCACCAAATACTCAGTGTGTGCACGAGGCCATAGGGCAATGTGCACATGTTCAGTATTTGGTTGCAGAAATTTGTGCACCCAATCTGCAACTCCTGGCGGAAAAACACACCAAATACGCGTTCTTGGTGCATTTTGGCCATTCAAGTTTCCCATGCGCTTTTCATGCAATGAGGACTGGAAATCCACAGCTAATTAGCACCATGAATTGATATGCTGCAAATTTTTTTCTCTATGAAATCTGCAAGTTAAAAGCAACATGTGCCCAAGACTTCAGAATTCTCTTTTTACTTTGCTGCTATAAGAATGGGCTGCAGACTTGTGACAAATGTGCACCCAAAGCACATCAGAAAAAGCATCAAATACGCAGTAAGAGCACATAGTGTAGTTCAATGCCTGATACAAGGTGCTTGTGTGATTCGATTCAAAGCACTTTTCTTTCCAAAGAAACAACATGGTACCGATAAACAACAGTGTCCTCATTGAACTCAATGGCAGTCACACTGCTGTCATGTGTCAATTTCCATTGGCTTGTAATGAGTGTCTGTGGGGAAACAACTTTTGGAATGCACAAAAATTGCACAATTAAAAATGTTTGATGGCTAATGCATTGCAGGTTTCTGATCCTTAAAATCTAATGACACTGCACACTGATGGAGCCAATCTAACCAGTTAGGGCGTTCATATATATCGTGTGGTCAGACTCTGTTCACTTCAGCTCTTCTAATGGTGGGTTTACACGCTAGGATATCGATAACGATATCCTTAGAACGATCACGTGACAGTGATCGTTCCGACATCGTTAGTGCGTTGTCACACACAAGGATATCGTTAACAATATCCCATTCGGCAACGCACCAGTTAAATAGGAGAACAAGGACTGAACGATCTTTTAAAGCAGCAGGAATAAGATATTTTTGAACGACATCATTCAAAAAGGTGTCACAGTGAACGATGTAGCTTCTTCCAGCAGCGTTAATTGGACGACGAACGATAGATTTGAGGTCAGGATCTGAAATCTTTGATGAACGATCCAAGGATTTTTTCTTCCTATATCGTTCGTTTACATGCAACGACGCCCGAACGATATCTTTTCAACGATCACAAATTTGTGACATTTCAAGGATATCGTTCAGGATATCCTAGCGTGTAAACCCACCATAAGGCTGGTTTCCCATCACGGCATGATCCGATCTGGGGCTGTCAGGGGTGACTGGATTTGCAAACAGAACCGGAGGGCTAATATGCCCTCCGGTCCTTTTTGTAGCCGGATTCAGCCGTCCCCTGCGAAATGGTGCTGATCCGCTTCACAGGGGAGTTCCCTAGTGCTGAAGTTCAGAGTAGCTCAAGCTGAACATCAGCAGCCGGCAGCTGAACTCCAGCAGCCCGGATCGGGGCAATCCAGCCCCCTAGACTCCCATGTTAGGGAGCGCCGGATTGCCCCGTATCCGGGGGGGAACTGGGAGAATCCGTGAGGATCCAATTTGGGGAGATTTTTGTGTCCGGGAGAAAAATTCGCTCCATCCGGCCCCATAGTGCTACACTACAGTAAAATCGGGTCCAGGCTGTCAGGTTCACCAGGGACAGTCCCGGACCTGATAGAATCATGGTGTGAAGCCAGCCTAAGACTTTGCTTCTTTCGTAGATTGTACATTATGGTGCTCTGAATTCTCTGCCTATTAATACATTTATTGTTATGATTAAATAATATGATAGAAAAAAATACCAGATTAGCAAACTATTATATATTAAGAGTTAATGCTAATGATAAAAGATCCCAGTGATGATCGTCAATTAGTATCCTGCCGTAAGGATAAAGTGCCAACTGTCTGAGCCCTTCCTCTGGTAGTGTATCCAAGGAGAATGTTCCCTTTGACGAGGCAGCTAACATCCTCTCCTTTCATTGCCAATGGCACAATGTTTTGTGATGTTTCATACAGACATGCCCTTGAAAGACCAAAAGTGGCACAGTAGGTGCTTGTCTCAAAATCTACAGCCAGACCAGGCAATTCAAATAGGGACAAATGTACAATCCAAGAACCTTTTAAATTACTCCTGAAGGTGCCTAAGAACAAGCCATCAATATCAGATCAGCGGGGTCCAACTGAGCACCTTGCCAATTAACTGTGTTAAGAAAGGGTATACTCTTTGCTGGTTACTATACACTGCTCCATCTTTTTATATACCTAAAACAACAATTCACATCAGTTCAGTTTTAATGCAGTGGCTAGGAAACAGATATATATGGATTGAGGTACGCTGCTGACCTCACTGTGTAGCAATAGCTCTAGTCATGTATAGTGTGGAGCCCACTGGGTGGGGTACTCGGTGCCGGAACGGGGTATCACGGGAATCACGGTGGTCTTGGTCCGGACCGTGTCCCGTGTCCACAAGTAATGGGTTTGGGGGTTATTTACAGGGGATATAGTCATGACGCCACCCATGGTATGTGGTCAGGGTGACCACCGCTGCTGCAGAACCTCCGGGGATGATGTTTGGCAGCCGGTGATGTAACGGCTCTCTACAGACAGAGCCTGGTTCCCCAGGGCATTGGTGATGATAGTCTATGGATGATGCAGGGTAGGGGTATTGGTAGAGATGATAACAGTTTGTGAAGGAGAGTAGGGCTCGAGCGCAAGGATTACACAGACTCATGGTTTTGTAGTTTTCCAAGTCTTTACTGCAGATGGTATTCAGTAAGTTTTGTCCACGGAGTCTGTACCGGGGCCGGGTTGCTCCCACCCTGGCCGGGTCCTTTGGCTTCCTACTCCTGCTCTGTGTGTGTGGCCCTGCTGCCGCTTTAGCTAGGCTGCCAGCCCTGTCTCCCCTCACGGGTACCAAACTTGCTAGGCAACTTGAGTATTTATGTTTCTGACCCCACCGTGTTGCTTCTCTGTGGTACAGTGAAGATATATAATCTTCACTAATCCGGTGTTTTCTTTGCTGCTTGTGACAGGCACAATTTTGGATCCGGTATCCGGTCTTTGCGCTTCTCTGGGGTGAGTCTCAGGGGACTCGGTCTCGCAGGTGTGTTCCTCTCTGCTTTGTCTCCTTTTCCTCAGACCCTGGCTTGGCCTGGAACTGGACAGTGGACTGTGGGGTGAGCCTAACGCAGCCTTTTTACACCCAGGTTCTTTTCCTCAGTCCTCTCAGGAACTGAACTAACTGCCACTTCCTCTCCACCCAGAATATATAGGGAATCAGCTTTAGCTCCCCCTTCTGGCCTGTAGGCGCTAGTGTAGTGTTGTGGGTTGTGTGGGGAGTTAACCCTTGGTGATGTTACTGTGGCTCATTAACCCCTGGGGTGACACAATAGCAGATGCTGTTCCCTCACCACTTATTGGCCTTTTGGCTTAGGTCAAGTGTAGTATCCAGAGCATGCACTGAAAATTACCATTACATTGGATCACACTTGCCCCTGTGTGACCCGAGGATCGTGACCTTCAATGACCTCACTGGGGTCATTATATGTCAGTCACCTGACAGAGACTGCTCTGTGCTGGTGCCCGCCATCTTCCAGGAAGAAGACGGGCAGGAGGACAAGATGCTGTCTCAGCCGCACTTGCTGGGATTCAAGTGGGGGAGGCCATGATGCGGCCCCTGTATCACTGGTTTCAGCCCTTTGGTCTACGATGCAGGCTGAAACAGCCAGTGGGTCACTTTGCCCAGGTCTGCTATTGGCAAATTTCTATATTTTTTACATTGTGTTACCCTCACTGATGAAGCATTATCATCTACAATAGTGCCAAATGAGTTGTGTCAGCTAGGAACTGAAGTCTGCAGTCACTCTATGTGACTGCAGATTTGTGATTCCATACACAGCATGAAGTGCTGGCTTTCAGGTTTCTCTGGTTTCAGCTCTAAGAGCGGGTGGTCATGTGACCACAAGTATGTGATTTGTATACTCCCAGACACATTCTGACTAGATGTGTCCTGCCTCACTCAATTCACTTATATTGAGCACGGTCTAGTCAGCACATAACTGCAAGTTATGCAAATCACATACTTAGTCATGTGCCCGCCCACTCCCATCACTAGAGAATCCTGATAGCTTTTTGAACAATTAATATACAAGTACCAAGCAGTACGTTTTAAGCTCTTTATTGTGGGAGCCTTGAAAAATGGATGGGGGTGATAAGAGAAAAGTACTCATCCAAATTGTGGGCTGAAACCCCAATACAAGTAGTTATTACACTGCAAAATTACCAAGTCAGTACAAAAAGAGAGGTTTACTATGTCCTGCTCCCATACTCTCTTCACCCTACTCAATAAGCTAAGCCCGTCATATTCCAGGGTCTTGCATCAACAAAAACAATGTAATAGAGCCAAAAATAACTCCCTCCTTCTCTTTCTACTACTGCTCATGTCAGGCGATGTTTCTCCCAATCCTGGACCACCCTCTTCCAACTTCAACCCCCGCCCACTTCACATAGAAATCCCACTAACCTCATTAGCATTACCTGTACACCTTCATCTCCCTCTTTTAAATGTGCCCTCTGGAATCCACGGTCTGCATGCAACAAACTTCCCTTTATCCACAACTACTTTCTCACTAACTCTCTTAACCTTTTGGACCTCACTGAAACCTGGATCCATGACTCAGACACTGCATCCCCTGCTGCTATCTCCTACGGTGGTTTACACTTCTCCCATTCACTGAGACCTGTAAACAGACGTGGTGGTGGAGTTGGCTTACTCCTGTCCCCACAATGTACTTTCCAGGTCATCCCCCCCACTCCATCACTCTCATTCACTTCTTTCGAGGTTCACACCATTAGGCTGTTCCGTCCCCTCCCCCTCAGAGTAGCGGTGGTTTACTGCCCCCCCAGGTTCACCCACCCACTTCCTCGACCACTTCTCCGCGTGGCTGCCGCACTTCATGTCCTCAGAATTACCAACCCTCATCCTGGGAGACTTTAACATCCCCATAAACAGCCCCAACTCCACATCTGCATCCCAGCTCCTATCTCTAACCACATCACTTGGCCTCTCGCAGCTCTCAACCTCTGAGACACACAAGGATGGTAACACCCTTACCTGGTCTTTACCCGACTCTGCTCTACCTCCTCCTTAGACAACTCATCTCCTTCTCTCTCTGATCACAACATTCTCTCCTTCACACTCACAAACCCTCGCCCATCACAGCATAGTCCAACCTATCACACATTCAGAAACCTACAGGCCATCAACCCTCATACATTCACAGACTCTCTTCTCTCATCACTGTCCCCAATCTCCTCCTTCTCCTGCCCCAATCTGGCTGTGAATTACTACAATGAGACTCTCAAAAGTTCCCTGGACCAAGTAGCGCCCCTCGCTCTCAGAACCTCCAAACACAGAGTAAAACGGCCCTGGCTCACATCACAAACTCGATTCCTCCAGCGATGCTCTAGGAGTGCCGAACGCCTATGGAGGAAAACTCGCTCACCAAACGACTTTATCTATTATAAATTCATGCTCAAAACCTACAACTCTGCCCTTCACCTCGCCAAACAGACCTACTTTACCACCCTGATCTCCTCACTAGCCAACAACTCAAAGAAACTCTTTGATACCTTTCACTTTCTCCTCAGTCCGAAAGTGCAGACCCCTATCACTGACCTCTGTGCTGATGATCTGGCCTCTTACTTCACAGAGAAAATAGAAAACATCTGTCAGGAAATCAGCTCCCAACCTTCAAGTGTTGTTACTCTCATCTGTCCCTACATCCCCTCTGGCTCACTCTCCATTTTTGATCCAGTCACAGAAGAAGAAGTCTCCATTTTCCTCTCGTCCTCACGTCCCACTACATGCACCACTGACCCCATTCCCTCACACCTACTCCAGACCCACTCTCCAGTGTTCACCACTCACTTAACCACAGTCTTCAATCTCTCCCTCTCTACTGGCATCTTCCCCTCCTCCTTCAAACACTCTATTATTACTCCACTACTAAAGAAAACATCCCTTGACCCATCCTGCACAAATAACTACAGACCTGTCTCCAATCTCCCCTTCATCTCAAAACTCCAGGAGCGCCTGGTCTACACCCACCTCACCCATTACCTCGTCACTCACTCTCTTTTAGATCCATTGCAGTCTGGCTTCCGCCCCTTACACTCTACAGAAACTGCCCTTATCAAAGTGACCAATGACCTTCTGACAGCAAAACATAATGGTGGCCACTCTCTCCTTATCCTTCTTGATCTCTCCGCAGCCTTTGACACTGTTGACCACATCTCCTACTCTCTAGGCTGCACTCCATTGGCATCAAGGACACTGCCCTCTCTTGGTTCTCTTCCTATCTTTCTGACCGCTCATTCAGTGTATCATTCGCTGGCTCCACTTCCTCTCCTCTACCCCTCACTATTGGGGTCCCTCAGGATTCAGTCCTTGGACCTCTTCTCTTCTCTCTCTACACAGCCCCGATCGGACAGACCATTAGCAGATTCGGCTTCCAGTACCATCTTTATGCTGATGACACGCAACTATACACTTCCTCCCCTGACCTTACTCCTGCTCTAATACAGAACACCAATGACTGTCTAACTGCAGTCTCCAATACCATGTGCACTCTCTATCTGAAACTCAACCTTTCCAAAACTGAACTTCTTCTGCTCCCACCCTCTACCAACCTCCCTAAACCTGATATTTCCCTCTCGGTGTGCGGCACCACGATAATGCCCAGTCAGTAGGCTTGCTGTCAAAAAATCGATGTCGGAATTTTGTCCGTCTGGACCCCACAAAACGATTCCCCTTTCCAGATATTGAGATAGCCAAAATTTGAGCTCGATGAAACGACGTTAACCCGTGCCGCTCGTCGCTCAAAGTTTGAAATAATCCAAATTTTTCGCCAAAAGGCTGACATATGGAGCCATAACTCCAGAATGGAAAATAAAAAACACGCTTAATAACTCAAAAGAAAGCTAATGTTGTTATTCAAAATTTATAGTTTATACATACCGTATATACTCGTGTATAAGCCGACCCGTGTATAAGCCGACCCCCCTACTTTTGCCCCAAAAATCTGGAAAAACCTATTGACTCGTGTATAAGCCGAGGGTGGACCTCAGCACAGGTATACAGCCCCCAGCAGTGTGGTATACATGCCCCCCCCAGTGGTATACAGGCCTCCCCAGTGGTAGTATACAGCAGCCCCAGTGGTAGTATGTAGCATCCCCAGCAGCCCCAGTGGTAGTATACAGCAGCCCCAGTGGTAGTATATAGGAGCCCCAGCAGCCCCAGTGGTAGTATACAGCAGCAGCCCCAGTGGTATATACAGCCCCAGTGGTGTATACAGCCCCAGTGGTAGTATATTGCAGCCCCAGTGGTGTACACAGCCCCAGTGGTAGTATATTGCAGCCCCAGTGGTGAATACAGCCCCAGTGGTAGTATATTGCAGCCCCAGTGGTGTATACAGCCCCAGTGGTAGTATATTGCAGCCCCAGTGGTGTATACAGCCCCAGTGGTAGTATATTGCAGCCCCAGTGGTGTATACAGCCCCAGTGGTAGTATATTGCAGCCCCAGTGGTGTATACAGCCCCAGTGGTAGTATATTGCAGCCTCAGTGGTGTATACAGCCCCAGTGGTAGTATATTGCAGCCCCAGCGGTAGTATACAGCAGCCCCCGTAATCCAGGGCCCCCCCAGCCTGACTCCAGTCACCTGTAAAGGAAACTATACTTATCACAGTGCCGCTGTCCGCGCCCGCTCGCACCCGCTCGCAGCTGCCGTACGCGATCCTCCATCTTCATGCGTCTTCTTCCTGTTTCCTGTGCTCGTCGCAGGGAATGACGTCATTGCCTGCGACGAGCACAGAAACAGGAAGAAGACGCATGAAGATGGAGGATCGCGTACGGCAGCTGTGAGCGGGTGTGAGCGGGCGCGGACAGCGGCACTGTGATAAGTATAGTTTCCTTTACAGGTGACCGGAGTCAGGCTGGGGGGGCCCTGCATTACGGGGGCTGCTGTATACCGATGTATACATCGGTATGTACCGATGTATACATCGGTATACAGCACTGACTCGCGTATAAGCCGAGGGGGGTACTTTTCAGCCCAATTTTTGGGCTGAAAAACTCGGCTTATACGCGAGTATATACGGTAATTGTTATTTTAAGTCAAACTGAGTTACAACAGCTTTTAGCCCCAAGAACGTGACCTGGTACCACTAGGAGCATACTTTGTATATTTTGTTATTAAGTGATAAAATTTGTTTTTTTTTGGTATATTTTTGAGTTTAAAGTAGAAATATAATAAAAAACAAGTAATACTGATAAGTCTAATGACATTTTTTTTTTTTTTTAAATATAAAAATGAGGTATATAATACATACAAAACAGACACAGAAAAGATACAGACGTAGTACCTACTTGAGTTGATAATTTTACATTGTTATCTAATCTATTATAGAGCTTTTGTTAAAGTAGTTTTTGAAACATCAGAATATAATGCTCGGCATTTGCTTAGGGTACTTTCACATCAGCGGTTTTTTTAAATCGCGGCAGATGCGGTGAAAAAACCGCATCTGGCGCGATTATCGCATAACCGCTGCACTTGCGGCACAGTTGTGGCACAGTTGCAGCAAGCCCCATACAATGTATATGTGGGCTTGCAGCAAGTGTGGTTTTGGCACTTGCGGCAGGTGCGGCCGCGAAAAAAACGCTGATGTGAAAGCAGCCTTACAACTTGCAGGACATATTGCTTTTGTTCTTCATCTTTTGTCAGAAGGTCGTTAAAGTCGGTTATTAATTTAACACCACGCTCAACCATATAATTAACTACTTTTAATGTTTTGACAATTTTCATTCCTTCTTGGAAGTCAGTATTTTGAGGCCAGGTTTTTGGATTTTGTCTTAGGAAATCTGTTTTTATATTAAATTGGTCAAAGAATGTAAACGTTTCTTTGTCTGTTTTGTATGTATTATATACCTCATTTTTATATTTTAAAATAAAAAATGTCATTAGACTTATCAGTATTACTTGTTTTTTTATTATATTTCTACTTTAAACTCAAAAATATACCAAAAAAAAAACAAATTTTATCACTTAATAACAAAATATACGAAGTATGCTCCTAGTGGTACCAGGTCACGTTCTTGGGGCTAAAAGCTGTTGTAACTCAGTTTGACTTAAAATAACAATTATGTATAAACTATAAATTTTGAAGAATAACATTAGCTTTCTTTTGAGATATTAAGGGAGTTTTTATTATTTACCGTTCTGGAGTTATGGCTCCATATGTCAGCTTTTTGGCCAAAAATTTGGATTTTTTTCAAACTTTGAGGGACGAGCGGCACGGGTTAACGTCATTTGATCGAGCTCAAATTTTGGCTATCTCAATATCTGGAAAGGAGAATCGTTTTGTGGGGTCCAGACAAACAAGATTCCGACATTTTTCCCCCCCATATGAGATTCGGTCACTCTATTGGACACTGATCACTCCTTCACCCCATATATACAATCTCTCACCCGCTCCTGTCGCTTGCACCTGAAAAATATCTCCAGAATTCGCTATTTCCTCACCATGGACACAACTAAAACCCTCACCGTGGCCCTGATTCATTCCCGCCTTGATTACTGTAATTCTTTATTAGCTGGCCTCCCCCACAGTAAGCTTCCCCTCTCCAGTCTATCCTCAATGCAGCAGCCAGGATCACCTATCTAGCAAACCGTTACTCAGATGTTTCTGCTCTATGCCAGTCACTGCATTGGCTTCCCGTACACTATAGAATCCAATTCAAACTGCTTGTTGTCACCCACACAGCTATTCATTGTGCGGCACCTCCCTACCTCTCTACCCTCATCTCTGTCTACCACCCCACCCGTCCCCTTCACTCTGAATGCGACCTCAGACTAACATCGGCATTAATCTGAACCTCCCATTCCCGACTCCAAGACTTCTCTCAACCTGCACCAACCCTCTGGAATGCTCTACCACAAGAAATTAGGACCATCCACAACTTGCATAGCTTCAGACGCTCCCTAAAAACATACCTCTTCAGGGCGGCCTATCCTTCTCCCTAACAGTAGTCATTTAGACATAAGATATTCATTGTTATAAGCCCCTGTACTTTGTGTTCCCATCCCGTCTTAGATTGTAAGCTCCTTCGAGCAGGGTCACCTTTATTTTTTGCCTTTTTATTGTATTTCCTACGTTGATTCTATGTTTATTTTATGTAACTACTGTTCTGTATTACCTACCATTCTGTATCGTATATTTTTCCTATACGTACCATTATACTGTAAAGCGCTGCGGAATATGTTGGCGCTATACAAATAAAGTTTTATTATTATAGGTATTCATGTAGGGATCCTCAAATACATGTAATACAGCAGGTTATGTTCACTATACAGTACATAATATATTTTATCATACCATGTACTGAAAATAAAAAAAAAATCAAACTGGGATAAAGTGGTGAAAAAAATGCAATTCTGCAACAGATTTTCAGGCATTATTTTAAAGGTCCCGTTACAAGTGGCGATATCGCTAACGATATCGCTGCAACGTCACAGGTTTTATGACGTTGTGCCGACCTCACCAGCGATATTGCTGCATGTGACACATAGCAGAGAGCAGCCCCCCTGCTGTAAGATCACTGATCGTAACGGAATGGCCTGGACCATTTTTTCATCGTCGGTCTCCATGCTGCATCGGTGTGTGTGACAGGGAAAAAAAAACAACGATCTCCATGTTACGCCCGTGACAGTGAAAGACCCCAACGACCGTCGGGTGTCGCGGCATCGGTGAGTAGATCTGCCTGTGTGGCATCTCACCACCGACCACTTAGCGACACTCCAGCGATCCATGCCGGGTCGTATCATTGTTGGGATCGCTGGAATGTCGCCAGGTGTTACGTGGCATTTAGGAATTTATCCATCATGGATCATTAAGGTGTGAAGGTACTGTTACACAGCACGATATCGCCCGCAACATCGCTGAAAAGTTCCGGGTTCAGCGATGTTGCGGCGTTATCGCAGGTGCGTTGTGCTGTGTGACAGCAAGATGCAATTGCGATAAATCGCTGGTTGCAACTTGTCAGGTTGACCAACAGTGTCCAGAAACCTGTCGATGTCGCACCAGCGATTTGACTGGATCGTGCCATGTGACACCGCGATAGCGATGTTCCCGGTGATTTCACCTATTAGCAACATTGCAGCATATCGCTCGCTGGGTTGTGCACAACCCAGTGAGCGATTCCTGCTGCAACATTGCGGCAGCGTCGCTGGCAACATCTCCTCGTGTGACAACTAAGGCAGTGATGTTGGAAGTGAGCGCGCACCCGCGGAATCGCTTCCGACATCGCTGCAACGTTGCCCCATGTAACGGTACCTTTAAAGGAAGATGATAGTGAGTCTCTGGCACTAACCATAGTACTACCTCACTATGATGTCACAAATCCTTCATGACTGTAGATCATCAGTAATATTATCTGATATTTTCTGTTATTAAGTCATTGCCCTGATTGTCATTTGACAGATCCAATGGTCACAAACATATTCCCTTGACATCAACATTGGGAAGGCAATTCCTATGGCTATCTTAGGGTGCTTTCACATCTGCGTTTTTCGTAATTCGCGGCAGATGCGGTGAAAAAACCGCATCTGCCGCGTTTACCGCATAACTGTTCCACTTGCGGCGTGGTTGCGGTTTTTTCTATGCAATGTATAGGCATACTTGCGGCAGGTGCGGCAAGTGCGGTTTTGCACTTGCGGCAGGTGCGGCCGCGAAAAAAAACCGCAGTAAGCCGCGGTTTTTTTCGCGGCCGCACCTGCCGCAAGTGCAAAACCGCACTTGCCGCACCTGCCGCAAGTACGCCTATACATTGCATAGAAAAAACCGCAACCGCGCCGCAAGTGGAACGGTTATGCGGCAATCGCGGCAGATGCGGTTTTTTCACCGCATCTGCCGCGAATTACGAAAAACGCAGATGTGAAAGCACCCTAACATGTGTTATCACCATCTTGTATGAAGCTCCATCAACAATGTCACTGACATTGCCCATTAATTTAATGTAGGTGCTCAAGCCAAGCTTCATTTGGAGTTATAGGAGCTGAGCTACAGTACCCAGCAACAGCTACTACATAGTGTATAGAACTGTGCTGTTCTGGCTCCATACAGTGTTCATGTCCGAATGCCATTGTAAGGGCATGGGATGTTGGAACCCCACCGATCAGATATTAATACCCTTTCCCATAATTGAGTCACCAGTATTCAAGTAATAGACAGCTATTTTAAAGTGAACCTGTCGGGTACTTTGAGCACCCAGAACCAGGAGCTGTTCTGTGCCTATATCTATATTCCCTGTCTAACAATCCCATCATTTATTTGCATACATAAACCTAACTTTAGAAAAAGTATTTCTAAAGACCATTTATGAGATGCTAGTTGGGGCTTTTACTAGTCGATGGGGCATTAGCTGGCCCACTTAGGCTAGGTTCACACTAGCGTTTGAGTCTGCATGTGTCTGTCATGCATACACATACGCAGTGCCAAACGCGGTCATACTAATGTGAATGCAGCGGTGATTCTCCGCAAGTGTACACATAGTATGTTATTGTAAATGTGCCCAACCACCCAATCAGCGGTCTCGGCAGGTTGGGAGGCGGAGATCAGCAGCGGTGGCTGGGAGATCCATGGCGGCCGGGAGATCAGCGGCAGCTGGGAGATCCGTGGCAGCGGCCGTAAGATAAGCGGCGGAGGTCGCCGCGGCCGCTGATGTCCACGCCCTGCCCGCCGAGACTGCTAATTGGGTGGTTGGGCACATTTACAATAACATACTATGTGAACGCATGCATTTGCTTGCTTGTGATGTGAATGGCAATGTGTTCGCATAGGATCCAATACATGATTTCTGCGCATACGGACGCTTGCATAGAAATCAAGCTCTCTTGGACGCACAAAAAATGCAGGTACCATGTGTCTCCATGTTAAACATAGAGACGCAGTCCGCATGTGTTTGGCTGCGTTCGCAAATGCTGCGGACCGAATGCAAGTGTGAAACTGCCTTACTGTAGCATGTTATCACTCCCCTGTGGGCATGAAAACATGCTTGACAAAAGCCAGTTTCTGCAACAGCACTATACAAAGCTGCGCATGTGCGTGGCTTTGTTCTCCTCAGCAATTAGCTTCTCTGACACCAGCTGTACGCGTTCCGGCTTCAGAAAGTCTCATTGCATATGATTGGTAGTCGACCACACTTCTGGTCACGCGCACTACTGTGAAGCCAGGTGTACACATGAGTGGGTTTGTATAGAGTTGACAAAGACAATGGCTTTTCTAAAGCATGTTCTCATACCCAGAGGGGAGTGATAACACGCTAAGTGGGCCGACTAGTCAGGGAACTAACATCGCCTCGACTAGTCAAAGCCCTAATTTGCATATCATTAACGGACTTTAGAGATACTTTTTGTAAAGGTCTCTTTATGTATGCAAATAAATAAAGGGACTATGGATATACACCAAGAACTGCTCCCGGTGCTATGTGCACAGGGGACCTGACAGGTTCTCTTTAGGATTCGTTAGGGTGTTTTTTGCTTTTTTGCTTTATTGCTGTATTGCAAGGAAAACAAGCTATAAAAAGGTAACAATAGTAGAAGGCTTATATTACGGAGTTGCGAGATGTTGCGGGTTACCATATGGTATTTACAGTAGGATTTCACTTTAAAGACAAGTTCTACTGTGAACAGTGCAGAATTAATTTTAAGAAGATAATAGTGTTAATTATAAAATCAAAGAAAAACTATCAAGTAAAAAGAGGTATGTTTTACTTGTACTGAGTGATGTACAAGGTTCGGCCTTGTAATCTGACCGCTGGTTGCCCTGATCGGGAAGACAACACATATGTAGGACATGGGAGTGTTTGTTTGGGGTCTGTGTAATGTCAGTGTCTTCATCAACAACTGCTTTATACTCTCTGGCCGTGACCTAACAATCATGTTACTGTTAATAGGGATAAAAACAACCCTTGAGTATCACATGCTAGGATGTGAGTGTCGTACATCCAGGACTTTGCATTTACGTACAAAGTCATTCAAGTACAATTAGTGTGTTGTGAATAATCAGAGTTGTACTATTAACCTTAAAGGGAATATGTCAGAAAATATTTATATTCTATATTTCAATTTTATCCTTGTTGTTAAAGCAAAAAAAGGCTTTCAAAAAAAGACATGTTTTCTACGTCTTTTGGCTCATAAATGCAATATTACCTTCAGATAGAAACAAAATAAAGATCAAAATGAAACGTCTATTTTTGATGTAAGAAACAGTGGCGCACTTGTCTCATGTTCTTAAATAGATAAACTGCAATAGAAAAAGGACCCAAGGACAGCAGTGCCACCGAATCTGGAAAAAAGCAACACTTTATCTTTAATCTCGGCTAAAACCTCTAAAGATTGTGTACATATGCTGAGAGTTTTCAATTTGTGTAAAATTCAATCTTAGAATGGTCAAGTAGACAGATGTTCCCGAGTACAATATTGATCCTGTACCTTATGCTTGCTGATTAGTTAAACATATGTCTTAAAAGGGTTGTCTGATATGACTGCAGGCTATGTGACTGCAAACGTATCAATCCTCCCAGTGCACGCACTCTGTGTTGCGAGGATTCGCTAGCTTCTAAGCTGAGAACCGACCACAATTATATGGTATGCATATTCCTCTGGCAACAACACGAGTAGGGGCGTGACCTCGCTCAATATAAGTGTATGAAGTGGTCATGACTAGTGAGAGTGGCCACCTAGTGGGCGTGGCCTTGCTCCATACACTTGTATTGAGTGAGGCCGTGCCCACTAGTCGGGAGTTCTGGCCGGGAACATGAATACTACATAACTGCGATCAGTTCCCGTTTTAGAGACCATGACTCCTCGCAGCGCACAGTGCGCGTGCTGGGAGGATTGACAACTCTGCAGTCACATCAAGCGACTGCAGAATTCAAATCAGTTTAGATTACAAGGTTCCCACATTAACATAGTGGGACTCGGGATACCCCTGAATTTTTGGTTGTTATAGAGTAGTATGTTAGACTAAAGGCTTTATGATTTCTGACTGATTTGCACATCTGCCAGTAAATACAACTACTAAATCAGTATATAAATTTGCTTATATTGCGCCCACCAGAAACTCCCATTTGTATACAGAAGGTGTGGGGAACCTCAGGCCCCAGGGCCGCATCCTCGTTGACCTTTTCTGTGGCCCCCAGACAGATTCTTGAGGACCCCAGTGCTTGGGTTGGCAGAGGCGTATTGCCGACTGGCTGCCCTTTAAATCCAGTTCCCCAGTGATTTCTATGCCCCCTCTGCCTCCCCAGTGATGTATATGCCCCCAGCCTCTCCTGTAATGTCTAGGGCTCTAGCAAAAATGGAAAAGCAATTGAGAAGCAACATGATCAATATCAAATAACATCACAGCCGCACCAAAGGGAAGCAGCTCCAGCCACCATAGTAAGGGGGAGGTGATTGGTTAACCAAATATAGCTGGGGATTTTCAAGTTAATAATTTTGTACGGCCCCCGAAGGATTGTAGAAATCTCAAAATGGCCCTTGGCAGAAAAAGGGTTCCCCACCCCTGGTATACAGCAAGTCACTGATTCATGAAAAGTGAGGTCAGAGATACAATACTGTAATCCTGAAACTGGTCTCAGCCATCTACATACTCCTTATCCTGTGTGGATGGATCACATTTAGCTTCAGGGTCATCATATACGGTAGAGGAAAGACAAGCTAGGACAGAAGAAATGATTATGAAACTGCCTCCATGTAGGTTACACTGCTTCTATCTGCAGCCCTGGATTATCAGGTTAATAACAATCTGTCTGAGCCTCTCAACTAATCCACCTGTGTGAATTTAAATATGGATATACATATGGTATGACTGCATAAAACATGACAGATGTATGCATGTGCCTTTTCGATCAGTGTGTGCAGGGATCCGATTGTGGTTTCACGTCCCCAAAAGCAGAGACTGCTCTGATGTTGGGCACTTCAGACACAATTGGACAGAATTGGACAGCATCAGATCCAACGCTGTCCGATTCAAATAACATGGGGATCTATGGAGCTCGGATTCGGGGAAAAACAGGATCGTTTCCCAGATTCAATTTTAGTATAATGCTCAGTACACTAAAACTGCTCTGCTCAGTGTAATTTCACTTTAGGAGTGTATCTACATACACTACATACACTGCTAAAGTGAAATTAAATAAAGTGATGTATTAAAAATAAACAAAATAAATACTTACCTCTCTGCCGACTTTCTGGGACCCGAGAAAACGTCCAGATGCTACCAGGACCTTAAGTTAAAATGTGATTGGCTGGTAGCGTCAGGTGGTATGTCACATCACATATCACATGATCACTACCGGCCAATCACAGATCTTTAAGGTCATGGCAGTATTCGGACGTCTTCTCGGGTCCCGACCAGCCGGCAGAGAGGTAAGTATTTATTTTGTTTATTTTTAATACATATTTTCTCTTTTATTTTGCTTTCCAAGTGTATGTAGATACACTGGGAAAGCAAAACTTCAGCCCCGACATATCACACGGGGGTAGGAACACAGGATTCTTCTTCTCCCCGTGTGACATCACAGCCCTGACATCACTGGGCTCCTCCCAGCTCTTTCTGTGTCCGAATCCGTCAAAATCATGGATCCTTACACAGAAATGGCATACGGAGTTCACATCCGGACCTGTCCGTTACGGTCTGTGGGGTCCTGCAAAAAACAGGTTCCCCATGGACAGGAAAAATCGTGGTGTGAAGGGGGCCTTAGGCTGGCTTCACACCACGGTTTTTGTCTGTCAGAGTGGATCCTGTTTTTTTGCAGGATCACCTGGACAGAAGCTGACAGAACAGGATGTGTAGAAAGTGTGGCCAAATATGGTCCCAGATCAGGTTTTTAACAAGGTTCGTTTTCTGCCGCTGTCCATGGTGCTGAATCCACAGCCTGTGCTTGAAATACTACCTTCCATGGTGCTAAAGTTTGGACAGCAGGATTTCTGAGCATGCTCTGTGCTTAAAATCGGATCTGGGAAACGATCCATTTTTTTTTACCAGATCCGGCACCATAGACTCCCATTATATTGGAACCGGATTGTGCCGGATCCGGTTCTGCCCAATTTTTGCACCGAAGACAAGAAATGCTGCAGGCTCTGATTTTGGGGATGGTGAAAAACTGAACAAAACCAGATCAGGCACAGAATACACAAAATCTGATGGCTAAATATGACCAATCCGGTACCATAGGAATACATGGAAGGCAAAGCCGGATCAGGTTCTGTCCTGTTCATACCTGACAGAACCTAATGCCAAATACCGTGGTGTGAAGCTAGCCTTAGGTCCCCTTCACACCATAATTTTTTCCTGTCCGTGGGGATTCTGTTTTTTGCATAACCCCATGGAGAAGATTGGACAGGCCCGGATGTGAACACCGGATGCCATTTCTGTGTCCGGATCTGTGATTTTTTTTTTTTTCCCATAAATGTATTTATTACCGTATATACTCGTGTATAAGCCGACCCGTGTATAAGCCGACCCCCCTACTTTTGCCCCAAAAATCTGGAAAAACCTATTGACTCGTGTATAAGCCGAGGGTGGACCTCAGCACAGGTATATAGCCCCCAGCAGTGTGGTATACAGGCCACCCCAGTGGTAGTACATAGGAGCCCCAGCAGCCCCAGTGGTAGTACATGGGAGCCCCAGCAGCCCCAGTGGTAGTACATAGGAGCCCCAGCAGCCCCAGTGGTAGTATATAGGAGCCCCAGCAGTATACAGGCAGCCCCAGCAGTATACAGGAAGCCCCAGCAGTATACAGGCAGCCCCAGCAGTATACAGGCAGCCCCAGCAGTATACAGGCAGCCCCAGCAGTATACAGGCAGCCCCAGCAGTATACAGGCAGCCCCAGCAGTATACAGGCAGCCCCAGCAGTATACAGGCAGCCCCAGCAGTATACAGGAAGCCCCAGCAGTATACAGGCAGCCCCAGCAGTATACAGGCAGCCCGCAGTATACAGGCAGCCCCAGCAGTATACAGGCAGCCCCAGCAGTATACAGGAAGCCCCAGCAGTATACAGGCAGCCCCAGCAGTATACAGGCAGCCCCAGCAGTATACAGGCAGCCCCAGCAGTATACAGGCAGCCCCAGCAGTATACAGGAAGCCCCAGCAGTATACAGGAAGCCCCAGCAGTATACAGGCAGCCCCAGCAGTATACAGGCAGCCCCAGCAGTATACAGGAAGCCCCAGCAGTATACAGGCAGCCCCAGCAGTATACAGGCAGCCCCAGCAGTGTATACAGCCCCAGTGGTAGTATATTGCAGCCCCCGCGGTAGTATACAGCAGCCCCCGTAATCCAGGGCCCCCCCAGCCTCTCTCCGGTCACCTGGAAAGGAAACTATACTTATCACTGTCCCGCTGTCCGTGCCCGCTCGCATCTGCCGACATCGCGCTCCTCCATCTTCATGCGGCGTCTTCCTGTTTCCTGTGCGCGTCGCAAGGAATGACGTCATTGCTGCGACGAGCACAGAAACAGGAAGACGCCGCATGAAGATGGAGGATCGCGATGTCGGCAGATGCGAGCGGGCGCGGACAGCGGACACTGATAAGTATAGTTTCCTTTCCAGGTGACCGGAGAGAGGCTGGGGGGGCCCTGGATTACGGGGGCTGCTGTATACCGATGTATACATCGGTATGTACCGATGTATACATCGGTATACAGCACTGACTCGCGTATAAGCCGAGGGGGTACTTTTCAGCCCAATTTTTGGGCTGAAAAACTCGGCTTATACGCGAGTATATACGGTAATTTCAAAAGGTCATAAGAAAAAAAGGTAACAATTCAGATATAGAGAATTACACATTCATACATAGTCTGGGGTATGACAGAAAACACGTTCCATTGCCAAGGCCGAGACCCCAGCAGCCGTCTCAAAAGACCCTGATACATATAATTCACCAATTACATCACATCAAGATGAAGCTTGAAGCGAAGTGTAAGCCAGTTCTCGCTATTCCGTAGCCATCTAAACATCTCCGTCATCCCTGCAGACCATGAAATAAAAAAGAGAAAAAAGAAGGGGAAAGGTAATGAAAGAAGACATGAAAGGAGGGAATAGAAGGGAAGAAGGGGTGGAGAGAAAAAAAAAGGGAGGGGGTGGGAGGGAGGGAAGAGGAAACCTGGTTAATCTAGCTCAAGAAGGAAGAGAGGATCGCAACAGCCAATCCGCAAACTCCAGTCTCTCCTTGAAAGAATGCCATAGATACCATGTACTGCCCCCGTCTGATCCAGTGCCATGATCATCGGCCATCAAAGACTCTATGCGACTCATTTTGTTCATCTCAGCTATCCACTCCAGCATGGTGGGGACCTCCGTAGACCTCCAGTGTCTGGGAATGACAGCCCTAGCCGCCATTAAACAGAACCTCAAAATTCCCCTTTTTGCTGAGGACACAGCGGCAGGAACCAGAGACAGGAGGGCAATCTGGGGGGAAGGCATATGATAAATCCCAGACATCAGGTGAAAGGCCTCAAACACCTGACCCTAGAAGGGTTGGAGGAGACCGCACGACCACCAGATATGGAGCATAGAGCCCCTCTCTATCCCACATCTCCAACAAGCGTCTGACACTCCAGGGTCGAGCCTCGGATCCGTGATTTTGAAAGATCCGGACACGGAAAGAGCTGGGTGGAGCCCAGTGGTGTCGGGGCTGTGATGTCACACGGGAGGAGGAAGAATCCTGTGTTTCTTCCTCCGTGTGACTTGTCGGGGCTGAAGTTTTGCTTTCCCAGTGTATCTATATATTTATATACACTTGGAAAGCAAAAAACAAGAGAAAATATATATTAAGAATAAAAAAAATGAATACTCACCTTTCGGCCGGCTGTCTGGGAACTGAGAAGACGTTTGGATGCTGCCAGGACCTTAAAGATCTGTGATTGTCCGGTAGCGATCATGTGATATGTTTTGTCACATACCCCCTAATCGCTACCAGCTAATCACATTTTAAGATACTGGCCGGTAGTTTTCTCGGGTCCCGGAAAGCCGGCAAAGAGGTAAGTATTTATTTATCACCAAGAAGATTAAGGGTCGCTTTACACACACCGACTTCTGTGACCAACTTCTGAACAGATCTCTGGTTGCAGTGAAATCATGGACACATTGTTACATTTGTACACAGCCACAAAATGGAGCAATGTGTCCATGATTTCACTGCCACCTGAGATCTGTTCAGACGTTGGTCACAGACGTTGGTGTGTGTAATGCGGCCCTAATTCTGTTTAAGGCTGGCTTCACATTGCGGCGTGATCACTCCTGTCACTCCTGACAGCCCCGGACCGGATTTTGGCCCATAGGATACTATGGGGCCGGATGGAGCTGGATGGCTGTTATCTGCCATCTGGCTGCTATCTCGCCGGATGTATCCGGGAGAAGTGGGTTTTTTCTGCCGAATCCAAAAACGTTGCATGCAACGTTTTTGGATCCGGCAGAAAAAACCCACTTCTCCAGGATACATCCGGCGAGATAGCACCCGGATGGCAGATAACTGCCATCCAGCTCCATCCAGCTCCGTCCCGCCCGATAGCATCCTATGGAGCAAAAATCCGGTCCCGGGCTGTCACCCCTGACAGCCCCGGACCGGATCACGCCGCAATGTGAACCCAGCCTTAGGGTGCACTTACACGACTGCATATATTGGACAAGTGTTACCTGATTTTTTTTAATCCAATATTTTGTAATAGAGAAGTGCTGATCTGCATTATTTATTCACACACTGATTCAGTATGAGGAAAAAATTGCTGAATGGTGTGATTTGACGTGCAAATCTGATACCATTCTAATACCATTCAAGTCTATGGGTTTGTGTAAAATATCCAATTGCACTCAGATATTTCTGATTTTCGCAGACTAACATAAAGGATAAGATGGAGAAACTTTGTTCTCTATCTTCTTCTCATACTGTGCTCTGATTCTTATATCCGAGGGAATCAGATCACACTAAGCTGAAACTCTGATCAGTGTGTCATAGTCTGCCCGATTCTATCAGATGAAAGACTCTACGGTAGTGTTCCCCAACTCCAGTCCTCCAGTCCACCAACAAATCATGTTTTCAGGATTTTCTTAGCATTACACAGGGGTTGGAATCATCATCTTTGCATGTCACATGCAATACTAGGAAATTCTGAAAACATGCCCTGTTGGTGGCTCTTGAGGACTGGAGTTGGGGAACATTGCTCTATGGTGTGACCCTAGCCTTTCAAAAAACTTAGTTCTTGTGTGGTATGAACAATCAGTGCTCCTTCTTTGGGAAAAATACATTTTTAAAATAATAATGAATGAAAAATCTGCAAATTGAATATTTTTGCTATCCATTAGGGTACCTTTACACGCCGCAACCGCGGCGAGGAATATTGACGGCGATATATCGCCCTGCAATAATCACCGTCAAAATCCCTCCCAATTGCGGCGTGTAATTGGGGAATCAACCTTATATTACTATATACTGGGTAGAGAGCTTATATCGGGCCGTTATGCTCACAGAGATAGAGCGGAACGTATAGTTCTGATCCTGAAATGAAGTGAAGCTCCATGTTGAAACTACAGTTTTCCTTCCTTAAAAAAAATCAGTCAGACAGCAGAAATTGGCCAACAAAAAGGGACGTAACTACAATAGGTGCAGGGGTTGCATCGCATTAGCACCTGGGCCCTCAGCCTAGGGGGCCCCAAATGTGTCTTTGGCCAATAGAAAAAGACTAATGTTATTAAAGATTTGCAATAATTGGGGACCATGAGCTTCAATTTACAACACTACAAACAACAAAAAAGAAGGGCAGGGGGTGTAACAGCAGCACCATCTTCTCTATGTATGTGAGCCCCAAAATCTTAAAGGGGAGCCACAGTGGGCTTAGGTGTGACCTCAAAACAGCAAGGCATAAAGGAGCAGAAATCTGCAGGTTATATGCAACATCTCTGCAGGCACAAAAAGTCACTGACAGAATCAGAACACAACGGGAATAAGCCCAATAAACCCCATAGATAGTCGAGATACATGAAATCCACAGCCGCACAGTCAGGTATGTGCCCCCTGTTCCAGCTAACATCAATCACATAATTGTTCCCAGCAGTGGGCGTCTGATTCCTTGACCCCATTCTGGGCATTTTCCTTACACCAGCCTTATTAGAGATGCCACTCATGTGCTCTCTTCTTCTCCAAAGGAACTGAGATCTTTTGAAGTCTATAAGGAAATTGGGATATGAACAATGATCTCATTGTCAAATAATCTTTCCATTTAAAAAATAAGGTATCATTATATTAAATATTACCATATTCATGTAAGTCTGCAGACAATGACACAGCTTTAATGATCCTTTATGAAAATCTCTAATAGCAGTACTTGGCAATACAGTATAAGTGATTAGGTGGCTTTGTTCGACAGGTCAGTACGATCACAGCAATATCAGATTTATATAATTGTTTTTAGGTTTGGCTAAGATCATACTAAAAATGCTTTTTTACAACACAAAAGTTTTTTGCATCACTGAAGTTTGAAGGCTATAGTTTTTTAATTTTATGCAGACAGCAGTGGCATAACTTCAGGTCCAGAGGCCCCGATGCGAAAGCTCCAACAGGGACCCCAATTATTGCACCTATTGTGCTTACACCCCTGGCAGACAGTCGTGTGAATGCTTATGTTTTGCGAGATGAGTTGGGAGCTTTTATTGGTACCATTTTGAGCTACATAATATTTTCCTATTCTGCAGAATCAAGAAAAAAACAGAAATTCAGGAATTTTGTTTTTTCAAGCTATTTACCGTGTCGTAAAAGTGAAAACACAGTTTATTTTTTAGGTCACTTCGATTTACAGTGATATCACATACATATTTTTTTATATATATAGATATTCCATATGGTTAAAGGGAACCAACCACCCCAAATGACCCCCCCGGACTGTTTATATAGGTCCCTACACCCAGCACACCCATTTGCTGCAAGCGTTTTTGCTAAAAAAACTGTTTTAGAGAAGTGAAGATATACCTTTGTAAAGTTTAAAACATTATGACAAGTGGGCGTTACTTAACTCGATCTCCAGCCGTGTTGCAAATGCCAGTCATCCTCCTCTACCCCATCGCAGCAGTGAAGCCCAGCCCTTTCTTCTCGTCACAGCCTGGTGCACGGGATCTCATGCCCGTGCACACGTCATCAGCTAGAGCCGGGTCGCGAGCACACGCTCTGACTTCCTGGTGCAATCCACAGCTGAGCGCAGGAAGTCAGAGCGTGTGCTCGCGACCCGGCTCTAGCTGGTGACGTGTGCACGGGCATGAGATCCCGTGCACCAGCCTGCGACTAGGAAGAAAGGGCTGGGCTTCACTGCTGCGATGGGGTAGAGGAGGATGACTGGCATCTGCAACACGGCTGGAGATAGAGTTAAGTAACGCCCACTCGTCATAATGTTTTAAACTTTACAAAGGTATATCTTCACTTCTCTAAGGGCCCTTTCACATCAGCGTTTATTTGAAATCGCGGCAGATGCGGTGAAAAAACCGCATCTGCCGCGATTGCCGCATAACCGCTGCACTTGCGGCGCGGTTGCGGTAATCCCCATAGAAAGTATAGGGGGACTTGCGGCAGGTGCGGCAAGTGCGGTTTTGCACTTGCGGCAGGTGCGGCCGCGAAAAAAAACGCGTCTGACCGCGTTTTTTTTGCGGCCGCACCTGCCGCAAGTGCAAAACTGCACTTGCCGCACCTGCCGCAAGTCCCCCTATACTTTCTATGGGGATTACCGCAACCGCGCCGCAAGTGCAGCGGTTATGCGGCAATCGCGGCAGATGCGTTTTTTTCACCGCATCTGCCGCGATTTCAAATAAACGCTGATGTGAAAGGGCCCTAAAACAGTTTTTTTTAGCAAAAACGCTTGCAGCAAATGGGTGTGCTGGGTGTAGGGACCTATATAAACAGTCCGGGGGGTCATTTGGGGTGGTTGGTTCCCTTTAAATTCATGCAGCTCCCAGGAATACCTGATCAGCTGAGCTACTCAACACTTACAATATCATTAATCAAAGGGAGAACAAATGTGGAGCTATAATTGCTTGAGATATATAGTAAAAATTATATCTTTATTAAGAGACAGACTGAAAACACATATAGTGTGAAAACTCTGGTACAATCATTACAAATACATGGCACAACAATCCATATACATAGATGGATGCACAAATGAATTTTCAGAAATTAGCACAAACAGGATGAATTACAAAAACGCTATCTGACAATATTAGTCAGGCATGGTAAATAGCATATTGAAACAGCCAAAGTGATCCAGGTATAGATTGGCAGCTCAAGGGATAATTATTGCAACATCCCATAAAAGTGCATAAAGTAAATACATTGACAGTGCAGTCACATACAATGAATAAGGTGCCAGTGCAGGATAAGGAGAATCAATCCCTCCATATCAGACTCCTTACGTACGTTTCGCTTGCTTAAATAGGCATATGCTTCATCATGAGGAGTGCTAATGTATAGTACATGGCGGAATTTATACTCACAAACACATGCGGTCACATGTGTCTATCAGCCAAACAGACCGCTGGAGGCGGCGCGTGCACAATCAGCACCAGAAGCCGGTGATGTCATTTCCGGCGCGACGTCCGACTCATCACAGCGCGCCCGGCTGTCGCCATGGCAGCGCGTAAACAAGCCGGGAGCCGTATTGCGCCTTAGTGACAGCCCAGCTAATGGAACAGATCGCGCACGCGCACACGGTCCGAAGGCAAACATATTACCTAGCCTGACACAAACACCACAGTTGGCAATTCTATAGGACAAAATTAATCCATAAGGTTCTTGTTATCTCCATGTTCCAAGAATGGTGGTCATTCAGGCCCAGTAACAGATCGTAAGAACATCTCTTGCAGAGTGACCGCTCAGCATCTATGGTGTTTTTATTGAGTATATCCGCTGTTGATACAAATAAAAAACATAAACTTAAAAACACCTCACAAATAAAACATATCACACTCATTAGATAGTTTTTTATGTTTTGCTGCTTTTACACCATAAAAATAATTTTATAGAAAAAAAGAATTGTTTTTGCCTCGCTGTATTCTGAGAGCTGTAACTTGTTTATTTCTTTGTTGATCGAGCCATGTGGCAGCTTGTTTTTTTGTTTGTTTTGGCACAGGATCATGTTTCCAGTAGTACAAATTTTAGTTACATGTGACCTTTTGATCATATTTTATTCAATTTTTTTGGTGGTATTTTGAAAAAGCATAGTGTGTTTTCTACTTTTTTATTTATCTTTTTAATGGTGTTCACTAAATGGGTTAACTAGTATGACAGATTTATAGAGTGGGTTGTTCCGTATGCGGCGATACAAAATATGTGCACTTTTTTGTTTATTTTTTACATTCATATACATATTTATTGGTATTATATTTTTTAAAAAATGTTTGCTTTTTGTTTTTGTGGTTTTTTTAAACGTTTTACATTTATTAGTTGTTTTTTTTACTTTTTTATTTACCGTAGTCTCTTTATGACGGGGCTTTCCATAGTTAGGTGACCTGGGGGTCATGACAGCGGCCCTGGATTACTATGGCAGCGGCTTCCCAGCCATCGCTATTGATCGCAGCATTTATGTGGTTAAACTGCTGGATAGCAGCCGCAAAATCGCCATGACATACCACCTATGTCACAGGTCGGGAACGCATCACTTTTTATTACGTACAGGGGACATCAAGGGTTGTGAAAAGGTTAAAAGATTATTCCCATCTTAAAACCTTCACCCTGGACAATTTTTCATTTTTATCTCCTTCTCTTCTTCAGAGAGCCATAAGTTTTTACTTTACCGTCAATATAGATATATGAGGGCTTGTTTTTGTGGAACGGGTTGTACTTTGAATGATATCATTCATTTTACCATATATCGTACTGGAAAACAGAAAAAAACTTCTAAGTGCAGTAAAATTGAAAAAAGTGAAATTCCTCAATGGTTTTGTTTTTCTTTATTTACCAGGTTTACTATATAGTAAAACTGATGTGTCGGTATGATGCCTCGGGTCAGTACGGGTTTGTAGATACCAAACATGTATACTTTTACTGTTATCGAAGTGGTGAAAAACATTCTGAAGTTTGAAAAAAAAAATAGAATTGAGCTTTTGGCGCCATTTTCTGAGACCTGTAGCATTCCCATTTTTCTGGATCTAGGCCTGGGTGACGGCTTATAATTTGCGTCTTGAGCTAATGTTTTTATTGATACTATTTTTGGGTAGATACGACATTTTTGACCACCTGTTATTACATTTTATTGCAATGTTGCAGAGACCAAAAAAACATAATTTGGTGTTTGGACTTTTTTTTTCCGTTACACAGTTTACCGATCAGAATAATTGATTTGATATTTTTGATAGATGAGTCACTTCTGAATGCAGCAATACCAAATACGGTATGTGTCTTTTTTTATATAGTTTTTTTTTCAATGGGGCAAAAGAGGGGCAATTTGAACTTTTATTTTTAAAAACTTTTTTTCACTCTATTTTATTTGGCCCCTTGGGGTGTCTCAGAAATGATCATCTCCTGTTCAACAGGAATTCACAGGAAGTACATCTTGTCGGTAACAAGGCTCATCATCTGACCCCTCCCAGTGATAGGAACACATCGCCGCCTTGGTATCGTGTCTCGAAGTAGCCGATGGCAGTGAGGAAAAGCTCAATTCCCACCGTCACGTGTTAGAGCATGCTCTCAAGTTTGATAGCCTGATATAACCAGTTCTCAGGTGTGGATGGATCTCCAATTCACCCAAACCTGTTTACCGCACATATCAGATGATCAGATCAGCCAATGTGTGGGGAATGATGCAAGCTCAGTGTGTGAGCTCACATCAAAGCAGGGAACAAACAAAACCAATGGCATACCATACCTATACGTCATTGGTCGTGAAGGGTTACAGGGAACCTGCCAGCTCCTCTGTGCCCCCAGAAGCTCCAGCAGTTCTGTGCACATGTAATTCCTGCCTAACAGTCCATTCATTTATTTGTACACATAAACAGATCTTTAGAAAAAGTACTTCAAAAGTCTGTTAGGATGTGCAAAATAGGACTAAGTGTTGTGCTTTATAGGCGTTAGTTCCCTCACTAGTTGGCACACTTAGCATGTTATCACGCCCCTGAAGGCATGATAACATGTTTTACAAAAGCCGGCATTGTGCGCATGATCGGAAGTGTTGACAACTTCTGATTATGGGCAGTGAGCCTCTCTGGAGCCTGGACACCTTCACCCAACTTCAGAGAAGTTCAATGCTGTGAGGGAACAAAGACGCGCATGCGCATCTTTGTATGCATTGGCACAGACGCTGGTTTTTCTAAAGCATGTTATTACGCCCTTATGGGTGTAATAACATGCTACGTGGGCCAACTAGTCGGAAACTAACCCCTTCAACTAATCGAAGCCATATTTTGCATGTTATTAATGGACTTTAGAAATACTTTTTTAAAGATCTGTTTATGTATGCAAATAAATGAAGGGATTGTTAAGCAGGAATTATAGACATCTGCCCACAACTGCTGGTGCTTCTGGGGGCACCAAGGACCTGACCGGTTTCCTTTAAGAAGTTATCATCTATCCATAGGATGAGTGAAAACTTACTAATCAGCAGAGGTTTGAATATTGGACTCCTTAATGGTACCGTCACACGGGGAGATCTCGCCGGCGATGTTGCGGCGATCTCATGAACGCGCACATCGCTGCAGCATCGCTCGTGAGACGTCACACGTAGCAATCTTACCGTCAACCCAGGTCAAACCGGCGATTCAGGAATTGCCTCAAACAACCTTGAAGCGATGTTGGCTTTTCAGATCGCCGTGTCACACAGCACCACCTCACCGTCAATGTGGCATACAGAATGGATTGCCTGAACACAGACATCGCCTGTGCCATTGCTATCGCCGCGTCACACGGCAGTAGGCATACGGATTGCTCAAGCTAAATCGCCTGATTTCCCGACACTGTTGGGAAATCTCTGAACTCAGAAACAGAGAATAATCGCCGTTCAGTTGCCTTGTTACACGCGGCGACTCACAGGCGATGTCGTTTTAACATTGCCTGAACAGGAAGATCTCGGCGACATCGCCGGCGATATCTCCCCGTGTGACGGGCCCATAAGAATCCTGAGAACGTGGTTCTTCCCAGGCTTGATTGAATTGTGTCGGGGCCAGACGTGCGCACCATCCAATCTATTCAATCCCGATTTGACTGACAAAAACAGATTGAAGATGAATGTACTGCGGATGCATATGTATAACCAATGCTCCATTCAGATGGTGTTTTGCCGAGTCCTCTTTTCAGGATCGATGAGGGCCCCTGTTGATCAGCACATTTTGACCTATCTGAACTATAAACGGTAACTTCTAAAGATGAAAATAAGCCTTTAAATAGAGCCCCATTTGTTGGGAGGAGCATGAGGCGCCAGATCCTCCCCGATTCACTTTTACAGCTTTTGGCCGTGCATCTGGCATCTCTCTCCAGTCACTGTGATGGGAGTTCAGGGTACAGCCGAGCACCTTTCCTTACACATATGGACATTTCTCTGGTCTACAGAGCTGTTTCCCATCCTGCAGTTCTCCATCTACTGCAGAACTGCATCTCCCAGGAAGCTCTATCAACCGACGGTCACAACCACTGACCACTGTGCCATAGGACGCTGCATACATTTATCAGCCCTGATTGAGAAGGAAACAACATTGGAGACAAAAAGTCATCTTGCACAGCTGGCACCTCTCCCTTTGGGTCACAGCTTTTCTTATATTGATTTACTGCACTTGCACTGTGTTATAGTGAAGACAGATGAAGGCGCACGCCATGCATATGATATGACCTTCCATTACTGCCTTGAAACATATGTGTATCCTGCAGCTATTGATTTGTTGAGGTTATTCTGAGAATTCATTGCATATGGCATCTGCATTGTGGAGCTCACATAAGTGGCCATGATGAACCTAGTACATTCTGCGGGTTTAAGCATCAAAATATCTAAACCATCAATTATTCATGGCTCATATACACCGGAGGTCAGCAGAAATTGCTTATAATTCTGGATGATTTAACCAGCTCAATCCCAGAGGACAGATGATCCCTGGTGAGGATAAGTCATCACGGTTCGATATAGGGGTAGTGATAGTGAGATGAGCACAAACTCTCCGGCCAAAACTAGAAATGTAATAATTATATTTTACACACTGGAGCTAGACAATTTAAGGGGAGACTTTGCCCTCTCTCAAAGATGAGGCTCAGTCAATTGTGATAATCGTTGTAGCTGCTAGTAAGCCTTGGGGGACGACCGTGCATTATCCCCCATAAAAATGTCTCAATAGTATGTTTGATGTGGGCACAGCGCTAACAGCGCTTAACCAATGGCTATCCAATAAACATAACAAGTTATGCTGATTAACCGTTATTCCAGATGTTTATTCAATTGGTATTTCCATATAAAATATCATAAAATTATATATAAAATTCACTTTAATATAAAATTAAAAAACGTAGGTTTAGATGCTGGTTAAATTCACATCCCACGATTATTTTAGTTCCTGTGATTGGATATTTATAACGATCTTTAGTGGCCTTGTGTCTCCTTTGGGCTGTCTGTGGAGTCCTAAAAACATAGATTGTATTAGTGTCTATATATAATCCTATGGGTGTCAGCTGGCATCTATGTTAACCATTAGAGATGAGCGAGCACTAAAATGCTCGGGTGCTCGATGCTCTGGCCGAGCATCTCGAGATGCTCGGGTGCTCGACAGAGCACCGAGCCCAATGTAAGTAAATGAGTGAATCAAAAAAAGGACTAGCTCCAACCACCTAATATTCCCAGGACTCCCAGGCAAACCGGAAAGTGGCTTGGCAACCACCAGTAGCAATAGAAAAAGGTGTAGAATCCGGTGCCACAAAATTCATTTTTATTTTCAAAAGTTTTAAAAATCACACATGCTCCAGAGGAGCTCCTGGACGCGTTTCGTGGGTCTAGCCCACTTAATCGTCAGTACAATGGCAATACAGACAAAAAGAATATATACAATTTAAAAGCAAAAAACAGCCCCCTCTCGCATGTGTGACAAATATACATCAATTATTTCTAACCAATCACATACCTGCAGGTTCTAAAAGAGTTAAAGGGAAAAAATATGTGGGGAAGAAGAGGGGGAGGGGAGGAAAAGAGAAAGAGAGGAAAAAGAGCTGATAACAGAAGTAAAAGAGAGAAAAAAAAAAAATATATAAATAAGTAAATGAGTGACAGGCTCCGCCCACAGACTTCCGGCTATAAAACGAGTGTTTCTGGGAAAGGGCGGGAGGGTGGGCTTTTTCAAATCATCACAGCATACAACACCTTGCTGTGCCCCCCAGAGGGACCCTAACAATCAATCTGCTCTCTGTGAGGTGCCAGATCACTGTGTGCACTGAAGGGAGCTGTGTAATTGTGTCAGATTGATATTTATTAGTGACGAGTCCGAGCATCTCGGCAGTACTCAGTGCTCGCCCAGCATCCCGAGTACAGGGATACTCGTGCGAATAACGAGTAGCGCCGAGTATGCTTGCTCATCACTATTAACCATATTATGGCCTTTTTACCTTTTGGATGTCTCTAATGGTACCACACCGCTACCGAAAGGTAGAAACCGGCAGGTGTCGGAGACAATTGTACCTTTTACCTTCAAAACACCGCAAAGTGGCGGCGTGTAATTCAGGTTGTACCGTCCTGTCTCTTTGGATACCTGTCTTTCAGCCGTACTGAAAAACAAGCAGGTATAAACCCTATGGTAGCGGCGTGTAATCAGGGCACAGGTACGGTATTTGAGTTCCCTGGGGCGTGCCACAGCGTCATGTATACCACGCCCCATCAGTGATCATTGGTGGGGGGCTACCCTGTACCCATTGGCTGTCCCTGCACAGGGCGGCATATTTAACGATCTGACCAGTCACTCTACACATTTGCTATAGCGTCATGTGTTAGCCAGCCTCCCTGCGCTGGCTGGCCAATCATGATGTTATTGCATTGTCCAATCACCGTACGAGCGCCGCGTAATACACAACTCTGTCACACCTATGTAGTTACGGCGCACAATATGTACGCCCATATTTTCTTGTGGTAGCAGCGTGTAAATCAGGGAAAGTGCTCCACAGAAGGTAACCTGCGGCACCCGTCGGCACTTCCAGGGATCGAAAATACCTACTGTGGAGCACCTTGTGGCGGCGTGTATTTGCGGTATCAGGTACCGTTAGCAACCGTTGAAAACGCACGCAAGCACTTGCGGTGCCTACCTGTTGCTACCTTCGGTAGCGGCGTGTAAAGGTACCATTATTCTTTTGCTGATTACTTGATTTGGGTTGATATTCTTCTCTCTTCTACCTGCCAAGGATATACATTATATAATTTCTCTCTCCACACTTATATAAATATTAAAATTCTACACTGAGATATCTAATACATGGCTACCTGTGTCATCAAGATACACAAAATTCCTCTTTTTGGTCTCGGTTTTTTCTCTTTATGTTTCCATGATTACTCCACCTACCAGATAAATTAACTATATCAATAAATTGTCCTTAGTATTATGCACGTCAAAACATTAGTAATATTAGGTGTAGATACCTTATTTGTTCAACAATGCAACCGGGGGTCTCTTTCTCTTTAAATGGATCATTGGATATCTTGGTTCTGTGGGATGTATAACTCATTATTGTGCTCTGCTATGTATTCTAATCTTTATGATTAGTTATCTGTGTCACTTTGTACTTATCAATTTTTAACCACTTTGTATTTTACAGTGATAAACCAAAGTGTTCATTAGATAATTATTTTGTCTTTGTTTTCCTATATTGTGCTATACATGTATCTATGTTAAATGCTTATGATCTGTATCCCTATATATTTTTATGGTAATGTGTACATTTACTTCTATATTAGTAGTTGTACCACCTTCTGTGCCTGTGTTTAAATATATGCTCAATATCTAACAACCTACTACTGTGGTTTCTCACTGTAAAATACAAAATTGATAAGTACAAAGTGACACAGATAATTAACCATAAAGATTAGAATACATAGCAGAGCACAATAATGAGACACATTAGACAGACACCATAAATTAATCATTTATAGAATACTACTACATAGGATCGTATATACAGTTTACAGCTGTTAATTGCATCAAAAGAGGTATAACCGTAGTTATACATCCCACAGAACCAAAATATCCAATGATCCATTTAAAGAGAAAGAGACCCCCGGTTACATTGTTGAACAAATAAGTTATCTACACCTAATATTACTAATGTTTTGACGTGCATAATACTAAGGACAATGTATTGATATAGTTAATTTATCTGGTAGGTGGAGTAATTATGGAAATATAAAGAGAAAAAACCGAGACCAAAAAGAGGAATTTTGTGTATCTTGATGACACAGGTAGCCATGTATTAGATATCTCAGTGTAGAATTTTAATATTTATATAAGTGTGGAGAGAGAAATTATATAATGTATATCCTTGGCAGGTAGAAGAGAGAAGAAGATCAACCCAAATCAAGTAATCAGCAAAAGAATTAAGAGACATCCAAAAGGTAAAAAGGCCATAATATGGTTAAAGGGAACCTGTCAGGTGGTTTATGTCCCCCTAGCTATCACTGTCTGTACCTGCAGCTTTATAATACCAGTCTAATCATCCCTGTCTGAGCTCAGAGTGTAATGTGAAAGGAGAGAAAAAGCATTTATACACTTTATTATATTCTATGAGAACTTAGCTCCGCCTATTGTAGTCACATGGTTGTGACATCACATCAGGTCTCCCAACATGTTCTAGCACAAGGCTGAAATGTTAACTATTAACCTGCCAAACAGTTCCCATCCTCCAAGCTGGGGACTGACTGCCTCATTACATAAGGAAATGTAAGTGTATAAATGCTTTCTTTTCACCTTTCACATTACACTATGAGCTCAGACAGGGATGATTAGAATCTATAATATAAAAGCCGAAGGCCACTTCCGGAAAACCCGAAGGGTACTTCCGTGATGGCCTCCGGACCCATGCTGGTGACGTCACCAGTCCTCTGTAGCCGGGAGGCACCCGGCTACAGGGACCGGTGCAGGAACATTCCGCCCAGGAGCGTTCCCGTCTGTCCCAGCCGCCTCTGCCGCCTGCCCGCTCCAGCCGTCTCTCCCCTGTGGCCATTGCCCGCCACCTGGGGGGGCCCCGCACCCCCTGGGGGGCCCCGTGCTGAATTAGCCACCCGCCGCGCGCCCGGAGAGGAGGGAGTACGGGACCTCCTGTCCTGCACCTCTGCCCACCCCTCCTCTCCTCCTACAGCCGACGCACGCCGGCCGAGGTGAGTCTGCACCCCCCCCACCCAGCTACGCTTCTGCCCTCCAGCCTCTCCAGCTTCCGCTCTGCCCCTCCAGCCTCTGCCCCTGCAGCCTCTGCCCCTCCAGCCTCTCCAGTTTCCCCTCTGCCCCTCCAGCTTCCCCTCTGCCCCTCCAGCCTCTGCCCCTCTAGCCTCTCCTGCTTCCCTCTGCCCCTCCAGCCTCTTCCCCTCTGCCCCTCCAGCCTCTGCCCCTCCAGCCTCCGCTCTCCCCTCCAGCCTCTGCCCTCCAGCCTCCGCTCTCCCCTCCAGCCTCTGCCCTCCAGCCTCTGCCCTCCAGCCTCTGCCCTCCAGCCTCTGCCCTCCAGCCTCCGCTCTCCCCACCAGCCTCTCCCCTCCAGCCTCCGCTCTCCCCTCCAGCCTCCACTCTCCCCCCTAGCCTCCGCTCTCCCCTCAAGCCTCCCCTCTCCTCTGCCCTCCAGCCTCCCCTCTCCTCTGCCCTCCAGCCTCCGCTCTCCTCTGCCCTCCAGCCTCCGCTCACCCCTCCAGCCTCTGCTCTCCCCTCCAGCCTCTGCTCTCCCCTCCAGCCTCTGCTCTCCCCTCCAGCCTCTGCTCTCCCCTCCAGCCTCTGCTCTCCCCTCCACCCTCCGCTCTCCCCTCCACTCTCCCCTCCCGCCTCCGCTCTCCCCTCCAGCATCCGCTCCCCCCTCCTGCCTCCTCTCTCCCCTCCAGCCTCCGCTCTCCCCTCTAGCCTCTCCCCTCCAGCCTCCGCTCTGCCCTCCAGCCTCCGCTCTGCCCTCCAGCCTCCCCTCTGCCCTCCAGCCTCCCCTGTCCTCTGCCCTCCAGCCTCCCCTGTCCTCTGCCCTCCAGCCTCCCCTGTCCTCTGCCCTCCAGCCTCCCCTGTCCTCTGCCCTCCAGCCTCTGCTCTGCCCTCCAGCCTCCGCTCTGCCCTCCAGCCTCTGCCCTCCAGCCTCCCGTCCTCTGCCCTCCAGCCTCCCCTCTCCTCTGCCCTCCAGCCTCCGCTCTGCCCTCCAGCCTCCGCTCTGCCCTCCAGCCTCTCCTCTGCCCTCCAGCCTCTCCTCTGCCCTCCAGCCTCCGCTCTGCCCTCCAGCCTCCGCTCTGCCCTCCAGCCGCCGCTCTGCCCTCCAGCCTCCACTCTGCCCTCCAGCCTCTGCCCTCCAGCCTCCCTGTCCTCTGCCCTCCAGCCTCCCTGTCCTCTGTCCTCCAGCCTCCCTGTCCTCTGCCCTCCAGCCTCCGCTCTGCCCTCCAGCCTCCGCTCTGCCCTCCAGCCTCCGCTCTGCCCTCCAGCCTCCCCTGTCCTCTGCCCTCCAACCTCCCCTGTCCTCTGCCCTCCAGCCTCCCCTGTCCTCTGCCCTCCAGCCTCCGCTCTGCCCTCCAGCCTCTGCCCTCCAGCCTCCCCTGTCCTCTGCCCTCCAGCCTCCCCTGTCCTCTGCCCTCCAGCCTCCCCTGTCCTCTGCCCTCCAGCCTCCGCTCTGCCCTCCAGCCTCCCCTGTCCTCTGCCCTCCAGCCTCCCCTGTCCTCTGCCCTCCAGCCTCCCTGTCCTCTGCCCTCCAGCCTCCCCTGTCCTCTGCCCTCCAGCCTCCCCTGTCCTCTGCCCTCCAGCCTCCCCTCCAGCCTCTGCTCTCCCCTCCCGCCTCCGCTCTCCCCTCCCGCCTCCGCTCTCCCCTCCAGCCTCCCCTGTCCTCTGCCCTCCTCACCCCTCCAGCCTCCCCTGTCCTCTGCCCTCCTCACCCCTCCAACCTCCCCTGTCCTCTGCCCTCCTCACCCCTCCAGCTTCCGCTCTCCTCACCCCTCCATATGCAATGTACAGTATGTGTATATATGTGTGTATGTAGTCACTTCCTTCACTTTGTCCGCACTTGCCTCACTCCGCTATAGTTAGCACCGGCCCTGCATCAGCCGCCTGGATCCTCAGTCGACATGTCGCCACCCCCCAACTACTGGATCCAATATAGCTTCCAAGAAGTCTCGCCAAACTTCCCGGACGCCGTATTGGATCCAGTTGTCCGCGGGCGGCGACATGTCGACTCAGGATCCAAGCGGCGGGGAAGACGCAGGGTCGGTGCTAACTATAGCGGAGTGTGTGTGTGTGTGTGTATGTATGTATGTGTGTGCTGACCACTCTGCCCACGGCGCTGCGCTGACCACTGCCCACGCCGCTGTGCTGACCAATCACACCGCACTCACTGCTAACCACTGAGCCACCGCACTCACTGCTAACCACTGAGCCACCGCACTCACTGCTAACCACTGAGCCACCGCACTCACTGCTAACCACTGAGCCACCGCACTCACTGCTAACCACTGAGCCACCGCACTCACTGCTAACCACTGAGCCACCGCACTCACTGCTAACCACTGAGCCACCGCACTCACTGCTAACCACTGAGCCACCGCACTCACTGCTAACCACTGAACCACCGCACTCACTGCTAACCACTGAGCCACCGCACTCACTGCTAACCACTGAGCCACCGCACTCACTGCTAACCACTGAGCCACCGCACTCACTGCTAACCACTGAGCCACCGCACTCACTGCTAACCACTGAGCCACCGCACTCACTGCTAACCACTGAGCCACCGCACTCACTGCTAACCACTGAGCCACCGTATACTCTGCTTCCCACTGAGCCACCGCACTCACTGCTAACCACTGAGCCACCTGTATACACACAATTCATTTCACCGCACTCCCCTAACTATTAGTAAATAGACTATATATGGATTCTAGACTACCCGATTCTTTAGAATCGGGCCACCATCTAGTAGTATTATAAAGCTGCAGCTACAGACAATGATAGCTGGGGAGGCATAAACCACCTGACAGGTTCTCTTTAACATAGATGCCAGCTGACTCCCGTAGATTTATATATAGACACTAATACAATCTATGTTTTTAGGACTCCACAGACGGCCCAAGGGAGACACAAGGCCACTAAAGATTGTTATAAATATCCAATCACAGGAACTAAAATAATCGCGGGATGTGAATTTAACCAGCATCTAAACCTACGTTTCTTAATTTTAGTAATTTTATATTAAAGTGAATTTTATATGTAATTGTATGAGATTTTATATGGAAATACCAATTGAATAAACATCCGAAATAACGGTTAATCAGCATAACTTGTTATGTTTATTGGATAGCCATTGGTTAAGGGTATCTGATAGCGCTGGGCCCACATCAAAATAACTAGAAATGTAACATTGCCACTAGAAACAGTTCACACATTTCACACTTGTGTAAGAGTAGGGAAATTTCTAAATAGGTTTTATTTACTGTAATGAAGCCATCCATTAACATAAAGATTCATAGGAATTAGTGCGATTTCGTCATAGAATTTAATAGTTGACAAAGAATTTTATTTTTGTCCCTGCGGTGTAGTAAAGTTTGGTAGACTAATGTCTTGGTTATCATTCAACAATTCCATCACCATTGAGACCATTAAAGGGTTTTTTCTGAGATCCTAAAAATTGTTCCCAAAGTGAACTGTAGGCTGGGTTCACATTGCGGCGTCATCCGGGGCTGTCAGGGGTGACAGCCTGGACCGGAGTTTTGCTTCATAGGAGACTATCGGGCTGAACGGAGCTGGATGGAGCCGGCGAGATAGCAGCAGGATGGCTGATAACTGCCACCCGGCTCCATCCAGCTCCGTTCAGCCCGATAGTCTCCTATGGAGCAAAACTCCGGTCCAGGCTGTCACCCCTGACAGCCCCGGACCGGATGACGCCGCAATGTGAACCCAGCCTAACTGAGACTGCTCCGGCCGCGCCTATAAGATTAATAGACAGAGGCTGCTGAGAGGACTAAAGCTTATTTCCTTCTCGTAGCCCAGCTTTCAGTGTAGGCGCAGGGGAGTTTTAGATTGCTATTAACCTGCAGATTAACCACATATATGCAGGTTAATAGTTCTCTTTAACGCCATGTGCACACGTTCAGTATTTGATGAGTTTTTTACCTCAGAATTTGTAAGATAAAACCAGGAGTGGAACAATCAGAGGAAAGGTATAATAGAAACACCTGCACCAACTCTGTATTTATCACCCACTCCTGGTTTTGGCCACAAATCCTGAGGTAAAAAACTCATCAAATACTCAGCGTGTGCACATGGCCTAAAGGCACTCTGTCACAGCCAAAATGCTAATTACATGTAGATATAGTGATACACTTCAGTTAAATAGCATTTAAATCATAGTGCTGGAAGTGCAGCTATAGGGAGAAAATTAAGTTATACACTCCATGTAGCCTCTTGCTTCCATTCATTGGGGTGGTGCATGGGGATGTTACAGCCATCACTCACTACACTGCATGCATGTATGAAGATCTGGTTGTCACTCAAGGTTCAGAGGAGTGATTATACATGATTACTTTGTAGTGAGTGGTGCCGGATACAGCCTTCTGCACTGCAAGTGGCTGCAGGGAGAATATATCTTCATTTTCTCCCTGTAGCTAAGCTTCCAGTAAACCAGCCTAACATTACTGAAATACAAAGACATCTGTCAGTGCATAATGATTTTGAAAGTGACCAGTTCTCTTTAAATCAGTTTGTCTTTACTTAGTTAGCTACAGCATAGTGTTGCCTTCTATCACTGCAGAATGAGATCACTACAGCCAGTAGAGTAACTTGAAGCTCATGGACCCCGATGCAAAAGCTCCAATGGGGTCCCAAATTATTGTAAATCTTTAATAACATAAGGCTGGCTTCACACTGCGGTCAGGTCAGGTCAGATCAGGTCAGGTTTTGTGTGCCAAAACCAGGAGTGACTCCAAAACCTAGAACAGGTGTCAATCTTTCAATTATACTTTTTCTCTGCAAGTTCCTCTCCTGGTTTTGAAACACAAAACCTGACCTGACCTGACCGCAGTGTGAAGCCAGCCTTAGTCTTTTTCTATAGGCCAAAGGGACTTTTGGGGCCCTCTGGGCTTTAGGGCCCAGTTGTGATTGCAATCCCTACACCTATTAGGGCCGCTTTACACACACCAACTTCTGTGACCAACTTCTGAACAACTCACTGGTTGCAGTGAAATCATGGACACATTGCTCGATTTGTACACAGCCACAAAATGGAGCAATGTGTCCATGATTTCACTGCAACCAGCAAATTGCCAGTGAAATTGCCTAGCAATATTGCCGCGTGTGAAGGTACCCTAAGGGTCGCTTTACACACACCAACTTCTGTGACCAACTTCTGAACAACTCACTGGTTGCAGTGAAATCATGGACACATTGCTCGATTTGTACACAGCCACAAAATGGAGCAATGTGTCCATGATTTCACTGCAACCAGAGATCTGTTCAGAAGTTGGTCACAGAAGTTGGTGTGTGTAAAGCGACCCTTAGGGTACCTTCACACGCGGCAATATTGCTAGGCAATTTCACTGGCAATTTGCTGGTTGCAGTGAAATCATGGACACATTGCTCCATTTTGTGGCTGTGTACAAATGGAACAATGTGTCCATGATTTCACTGCAACCAGCAAATTGCCAGTGAAATTGCATGCAATATTGCTGCATGTGAAGGTACCCTTATAGTTATACCCCTTGCTATGTCCAGTAATCAGCTCATTCATCACATGATCAGCCATTTTATCACCGCAGGTAGGTAATCAGAGAGTAGCAGGGAGCTTAATATTTTAAGATCTAAGAACACCCCTTTAAGAACAATTCTTAGAGGACCTGTAAGCTCTTCTGACATGACTGTCAATTTTCTTATAGAACAACAATGTCACTGATTCCTCAGACAAATGTATGAATGAAATGATTGCTTGGTGCCAAATATTGTCATTCAGCTGGGTGTGTCCCTAGTCATATAGGACAGAGTCACCAAGTGTAGGGACATGCCCCCAAATGATAACACCACGTTGTCCATTTATCCTGAAATCTTTTTGGAGGAATTACAGAGGATTGGAGCAACAAATTTGAAATATAGGATGCTCCAGAATTATTTAATAGGGAACACAACTATTTACAGTAATAGACATGAATGGGAAGGCCTTCTGCAAAGCCTGTCCATGCCCAGCACCAAAGTCACTTTATATCTGTACACTCAGGCTTGGACTGGCCCACGGGCATCAGGTGATGGGCCCCTCTGCAGGGGGGTCCTCCAACATCATACAACAGCATACATTGGATTCACTATGTACATACAAAGCAGCATCGACACAGCTCCGTGGCTCAGTGGGTACAAATCCCAAAATAGACATGAATGTTCTCCCCATGTTTGCCAAGGTTTACCCATGCTGATAAGGAATTCAGATTGTGAGCCCCGATGGGGACAGTGATGATGTCTGTGGAATAGTGCTGTATAAGCAAGTAAAATAGTTTAAAAATTACCGTTATTATAAAGACACATAGGTAAAATCATGGATGAGAATAATGTAATATTTGCTTGTAGTGGCCCCCAGAATCAATGCTACTGGGGGGGTCCTAGCACCCCAGTCCAACACAGTGTGCGCCCAATACATGATACATCTCATCAGGCTAACACTGGATATTTCTGCTGGTGTCGGCTCAGTATACTGGCAATGTCATAGCGATATCATTAGTATTGGAAAGAATTGTTATTATTCAGCATCTATCTACTTTCACTAGTAGAACAGATTGGTGTGATTCTCAGAAAGGCTTCGCTGAAGATTCCTCCTTTATTTCAATTAGTGTTATATAATAGAGAAGACACCAGAGGGAATCCCAAATAATGGCTATAAATACCAGGTGGAGAGGAATCACCTGAATCACAGAGCAGAGAAGAAGAATCTCTGGATCATTGCAGCACAACACCCTGTACAGACTGCTCAGCTTCAGCACCATGCCCAGGGCACGTGTATGTATGTATGTACAGTATATATATATATGTATATGTGTATGTATATATGTGTATGTGTATATATATCCATCCCTGTAGTAGGGATCTTGCAGCACAACACCCTGTACAGACTGCTCAGCTTCAGCACCATGCCCAGGGCGCGTGTCTGTATGTATGTAAAGTATATATATATATATGTATATGTGTATGTATATATGTGTATGTGTATATATGTCCATCCCAGTAGTAGGGATCTTGCAGCACAACACCCTGTACAGACTGCTCAGCTTCAGCACCATGCCCAGGGCGCGTGTCTGTATGTATGTACAGTATATATATATATATATATGTATATGTGTATGTGTATATATATACATATGTACATGTCAGTCCATCCCTGTAGTAGGGATCTTGCAGCAGTTGGTGCAATCAGAGCTGTGTATAGCAGAGCTCCAGAAGGGTCTGCTCCTCCAGTGCAGGGATGGAGCATAACACACCCAGTTTCCATCACACAGAGCTGCTGCCTGCCCAGTGCCACCATATACAGCGCCCATGCAGTCATGGCTCCAGGCTGGTGGCTCTGTCCTGGCACATCATTACTCCATAGTTGTGCCTCCTTGCCCCTCCAGCTGTCATCATCATCCCCATTACACAGGTGCAGCAGACAAGCCCAGCACAGAGCTCACTATTAGCGATCACCTGTGTAGTAAATCCTGCGTTCTCCTATATGACAGCCCATGACCTGCACCCTGCTGTATACAAAGAAGCATCGCTGCTCTTACCCCGCAGTCTCCCGCTATCTCTTTCAGTGAATGATGTAAAGCAAGGGTACCGCTTCTCTCCTCCGACCAGCAGGTGGCGACATTCCAGCAGCGGATACAAAGGATGGACTACAGATTATGCGGCGGCCATTTTTACTTCGGTACAAATGAGACAAACGAGCAAGAAGTTTATTCTACCAGACAGATATTCCTTATCACCTGAGAATGCTAATACCGAAAGAAGTCAAATAACAGACAACATATGTAAGGGACGGTCTCGGTCACATAAAAGAGGTGATTATTCGCCTGGTTTCCAGTAGTAAATATGGCTGACATCGTCCTGGGGATGAATGACGTCATATCGCAGGTAACGAGCTGCACCGCTCTCACCAGTCAGCTTATCTATCCAAGAGCATCATGGGAAACGTAGTGTACAAAACTGGATTATGTGACACTGATAAGGGACACGCACACCCATACACCACACACATACACCACACACACATACACACCATTACATACTCACACCGAACATACACACCTCACACCACACATAGACACCGCACATACACACCTCACACAGTCACACCACACCATACACCACACTCACACCACACACACATACACCACACTCGCACAACACACACATACACCACACAATCACACTACATACACACCACACACACACACTGACACCACACATACACACCACACCCACCCACCACATACACACCACACACACACAAAAATCACACCACATACATACACTGCACACACCACATACACAACAATCAAATCACATATACACACCACATACATCGTACACACACCACACTCTCACCACACATACACCACACACACACACACCACATACACACCACCACACACGTACACACCACACACATACACATCACACACACTCCACACACATACACCCCGCACACACCACACATACACACACACACCACACATACACTCACCACAAATACACACCGCACACATACACAAGAATTACACTGCATACATACACCGCACACACCACACATACACAAGAATCACACATCAAACATACACCGCACACACCACATACACAACAATTACATCACATATGCACACCACATACATCGTACACACACCACACTCTCACCACACACAGACACACATACATACAACACAACATTACATGCAGGGGCGTAACTACAACAGGTGCAGGGGTTGTGACCGCACCCGGGCCCTGGAATCTAGAGGGGCCCCAAAAGTCCCTTTGGCCTATAGAAAAAGACTATTGCTGCTAAAGATTTGTAATAATTGAGGGCCCCATTGGAGCTTTTGCATCGGGGCCCATGAGCTTCAAGTTACACCACTGACTACATGCACCATACACACACCACACACATACAACACAGACACTACATGCACCACACATACACACACGTATTTATTTAAATGTGCACATTTAATAACTATACAAGTACATCAGTTGTAACTACCAGCATAACTGTAAACACAATTACATACAGTGCATAAGTATCTTCCTGTGATTACTATAAAGTTTGTACAGGTGCATCCCAATGAATAAAGGCCCCCTTCACATCACAATTTTTTTCTGTCCTTGGGGATCCTGTTTTTTGCAGGATCCCACAGACAGGAACAAACAGGTCTAGATGTGAACTCTGGATGGCGTTTCTGTGTCCGGATCTGGGATTTTGACGGTTCTGGACACAAAGCTGGGAGGAGCCCGAGCTTGCAAAGCGCCAGCAACTGGTGTCACGGCTGATTCTCACTTTCGCTATATATCATCTACATACACACATCATGTGTCATCAATGTACATTGCGAAAGGGAAAGCAATGGTTAAAAAAAAATGCTCACCTCTCCGCCGAGTGTCCTGCCATGCGCAGCATCCACCTCCGATGGCTGAAGGACCTTAATCAGCTGACCGGGAATGGGCGGGGCAACCCAATCAGCTGATGTGTCACGTGACCACATCAGCTGAGCTGTTTAAATCGCCCGCCAAAACGATCAGTACACGCGGGACATTTGGCGGGGAGATGAGCATTTATTTTTTATTTTTAACACGTTACACTGTAATTTCACTTTCGCAGTGTATATAGATACACTGCGGAAGTGACAGTACACAGGAACAGAGCAGTTTTAGTGTACTGAGCCCAAATTTGGAGTATTCTTCAATTCTTGGTACATAAACGAATCGGACAGAATCGGATCTGTGACAATTTGGACAAAATCAGATGGCCATATGGGACCCATCCGTGCCCATAGGGATACACGGGGGCCAAGTCGGATCCATGGCTATCTGTTTTACAACGGATAGCCATGGATCCCAAAAAAATTGTGATGTGTAGGGGGCCTTAGAATATCATCAAAAAGTTAATTTATTTTAGTAATTCAATATCAAAAAGTGAAACACATACAGTGTTGGCCAAGAGTATTGACACCCCTGCAATTCTGTCAGATAATATTCAGTTTCTTCCTGAAAATTATTGCAATCACAAATTCTTTGGTATTCATTTAATTTGTCTTCAATGAAAAAAACACAAAAGAGAATGGAGCAAAAAGCAAAACATTGATCATTTCACACGAAATTCCAGAAATGGGCCGGACAAAAGTATTGGCACCCTCAGCCTAATACTTGGTTGCACAACCTTTAGCCAAAATAACTGCGATCAACCGCTTCCGATAACCATCAATGAGTTTCTTACAATGCTCTGCTGGAATTTTAGACCATTCTTCTTTGGCAAACTGCTCCAGGTCCCTGATATTTGAAGGATGCCTTCTCCAAACTGCCATTTTTAGATCTCTCCACAGGTGTTCTATGGGATTCAGGTCTGGACTCATTGCTGGCCACCTTAGAAGTCTCTAGTGCTTTCTCTCAAACCATTTTCTAGTGCTTTTTGAAGTGTGTTTTGGGTCATTGTCCTGCTGGAAGACCCATGAGCTCTGAGGGAGACCCAGCTTTCTCACACTGGACCCTACATTATGCTGCAAAATTTGTTGGTAGTCTTCAGACTTCATAATGCCATGCACACGGTCAAGCAGTCCAGTGCCAGAGGCAGCAAAGCAACCCCAAAACATCAGGGAACCTCCGCCATGTTTGACTGTAGGGACCGTGTTCTTTTCTTTGAATGCTTCTTTTTTTCACCTGTAAACTCTATGTTGATGCCTTTGCCCAAAAAGAGAGAACATTCTTCCAACACGTTTTAGGCTTTCTCAGGTAAGTTTTGGCAAACTCCAGCCTGGCTTTTTTATGTCTCGGGGTAAGAAGTGGGGTCTTCCTGTGTCTCCTACCATACAGTCCCTTTTCATTCAGACGCTGATGGATAGTACGGGTTGACACTGTTGTACCCTTGGACTGCAGGGCAGCTTGAACTTGTTTGGATGTTAGTCAAGGTTCTTTATCCACCATCCGCACAATCTTGCGTTGAAATCTCGTCAATTTTTCTTTTTCGTCCACATCTAGGGAGATTAGCCACAGTGCCATGGGCTTTAAACTTCTTGATGACACTGCGCACGGTAGATACAGGAACATTCAGGTCTTTGGAGATGCACTTGTAGCCTTGAGATTGCTCATGCTTCCTCACAATTTGGTTTCTCAAATCCTCAGACAGTTCTTTGGTCTTCTTTCTTTTCTCCATGCTCAATGTGGTACACACACGGACACAGGACAGAGGTTGTGTCAACTTTAATCAATGTCAACTGGCTGCAAGTGTGATTTAGTTATTGCCAACACCTGTTGGGTGCCACAGATAAGTTATAGGTGCTGTTAATTACACAAATTAGAGAAGCATCACATGATTTTTATAACAGTGCCAATACTTTTGTCCTCCCCCTTTTTTATGTTTGGTGTGGAACTATATCCAATTTGGCTTTAGGACAATTCTTTTTTGTGTTTTTTTTCATTGAAGACAAATTAAATGAAGATAATACCAAAGAATTTGTGATTGCAATCATTTTCAGGAAGAAACTGTGTATTATCTGACAGAATTGCAGGGGTGTCAATACTTTTGGCCAGCACTGTATAGAGTCATTACAAACAGAGTGATTTATTTCAAGTGTTTGTTTGTTAATGGTGATGATTATGGCTTATAGCCAATGAAAACCTAAAGGTCATTATCACAGAAGATTAAAGTAGGGAGGATGAAGGGTCTAAGAGATAAAACATTACCTAAATAGGCATCAGAGGCTTCACCTTGTGTAGTTGTGAGAGTCATAACCACTATAAAAGCATATCACAGCCGCTGCAGTCCCAAGCATGGTGCATATAGAGCAGGGAGGATGAAGGGTTAAAAACCATGCTGCCATTTTACATGAGACATCAAAGGGTGAATATAATATTGTTTTATTAGTCATTGCATTTCAGAGCTCCCTGAAACACCCTGAACATGGCAATATGACATTGATTTGTCCTGAGGAAGAGGCCAAGGAGCCCTGAAACGTATTGACTAATAAATCAATATTATATTCACCCTTTGATGTCTGGTGGAATACAACAGCGCGGTGTTTAACCCTTCATCCTCCCTTTTTTAGTATTCTGAGATAATGACCATTGGGTTTTCCTTGGCTGTAAGCCATAATCATCAACATTTAAAGAAACAAACACTTCAAATAGATCACTCTGCTTGTAATGACTCCACATGATATATGTGCTTTGCATTTATATTGAATTATATTAACCTGAATATATTGAATTGAATAATATTCTAATTCATTGAGATGCACTAGCGTGTGTGTGTATATATATATATATATATATATATATATATATATATATATATATATACACATAATAATATAAAGATAGGAGCAGCAGTATGTGCTGATTATCCCGGGTGCAAAGCGACCCACACAGTCCTTTATGCGTCACAATATACATACAAATGTCGCAGCACTCCCTTGGAGATGTTCAAAAATGTTTATTCCAGCTTGCAAAGGTACAAATGGCAACGTTTCAGGCACCCACGCCCTTAATCCTGATATGTATCACATGACCGCGAGCAGCCCAATCAGCGCCGGGAATGCCCCTCTGACGTCACCACAGGTCCTGGCAAAAGACATCTCACTTGGAACCGGACACCGAACACCGGGAAAAGGTGTCGGACAGGTGAAGTATTCATTCTTTTTTATTTTTCATACACTTGCTTTTGTTTAATTTAGTTTTCGCAGTGTATATTAATACACTGTGAAATCTAATGGGGCTGTCACAGAGGGGAGGAGGAAGCAGGATTCTTCCTCCCCTCTGTGACATCACTGCGCTTTCTGGAGTAAAGAAAGCGCAGTGTGTGAAAGCCCCTGCGTATTTTGTTGCGCTTTTTTGCCCGGCCGAAAAACGCAGCAAAAAGCGCAGCAAAATACGCAAATGTGTGAACGCAGCCTTAATCATTTATTTTACCATATAGTGAACAGGAAAATGGGAAAAATTCCAGCTGTGGTGAAACGGCAAAAAAAGTGCAATTACATGTTTGTTTTTTGTTTTTTTACTCACCATGTTCACTATATGGTAAATCTGATGTCGGTATGATGCGTCGGTTCAGTATGAGTTTGTCGATACCAAACATGTATACTTTTACTGTTATCTGAGTGGTGAAAAAAAAAACTGAAGTTTTTCTTAAAAAAAGAATTGCACTTTTGTTGCCATTTTCCTACACCCGTAGCATTCTCATTTTTTGCCATCTGGGGCTGTGTGATGGCTTATTTTTTGCGACTTGAGCTGACGTTTCCAATGATCCCATTGTGCACATACGTTGTTTTGATCGTCCGTTATCGCATTTTATTGAAATGTTCTGGCGACCAAAAAAACACTTAATTTTGGTGTTTGGACTTTTTTTCTGTCACGCAGTTTACAGATCTGATTAATTGATTTTATATTTTGTTAGAACGGGCTTTTTTGAACGCGGTGATACCAAATATGTTGTATTGTTTTCATTTTTTGTGTTCAAATATATTTTATTAACTCTTCAGATATTATGTACAATGGACACTGGTACATTTCAGATAAACAGTACACACATAGGGTTGTTTTCATAGGGTTGTTTTTTAATAGTTTTATTTTGAATGGGGCAAAAGGGGGGTTGATTTGAACTTATGTTTTTGTTTTTTTTTCGTAGGTTTAAAACATTTTTTTAGTTTTTCATTATTTTACATTGGCCCCTAGAGGGCTTCAGTGCTGCACACTGCACTGCGATCGCTTGTGTTATGTAGAGATGCACTGCAGCGCATCTCTACATAGCAGAAATTATCACTTCATATGGATGCTGGCGTTCGCAAGTCATCCATAGGAAGTGATCCCAGAGAGCTTCCAGGGTCACTACAGGACCCCAGACTTCCCTAGTAATAGATTGAGATCCTGCGATCGCTTCCCGGGATCTCAAGATCACGGCAGGGAACAGCGTGATCCCTGCTGCGGGTCGCGCTATTAATTAATGACAGCACAATTCAAAGGGTTAACACTGCGAATCGGATCGCTCATCCAATTAATGGTGTTAGCTACACATCTCAGCTGATATCATCTGAGATCTGGACGGGATGATGTGAGCACAGCTCTGGAGCTCACATCAAAGGGAGGGAGTCAGCACATCACATACTCAGTACGTCATGTGTGTCGTAAAGAGGTTGAACAGTGGGTAGATGTGATCACCGGCAGGTGTTGATACAGCCTGCTCTGCCTCCGTTGACCTGCTCCACTGCTGCCACTCCCCCCTTCCCCCCACACACATACACACACAGATACCGTACATCCGGACTATAAGATGCACCCCCATTTTCCCCAAAAACATTTTTGGGGAAAAGTGCATCTTATAGTCCAAAAAATACAGAATATTGTTTTTCTCATTGTTTAAAACATAACGTGGTAAGATACATCATGTCATTCAAACCTACTTGTCCCACATAAAACAAGCCTATGCAGTTTTGTGAACAGAAATAGGAGGTAAAAACAAAAGGGCAGAAACTGATAATTGCAAGGTCTTGAAATGGTGAGACCAGGTTCACACCATGGGACAATCCGATGCAGGGCTGTCCGATGTGAATCGAACAGCCCTGGACCGGATTTCGGCCCCATAGTATGCTATGCTATTTGTCATCTGGTTTCCATCTGTTCGGGAGGATCTGGGTCTATTCGAATTTTTCTCACGGACACAAAAATGCTGCAAGCAACATTTTTGTGTCCGGGGTGATAAAATCTGCCCAAATTGGATCCTCACGGATTCTCCCGGATCCGGGGCAATCCCACGCTCCCTAACATGGATGTCTATGGGGCTGGATTGCCCCGATCGGGAGGATCCGGGAGCCGGACACCGGCGGCTGAAGGTCAGTGTGAGCTACGCTGAACTTCAGCACCAGGGAGCTGTCCCCCGTGAAGCACTTCAGCACCATTTTGCAGGGGACAGCTGCGCTCGGCTGAATCCGACTACAAACAGAACCGAAGGGCATATTAGCCCTCCGGTTCTGTTTGCAAATCCGGTCCGAGGCTGTTCGATTCACATCGGACAGCCCCGAATCAGATTGTGCCACAATGTGAAGCCAGCCTTAGAGGGCCTCTCTGAGAGCAATGTTTTCATGATGTTTTACACCGTGTGTGATCGTTTGCAGTGGGCCTCATATACAAAGCTTATTCTTGTATGTGAGGACTTTTCTCAGCAACTGAACTCATTAAGAACAATAGAAAAATTGGAGCCCGGCTCAACAGGACTGGACTTTTATTTTCAAAAGAAAGTACAGTGCATACAAAAGAAAAATTTACATGGTCGACATGACCCAATTGACGCATTTCGACTGCACTAAGCAATGTAAGGCTACGTTCACTCGAGATGTAGAAAAGTCATCTGTGTTTCATGCAGAAAATATGAGCGATTTTGATCTCAATTATATTTATGCACTCGTTATGGCATCTGGTACTATACAGCAGTAATTAAAATTTTAAAAAACAAATACAGTTTCCTATGCTATTTTATCTGTAAATATTGGATTTTTTGTGCACTCAGAAACTTGAATATTAGGGTCTCATCCAATGCATGGAAAAAACTAGTGACTCTTAATTTATTTTCATGCACAGATATGGTACATGAAAAAAAATGCTCATCTGAACAGTCTAATGAAACTTTTTAGTCTAAATGCTGTCTATCATAGACAGTCTATGTAATGTAAATTTTTCACAATCAGCATTCGGATCAAAAATACAGTTGTGTATCTATCCTATCACTGAATTTAGAATTATTTAGAATTAATACTAAAGGGGTTTGGTTACCATACATTATGCCATTTCACACCATAATCCCTTGAATAGGATCGGTGTGACATTCCCTTGTGAAGGCCTCTTCATGATGTTGTCTACATAGACAATGATCAATGTTTTACTAGCATTGCATCAAAGACAAAAGCAGGACTTATCACTCAAGAGGATGGATCTCCATTTCTCTTTTCCAGCCTCTAGTCTCCTAGAAACAATGTGTATAACACCACATAAAGAGCCCTTCACGAGGGAACGTCAGACCAGACATACTCATGGGATTATGGTGGAGGGCGGTTTAATGTTCGGAACCCATTTAGTCTTCATTTCAGGTACAGCTTGGCGTTACATTGATTTGCGATTTCTTCATACTTTCCTGGGAGCTGTTTTTCAGCATGAAAGTGTCAGGCCTCATGTTGCCTGTGATACTGTGAGCAGCCTGTGTGGCTTAAACATGCTGTCATGTCCTGCAGCACCTCTGGACTTGTTTCCCATCGAACATATCATGGACATCATTGGTTGGCAATTGCAAAGGTAGCTTCCAGCACTGAATCTTGAAGATTTTACTATGTGCATTCAGCATTGCAGAACATCCCTCAGACAACCATTAACAGCTTTAATGATACCAACCATGTCATGTGGGTTCAAGCAGTGGTTTATCTAGGAAGGGGCTGGCGGGGCATCTACAGGCAGGGGAGCTCAGCAGGCAGGGGAGCACCGCTGGGCCTCCTGCTGCAGTGCCCAAGGTTGCGCTATCCCCCCTCCTGCAGTGTGACCCGGCTTTCTTGTCCACTGCAGAGCCGCACACTTTGCGCTTACAGGACCTGTGATGATGTCATTGGAGGGGAGGAGTCAGGAGTCACATGATCAGCTCCTTGGTGTATGCAGGACTCTGCCGTGCTGGTCATCATGATGCTGGATGAGGTGAAGGTTATATGTGGGGTTAGGAGGGATTTCCAACGTGGAAGTAGTAGAGCTGAGAGTGTACTATGTGTATGGAGCAGAGCTGCGTCTATGAGGTGTACGGAGAGGAGCCGAGTGTGTACAAATTGTATGGAGCAGAGCCACGTGTGTACAGGTTGTGCGGAGCAGAACCGCATGCGTACGAGTTGTATGGAGCGGGGCCGCGTGTATACAAGGTGTATGGAGCAGAGCTGAGAGTGTACGAGATGTACGGAGCAGAGCCGAGAGTGTACGAGGTGTATGGAGCAGAGTCTAGTGTGTACAAGGTGTATGGAGTGGGGCCGCGTGTGTACAAGGTGCATGGAGCAGAGCTGAGAGTGTACGAGGTGAACAGAGCAGAGCCTAGAGTGTACAAGGTGTATGGAGCAGAGCCGCGTGTGTACAATTGTATGGAGCAGAGCCACGTGTGTACGAGGTGTACGGAGTGGAGCCAAGAGTTTACTGGTGTATAGAGCAGAGCTGAGTGTCTACGAGGTGTATGGAGCAGAGCTGAGTGTCTACGAGGTGTATGGAGAGATGCTGAGAGTGTATGAGGAGTATGGAGCAGAGCTGAGAGTGTACAAGGTGTATGGAGCAGAGCTGAGAGTGTACAAGGTGTATGGAGCAGAGCTGAGAGTGTACGAGGTATATGGAGCAGAGCCGTGTGTGTACGAGGTGTATGGAGCAGAGCTGATAGTGTACTTGGTGTATGTAGCAGAGCCAAGAGTGTATGGGGCACATGGAGCAGAGCCTAGAATGTAATTGGTGAACGGAGCAGAGCTGAGTGTGTACGTGGTGTACGGGGAGCCACATGTGTACGGGGCATATGGAGCAGAGCTGCGTGTGTACGGAGCAGAGCCAAGAGTGTAAGGGGCGTATGGAGCAGAGCCGTGTGTATACAAGGTGTACGGAACAGAGGCGAGAGTGTACTAGGTGTATGGAGCAGAGCTGAGTGTGTATTAGGTGTACGGGTCATTCAGAGTGGAGCCAAGTGAATACTAGGTGTACTGAGCGGAGCCATGTGTGTACGAGGTGTACAGAGTGGAGCCACATGTGTACGGCATAGAGCCATATGTGTACGAGACATGCGGAGCCGTGTGCGTAAAAAGTGTGTGTACCAGTGGTAGCCCCCCACGGATACTGCTCCCTCTTCGATAGTCCTGGCCGCCTCTCACAGCAGCATTCTTCTCCCAAGTCCCGCCGCCGCTGTCCGTCCTTCTCAGCTCAGCACGACAGGGCATGATGATGTCATCACTGAGCGCCGCTGTTCTGAAACATGCAATGCGGCACAGCAGATGCTGAGGGGACTGAAGCAGCAAGAAGAGAGGTGAGTATTTACTTTTTTTTTTTTTTTTTTTTAATCAGTGAGTACACTGATGGGAAACTATGTAATGGGCAATATTGTTATTATTTTTTGTAAAGCACCATTGATTCCATGGTGCTGATATATTATATCAATCAAATTATATCAATAATATAATATAGGACAATGGGGGTCCAGTATGCTATATGGAGGACTATAGGGGTGCACTGTACTATATGGAGGACTATGGGGCCCAGTATACTATATGGAGGGACTATAGGGGTGCATTATACTATAGGGAAGGCTATAGGAGGTGCATTATACTATATGGAGGACTATGGGGGTGCATTATACTATATGGAGGACTATAGGGGTGCATTATACTATATGGTAGACTATGGTGTGCATTATACTGTATGGAGGTATGAAGGACTATGGGGGTGCATTATACTATTTGGAGTACTATGGGGGTGCATTATACTATATGGAGGACTATGGGGTGCAGTATATGATATGGAGGACTATGAGGGCCCATTATACTATCTGGAGGACTATGGGGATGCATTATAATATATGGAGGGTGTGTTGATGTCTCCCCTGGCCGGGTGCATTACTCGGGTTATCAGTGCAGGTATCTGTTCACATGGGCCGGTTTTCCTGTGTGTGTGTGCTGTGTGAAACCTGTCCAGTGTACAGTGGGTTAACAGCTGAAGGGTTTTCATGAGAAGAGTGAAACAGCTGAGTGTGAGTGCTGAAGATCTGAGAGATTCATGAGCCAAATGAGCGGCTGAACCTGTGTGTATGAGTGCTTTGCTGGGCTAAACCTGAATGGTGCACAGGGGGTTAATCACATCTCAGGTCTGTGTGTGTGAGAGATGTGCTGATTGACTCACTGTGTTGCAGCTGTGGGTGAGGCAGCCTGGATAAGAACCTGCCAGGTGTCTGAGTGAGGAGAGGACGAAGGGAGTCCGAGCAGTCCAGACCACTGCCATGTGAGGAAGTGCTGGAAGTGATCCGTCCCCGGTGGGGGAAGTGTTGGGAGCCTGCCAGGTCCATGCCGGTGCACCTGATGTGTGCATGCCAGTCAGTGATGAGGACCGAAGACAGCTCAAGGGCCAGGCAGTCATATGTGTGATATGAAAGACCGAGGACGGCTCAAGGGCCAGGCGGCCATATGGATTGCGAGACAGACCGAGGACGGCTCAAGGGCCAGGTGGTCATAGGTATAGCCGACTTTGGGACTGACTGTGTTAGTCGTGATATGGTCCCGTTGACTATGTGTGAAGGTGTATGTGTATTCACAAGGGCGTATGTGTCACGTCCTACTGATGGACCCACCGCGTGAACCCACTGGACCGCGTAGTTGCGGATGCCGATACCTGGTTGATAGAGAGGCGGACTAGAACAGTAGAGTCAAAAGGTTTATTGGTTACAATAACAAAACAAGATCCCACGCCCCTGGGGAGGGCCACGAGGTCGCAGCACCGGAACACCACCGAAGGAGACCCCGGAGCACTTAATTCCTATACAGGGATACCGCCGGTACCAACCTCGGGGGGCCAATGAAGCGGACACGAGTGTTAAACCGACCCCAGGCGACGTGGTTAAAAGCAACGGGTAAAGGACTAGGTACGAGGAACCGGGAACACAAGGAATCCGGAGCAGGGCTGGAGCCAGCGATTCAGCAGAGAAGAGGTCCGGGGAGCAGGCCAGGAACACCAGAGTCAGCAAGGAGTCGGCAGGGAAGAGATCTGCTGGAAGTAACAAACAGGTATCAAATATTATGCAAAACAAGGAACAACCTGACCAGACCAGGAATAGCAACTTCACTAGATAGAAATTGCCCTGGCAAAGACTGACAGGAAACAGGAAGCTTATATTACAGCAGGGTACTCCTGATTGGCAGGACACAGAGGCTTGGTGATTGGCTGAGGGGAGGAGCATGATCCCTGCAGTTCTCCAGCAGTTACTGATTCGGAGATGGATGTTCATAAGCTCAAGCAGTAGCCCCGGAAGTGAGGAGATGAGCAGCGCTACTCAAGCAGAGAGTGCTGGAACCCTGCGGCTGGGAACGAGCGCGCGCACCCGAGGAGCATACGGCAAGGAATACGGAGCCCTGGAAGCCGCAACCCGACCGACCAGTGGGCGGCGGTTGCCAGCGCCCCAGAGCCGTTGGTGGACGGACAACACCCGGGATCCCTGACACCGGACAGGAGCGGTAGGAGCTGGGAGAGTGGAGGCAGCAGGCCTCAGGGCACGGGCGGCAGACCCCCGGGTGGTTACAGTATGTATAATTACCCTGTGTGATATGTGACTGGGTGACTCATAGTGGTGTATGGAAAAGTACTATATGATGTATCCAGGTGTGAAGGTCAGGAGGCCGTAACCAACATTGGGTCCGACTGGGTAGTCGTGAGAAGGACCTGTTGAAAGTGTAACATATATGATGGCTTATGTAAAAGTGCCATGTATGATGTGTATGATGCAGTGTGGGTTCAGACTCCCTAGGGTAGGTTGAGGATCCCTACAGCAGGATGGGGAAAGATCCCTGTCAGGGTGTTAGGCGGAGGTAACCACTAGTGATGGGCGAATCCTAAATTACTCGGAATCGCTTGACTCTAGCGAGTCCGAGCACAGGACTCGCTACTCGTTGCGAGTCTAGCGAGTCCAATGTTAATGAATGGGGAAGCGAGTAATAGCGAGTAGTGTGAGATTTACAAATCGCAGATGTGTCTCGGAAACTTCAGCCTGAAGCAATCCTAGTTTTGTCATTTATTTGCATTGGACTCTTTTACTTTGCAACTGTAATCGCTGGGAAACTCGCACAGATAAGACTCCTGTCTGTTCAGTGTGCTGGCTGCCACAGCTCCAGGGTCCTAGAGCCCGCCTGCTGCCTGATGTAGCAGTGCTGAGATTGTTCTCAGTCTGCTCATTCCCTGTGTACAGACATGAATGTCTGTGCACAGAGATGATGTAGCAGAGCTGAGATTGTTCTCAGTCTGCTCATTCCCTGTGCATATACATCTATATCTATGCACAGGGATGAGCAGAGAGGACATCACGTTTTGGACTGCGTCGGACAAAAGAGGATTTTTTTAATTAAAGATGGAGTCTCTAATGGCTTTTTTTTTATTTCTAATAAAAAAATTTCTCTGTGTTGTGTTTTTTTTAAAACAATTTAATAGAAATTCATGGCGGTCATGTCTAATATTGGCGTGACCGCCATAAATTTCGGGCTTAGGGCCAGCTGATAATACAAAGCTGGCCCTAACCTCTATTACCCAGCGTGCAACCGCCACCAGGGCCGCTGGAAGAGCGGGGTTCAGCGCCAGAGGATGGCGCTTCAATGAACGCGCCATCTTCTGGGGTGGCTGCGGGCTGCAATTTGCAGCGGGGGGTGCCCAGAAAGCTTGGGCATCCCTGCGCTGCGGATTCCAGCCCCCAGCTGCTTAGCTGTACCTGGCTAGACATAGAAATTGCGCGGAGCCCCACGCATTTTTTTGACTTCGACTCCGAGACGACTCCGAGACGACTCCGACTCCGACTCCGAGACGACTCCGACTCCGACTCGACTCCGAGACGACTCCGACTCGACTCCGAGACGACTCCGACTCCGAGACGACTCCGACTCCGACTCGACTCCGAGACGACTCCGACTCCGAGACGACTCCGACTCCGAGACGACTCCGACTCCGACTCGACTCCGAGACGACTCCGACTCGACTCCGAGACGACTCCGACTCCGAGACGACTCCGAGACGACTCCGAGACGACTCCGACTCCGACCCGACTCCGAGACGACTCCGACTCCGAGACGACTCCGACTCCGAGACGACTCCGACTCCGAGACGACTCCGACTCGACTCCGAGACGACTCCGACTCGACGCCGAGACGACTCCGACTCCGAGACGACTCCGACTCGACTCCGAGACGACTCCGACTCGACTCCGAGACGACTCCGACTCCGAGACGACTCCGACTCCGAGACGACTCCGACTCCGACTCGACTCCGAGACGACTCCGACTCCGAGACGACTCCGACTCCGAGACGACTCCGACTCCGAGACGACTCCGAGACGACTCTGACTCCGAGACGACTCCGACTCCGAGACGACTCCGACTCCGAGACGACTCCGACTCGACTCCGAGTCGTCTCCGACTCCGAGACGACTCCGACTCCGAGACGACTCCGACTCGACTCCGAGACGACGACGACTCCGACTCCGAGGCGACTCCGACTCCGAGGCGACTCCGACTCTGAGGCGACTCCGACTCTGAGGCGACTCCGACTCTGAGACTCCGACTCTGAGACTCTGACTCTGACTCTGAGACTCTGACTCTGAGACTCTGACTCTGAAATTCATTAAATAATAAAAAAAATGCGTGGGGCTCCGCGCAATTTCTATCTCTAGCCAGGTACAGCTAAGCAGCTGGGGGCTGGAATCCACAGCGCAGGGATGCCCAAGCTTTCTGGGCACCCCCCGCTGCAAATTGCAGCCCGCAGCCGCCCCAGAAGATGGCGCGTTCATTGAAGCGCCATCCTCTGGCGCTGAACCCCGCTCTTCCAGCGGCCCTGGTGGCAGTGGCACGCTGGGTAATAAAGGGGTTAATACCAGCTTTGTTATACAAGCTGGTATTAAGCACGAGATTCTTAATGTCAGGCCACGTTTGACCCAGCCACTAAGAATCTCCAATAAAGGGTTAAAAAAACACAACACAGAGAAAATTTTTTATTTGAAATAAAAAAAAAAAGCCATTAGGGACTCCATCTTTAATTAAAAAAATCCTCTTCTGTCCGACGTAGTCCAAAACGCGATGTCCTCTCTGCTACATCCCCTGTGCATAAATATAGATGTCTATGCACAGGGAATGAGCAGACTGAGAACAATCTCAGCACTGCTACATCATCTCTGTGAGCAGGCAGGTTCTAGGACCCTGGAGCTGCACAGAGAAGACAGCTGGACTCGGCTCGCAAAGAAACAGCAGTTACTTTGCGAGTTTCCCTGCTATCACTGGCACAGTAGCCAGTGATTACTCGCACGAGTCTAATGCAAACAATGGCAATCCTAGTTTTGTCAGCGTTTCTGACAAAACTAGGATTGATATTGATTTGCATTGGACTCGTGCGAGTAATCACTGGGAAACTCGCAGAGTACCGAGTCCTGCGAGTCCCTTACTACTCGCCGAGTAACGAGTCCTAGCGAGTAGATTCGCCCATCCCTAGTAACCACCATTGGGAGCGACAATAGGTCATGATATGGTCCCGTTGATTCTCATGTGAATGTAATGTAATATCATGTGATGTACTAATGTGTACGTTATGTCACATGAAAATGTAAATACAGTGTTATGTTTTATGTGATGAAAGCGGTTGATGACAGAAAAACAATAAATCCGCTGGTTATGTTCCGTTACAATTTAGTCGCTGATGTTAGTTCCCCGTGCCAAGCGGGTTTCCCTGGGGCGCTACCTCACAAGGGTTATGGGGTGCATTATACTATATAGAACTATGGATGATGTATTATAATATATGGAGTCACTTGTACTATTTAGAAGCCATTATAATATATTGAGGGCTCTGTGGGGGGCATGATAATACTTGGAGGGGTGTGAGGAGCCTTTATACTTTATGCAAGGCTGTTTGAGGGTTGTGTTAGGGGCCATTATACAGCTATAAAAGTGTAGGGGCCATTATACTGTATGTAGGTCCATTATATTGTATGGAGGGCTGTGAGGGGTCACAGTTGGGGATCATACTGTG